>OU964964.1:9270109-9280109 GCA_918808275.2 Dolichovespula sylvestris
GCGAGTGTGTTGTTTCGTTATACTTTTCGTCGTTCGAACTCTTGTGTTCTCTACTTTTCTGTTTCTTTTTTTTCCTTTTTCTTTTTCATTCATTCATTCATTCATTCATTCATTCATTCATTCATTCATTCATTCATTCATTCATTCATTCACTCACTCACTTGGAAGGCAACGATCGGATCGTTAAAATTATTTTGCGCACGATGCGTCCCGATGCGTTCTCGTTTTATATTTTGCATTTGAAAAAAGATAAGAAAACAGAAAAATTAAAAGAAAATTTCTCTCCCAAAGTCGAATACGATTAATGAAACTTTAATTATGGATATCGAAAAGTAAATGATTCCATATTTATTGATTTTATTTTAGATCACAGAAAATGATCGCCTCCCAAAGTGTTTATGTTATCGCTGTATGTACAATCTGGAGAATTTTTATGACTTCAGGACAGCGTGCGTCAATGCGGTGGCATTGCTGGAAAGATATTTACCTCCTAGCGAATTAGTAAGCTTTTATTTGTTTATATGATATATATATATATATATATATATAATCCCAAAAGGAATAACCTATTGAATATGTAATATAAATGTCTTCGAATCGTAGGCAAATAACGGGGACAAAAGTAACTACATGCAGTACAGTAATATACATTCGCAGTTTCTGAGGGAGAAAGAAAATATCCCCATGTTAATCCCCGAGGCTCCCATAGTAAATCCGAATGCCGCTCTAGGTACACCGCCGAGATTAAATTCCGATGGAGAGGCGGACAACGAAATAGAAGAGCTTCTTGAAAATAGTGGCACGGATGAAGGTATATTATATTTATACGTATATACAATTGATTCCAAGTATGGGTATAGTTTAAAAAATTTCATTATCTTTATTTGTAATCCTTTCGTTTCTGTTCAATAAAAGAGGCAACGATAATGGATGATTCGGATAGGAAATCCGATGAATATGAAATGGATATGGAAACGAATCCTAGCGATTTCTTAGAAATGACCCCTATGGTAACAGAAGATAACGAAGAAACTAGTTCCAAAGGTATGCCTATGGTAACGCAAGAATCTACGGTGTTCCAACATACGTCGGAGCAACACGAAGTGTATGTGTGTTCGTTGTGTAACAAGGCATTCAGTTCTAAAGGACATTTGTCCCTTCATGCGAGAATTCATGTGGGTGCAGGTGATATCATAGGTGAGAAAGTTATCACCGATGATCATACTTCCTATAAAAGGCCTTATCAATGTGATCTTTGTAACAAATCTTATTCAACGGCTAAACATCGATGGGGACATGTATCTACTACGCACAGGTAAGAATATATTCTCTCTCTCTCTCTCTCTCTATATAATTTTATACGCTGGATTTAATTTTGTTAAATACGAGAAAATATAATTTTTCTTCAGAGGGCATCCTGCCGTAACGTGTGGGTATTGTTCGCGCATTTATTCAACGCGAACGAATCTCGAAGAGCATATAAAGTCGCGACACGCGGGATTCCCGGCACCGTCCGAATTACTAAACCCCCTTTACCGTTCTGAAACCAAATGTTACTGTAAAATGTGTTCGAAAATGTTCACGAGTATAGCCGAATTAAATGTTCATAGTCGTATATGTATTGGACAACGAATAGAGCTTCAAGTACAACCGGACATTAAGATTGAATCGCATAACAGTAAAAGTCTGGTTGATACTTCGGATATATCGAGTATGGATACCGACGATGAGCACAAGGGATTTAAAAGTGTGGAAGCAAAATTGGCCAAAAACCCACAGCTTACGATATTGAAGCAGGCATTGACAAAGGGTACAGGTTTAAAGAGAGATTTGGATGATAAAACAAGAGCGAATTGTAGTCCACAAAAACTAGTGAAAACAGGTAACGCATTGATGTGTAATTTTTCTTCTCTTTAAAATCCATTTATTTCTCATAATATGGTGCGCCCAATGAATCACAAAATATTGTTGTAATTTGATCGTATAATATCTAATCGACAGAAGGCTGTGAAATGCAGAAGAGGTGGTACTGCGAAATGTGTCCTCAAAGTTTTACGTCGGTAGATAGTCTGAAGGAGCATGAGATAACGCATGACGCCGACAAACCTTATATTTGTATATTGTGTAAAAAAGACTTTACATTAAAATCATCCCTCAGCAGACATATCCTGGTATCGCATGGCGTTGATCCATGTCCTTTTATAGATAGCGATAAGTGTTTAAAAAGAGTTGTCCTTACTCAATCATGGGGTCAACAGATACCGATACCTATGTCCGATCAGAAAGACGCTAAGGAACCTTCGGAGTTCGCTCTCTCTCCAGAAGTAAGTGCTAACTTTAAAATAATAATAATAATAACAATAATAATAAAGTCCTTCAAAAAAAATATTTTAATATTTAAATATCCCATCAATTTTTTTTCCCCCTCTTCGCACTCAGACGAATGTAGAGAATGAGGACGAAGACCAGGAGAGGAGTAATCATGAAAATATGGTAGAAATGGAGACAGTTTTTGTATGTGAAATATGTACGAGAGATTTTAACGACAGGGCGTCGTTGTGGTTGCACATACGTGCGACTCACAAAGAATGCGCTGCCTTTGCCTGCGGAGTATGTTTAAAAATATGTTCCGACAATACACAACTCCTAAGTCACGTTAACATGTATCACGGGGGATCGAAGTTGTTGGTATCGGAACAGAGAAGGTACGTTTAAAGTTTTTAATTTGCGTGTGTGTGTGTGTGTGTCTACGTTAAAAATCTAATATTATTATGTAATCGTTAAACATGGAATTGGTATCATTTCGTACGATATTAATTAATTACATTTTAGGTATAGCTGCACGATATGTGGTAGACAGCACGATTCACGAAAGAAATTAATCGCTCATGTATCGATACACAATGTCAATCCAGCTTACGATCCGGCAAATTTTGTACAGTTAAACACGAATTATTATAACGAAACGATGAACGGTAACGAAACGAGCGAAAATATTTTGGAGTTCGATGGTGACGAGGGAGAAAAAATAGACTGTTATATTTGTTACAAATCATTTCCAAACGAGGATCATCTCATAAGACACCAGAGAAACGCTCATAAGGTTATATATATTTTTTGAATTGATATTATTATTTAAAAAAAAAAAAAAAAAAAAAAAAAAAGAAAAAAAAAGAAAAAAAAAGGAAAAAAAAATGAAAAAAAAAATGAAAATAAAATAAAATAATTATCGACGAATAATGAATTATAACTTTTCTGACGCGTAGAGATTTAAAAAAAAAAAAAACCTAGAGAAAGAAAAAGAAAATGTAACGACGTGTTTTTTTTTTTTTCATTAGTTCGAACAAATGACTCAGGTAGTAGATGCCATTGGTAATGGTAATCCGGCAAATATGAATGGTACTGGTAATAGGGCGCAGTATCATTTATTTTTTGTCTGCGAGCTTTGTGGTAGCTCACATCCCAGTAAATGGGAACGTTGGTTACATGTCAGTAGCACGCACAGTAACGAACCGAGTATAAAGGTATGTGTTTAAAAAAAAAAAAAAAAAAAAAAAAAAAACAAACAAACAAAAACAAATAAAAATCAAAAAAAAAAATAAAAAAAAAGAGAGAAACAAAAAGAAAACAAAAAAAATAGAAAAAAAAAATAGAAAAAAAATTAGAAAAAAAAATCCCATAGCACGAGCCTCTTATGTGACACTATATATGCATATATATATATATATATGTATATATACATATTTTTTTTTCGATCGAAAAAAATAAAAGATAAAAAAAAAAAAAACAAAAAAAAACTTGTTCTCACGCTCGTCTCGTCTGTTTTCAGTGCGAACGGGACGATTGCGGGAAGATATTTGCCACGAAGGCGTTACGTAACGAGCACGTACACCACCATCACTCGGTCCAAGGTCCCTCGCCTAATACCTGCGAGATTTGCGGCAAATTATGGGGTAGCCGGGTCGATTATTGGAAGCACGTTATGGGAGTACATTCCGATACGGTCCCTTTGATATGCGGCGTTTGTTTGAAAGTATTCCCGAACGTTTTGCAACTTAAAACGCACGTTCAAACAAAACATTGGCCGTTGACGAACGGTGACTTTAGTTGCGACATATGCGGTAGACCGTATTCGAATAAATCTAAAATGTCGAGACACAGGAAGATACATGGATTGGAGGCAGACGGTTACGATAATAACAGTATTAACGATGCCTTGAACGAATCGTCGAAGTACGAGCACGGTGTTGGTGGTAGTGGCGGTGGTGGGGGTGGGGGCAGTGGCGGCGGCGGTGGGGGTGGGGGTGGGGTCGTACTACCGCCGGAAATGGATTTAACCTGTGAATTGTGCGCCGATATGAAATTTTCAAATTTGGAAAGTTTATGCAGTCACAGACGTATCGTGCACCGTTTATTCCCTTGTGATCTTTGTAACAAGTGTTACGGTAGAACGTCCCATTTGTGGAAACACGTAAATCGGGTACACAAAGGTCACGCGGATATAACGTGCCCTTACTGTTTGAAAACTAGCGCCTCGAAGGACCATTTGGCCGCTCACATATCGAAGATTCATAGGTACGAGTTGGAAGTTAGAAAGGACAATAAGAATTCGATTAATTTCAATTCCCCGAACGTCGAGGACGGTGGTGGCGGCGGGGGTGGCGGCGGGGGTGGCGGTGGCGGGGATGTTTTGCATTATTGCGAAAAATGTAACAAGGGATTTCACAAACGTTACTTGCTCAGGCGTCACATGAAGGGCTGTCAGAATTATCGTAAGGATCCGGCCACGTTGTTGACCCGTTGCCGTGCCTGCGAAAGGATATTCAAGGATCGCGCGAGTTTGCAAAAGCACATTGAAAATCATCACAGCACTTACACCTGCCATCTGTGCGATGAAACGATAACCTCGAAATTGGGCATTATGACTCACAATCGCGTCAAACACATGGACCATCCGGATCTTACGTGCGAGTACGTCAGTTGTAAAAAATTGTTCCGAACGAAGGAGGACTTGGAGGCACACAGGAAGGATCACAAGTATCACATAACGCCGAACGTTTGTGACTTTTGCGGCGACACGGTCGAGAACAAATTGAAATTGAAGATGCACGTACTGTCGCTCCATAGAAACGAGATAGGTGTATCGTGTGGGGTTTGTTTGATACCTATGAAAGATCCGAAGGATTTGAAGAAACACGTGGAGGACGTGCACGAGAGTGTATTGTCGAAGCCGAACACATGCCAGGTATGCGGGAAACAGTACGCGTCGAAGTGGAAGGCGTTCGATCACACGAAGAAATGTCACGGGAAGGTATTTAGAACGTGCAAACAATGCTTGGCCGTTTTCACCAATGATTCCGACATAAGAGATCATTACGAGCACGTACACAACATATCCAAGGATCAATTGGCCGCTTACGAGTATCGCATGGATATTGGTTCCAAGGCCGACGAGTACGACGTACAAACTGATATAGTCGTCAAGGAGGAACCGGACGATTTGGATTTCGATTTGGATTTGTGCGAGGACGATTTGAACAATTCGAAACGTAGAAGATCGTTGACCGATACCTACGATTGCGAGATGTGCCCCGAGATATTTTTGAATTGTCACACCTTGGCGAAACATTATCGGAACGTACACAATACCGATCCGATTCGTATGTTTAAGAAGATAAAACGCGACAATAACGACGACGGCGGCGACGGAGGCGGCGGCGGCGGCGGCGGCGGAGGTGGCGGAGGTGGCGGAGGCGGCGGAGGTGATGGTGGCGGCGGCAAGAGGAAGATGAGAAACCGTAAGAATTTCGAGTGTAAAAATTGTTTGAAACAATTTTGCACGAAAACGTTGTTTTGGAATCACATAAACGCATGTACGAGACGGAACAACGCCTTCAACCGATTGGACATGCAAGGTATGATGCCCGAGTCGATATTGGAAACGCATTTGAAGAATAACAATCAAATAAAGAAGGAGGAGAACGGTGGTGGTACGTCGTACGTTAACGAGTCGAATTTGAACATTCCGGATTTCAATTTGTTCGAGGATATAAATTTGCAATTGTCTGGACAAAAGCCGGTACCTAATTTGATGCCATTGTCGACGACGCATCATCACGCGAAACCACCGGGCACGGTTAAATGTTCGAGAAAGGATTCTCGGAAGGTATACGACGAGTCGACGAATACCGAGTGCACTTGCGAGGTTTGCGGTAAACAATGGCCCGCCAAGAAACATCTCTGGCAACATTTGATACGTTTTCATCGTGCCGAGGCGGCGGTAACATGCGGCGTTTGTTTGAAACTCTGCAAATCTTATCAGGATCTTTCGGAACATTTGAAGGCTTCGCACGCCGCCATACTGTCGTGCGAGGGTAACAATTTCACGTGCAAAACGTGCGGTCGTTATCACAACGCCAGGAGCAAATTGTTGTTACACATGAGCATTCACATTAATTACGTCGGCAATTTTTGGTGTCAAAAGTGTCAGTTGAATTTCGAAAGCGAGAACAAGTATACGGAACATATGTCGGATTGTAACAGGGATGCGGAAGGATCGGTCGGTTGTAACATAGAGCAAGAGGAGGAGGAGGAGGAGGAGGAGGAGGAAGAGGAGGAAGAGGAGGAGGAGGAGGAGGAGGAGGAGGAGGAGGAAGAGGAGGAGGAGGAGAATATAAAGAACGAGAACGACGAGAAGGGAAGTTTGATCGGCGACGAGACCTCGGCAGTCGAGGAGGTGGAGGAGGTTGAAGATTTTGAATCTGAACCGGACGAGGAGGAGGAGGAGGGGGAGGAGGTGGAGGAGGAGGTGGAGGATGGGGTAACCCAGGAGGAGAGTAACAGCGAGAACACGGATAATTCGGAGGATTCGGATAGCGCCAGTAACAACACAAGTACAAGCGACGAGGAAGGGGCAGAGGAGGAAGAGGAAGCGGAAGCGGAAGCGGAAGAGGAAAACGATTCCGAAACCGAACGTAGATCTAATGGTAGAGCGATGATGGGGGGGGAGGAGGTATCGTGTAATACCGACGTAAGCGTTGATACAGATTCAGAAAATTCCGTTAATTCCGCTGCCATCGACGATAAAAATTTAAACGACGTTAATAATTGCTTCGTTATCCCCAACGACGACAAACAACAGAGGGATACCGATGGGAGGGAAAATTTGGATGGACAATTGATGATGGATCGGGGAGCAGTTGGGGAAATTAAAGAAACTAATCGGGATGAGGAACAACAACAACAACAGCAACAGGAAGAACAACAGGAAGAACAACAGGAAGAACAACAGGAAGAACAACAGCGCCAACAACAACAGCAACAACAACAATTGGATATAAAGGAATCCGTCGATGGTGGTGATACCAAGTTGAACAATTTTCACGTCAAAGAATCGGCCGAGGATGGAAGGAGGAGCGATTTGGATTTTACGGACGACGACGGCCCACCCGTTTTGAGTCCAATAATGCCATTGTTAGAACAGGAACACGAGGAGGAGAACGAGGAACACGAGGAACGACAGAATAATAATACGATGGGCGATGTGATGAGACACAAGCTTAGTCCTATGATACCGTTGACGACGATTAACGACGATAAGGAATTGGAAATGTGCGAATTGTCTGAAAATTGTGCTGGTGGTGGTGGTAACGACGTAGTTGAGGCTGGTGGTGGTATTACTGCTACTACTGCTACTACTGCTACTACTGCTACTACTACTACTACTACTACTACTACTACTACTACTACTACTACTACTACAACTACTATTACTACTACTACTACTAATACTACGTCGTCGTCCGTGTCGAATCCAATGAATTATTATGAAAATACGGATAACGATAAGGGTACGAGCGTTAACGCGTCTACAAATAATTTGGAATACGCCTGCGAGGATTTTGATAATATCGATAATGTTGAGGAGGAGGAGAACGAGGAGGAGGAGGAGGAGGAGGAGGAGGAGGAGGAGGAGGAGGAGGAGGAGGAGGAGGAGAACGACGGAGGACAGGAGGTGGAGGAGGAAAGGGAGGAGGAAGGGGATGAAGAGGTGGCAATAGAGGAGGGTGTGGTGGAGGAGGAGGGAGAGGGAGAGGGAGAGGGAGAGGTGGAGGAAGAGGAGGAGGAGGAGGTGATGGATGAGGAGATGGCGGTGGAGGAGGTGGAGGAGGAGGAGGAGGAAGAAGAAGAGGAGGAAGAAGAAGTGGAAGGTGGTAGTATATCGGCCAACGAGGATGGACAAATGGATATGGATGAACAAAACGTCGTCGATTGTAATTCGATAAACAGATACGATAAATTGGATATAACCGAGTGCATCAATGATTCCGAGGTAGATTCTTACGTGGAAAATTTAGACGAGGATATTAAGTTCGAGAATGGTACGAGAGTCGACGACGTGCAAATTCATAATTTGGATGGCGCAGTATTGATGGTTGCCAACGATTCCGAGGGTAATCAGATTTTAATACAACAGAACGTATTGACGATTGGTAACGACGATTCCAATACCGGTGCTACAGAATATATTTATCAGGATACTAACGATTACGAGATCGAGGAGTACGATGGTATAGTTACGCAGAATGAAAATAATTCGACGATACAGTCGGACGATATAATACAGGAGGAGATGGCGTACGACGTTCAGGATATATCGGAGAACGACGATAATAGCCTAGTAGAGGAGGGAGAGGAGGAAGAGGAGGGGGAGGTGGAGGAGGAGGAGGTGGAAGAGGAGGAGGAGGAGGAGGAGGAGGAGGGGGTCGTTGAAATACACGATGTGGCGGAGGAACAAAGTATGAGTGCCAAAAGCAAATCAATCTAAACTTTTATAATAAGCCTGTAACAAAGTGGTGTAAGATATAATGAGAGAGAGAGAGAAAGAGAGAGGGCAGAGGCTGTCGCGGTAAAAATGTCGTATGTACCTTGAAAGAATGGAGATGAACATATTGTGTACAGTAGTAATAAGTACAAATATTTGTAGCTTTGGCAAATTTTTTATAGATTTTTCATATAGGACATAATAATGTACCGGATATATCATACCGGAATAACACATGCATGAGATATATCATGTTTATGTGCGTATATATATATATATATATATATATATATATATATATATATATATATATGCACGTAAATAAAAAACAAAAACAGACGATATATGCCGCAGAAAAACTGCAAGCTTCCAAAATTTAATTTTAATCGATAGTATATATATATATATATACACTATACACACACACACACACACACACACATATATATATATATATGTGTAATGGCGCATAATTGATAAAAAATTGTATTTTATAGGGAGATCATCGTTTGATTACAAACAAAATTTCCTATTACTTTACAACAGACGATTCTATTATGCAATCCTTTGCATATATTGTCTAAATGCAAAAGTGAACCTCTCGATTTATGGTTTAGTAAAGCAATTGTTAGGCAGGCCTCTTAAAAAAAAAAAAAAAAAAAAAAAAAAAGAAAAAAAAAGAAAAGAAAAAAAAAAACGATTTCAATATGAAATATGCTTAGGATAATTCGATGACTTTTTTTTTTCTTTTTTCCCCCCCACGAATATTACTTTGAACAGGGAAGGAGGAATTCGTCGCGCGCATTGATGAAACGCTTGAGGACACACGTTGTTGCACTGATATTATACTTTTTAATTCTTACTCGTATTGATATTTCCATTCCAAAATAATTTCTAAGAGATTAATTAATTAATCGATTATGATTATTATTATTATTATTACGATGATGATGATGATGATGATGATGATGATGATGATGATGATGATGATGATGATGATGATGATGATGATGGCGATGATGATGATGATGATGATGATGATGATGACGACGACGATGATGATGATGATAATGATGATTATAATTATGATTATGGTTATTGTTATTATTATTATTATTATTATTATTATTATTATTATTATTTTTATTATTATTATTATTATTATTATTATTATTA
>OU964964.1:9290109-9302609 GCA_918808275.2 Dolichovespula sylvestris
CTCTTTCCTTTCCTCTCTCCCTCCGGCCACTATCCCCGCTTAAAACCCCTTTACCCAAGGATAATGTTATTATTACGGTTTTCGAAGAGAAAGAGAGAAAAAGGAACGAACGAAGGAAGAAAGAAGGAAGAAATGAAAGAAAGAAAAAGATAAAGAAGGAAAGTATCATCGTAACGTTGAACGAGCTAGCGCGGAGTTATCTTTGCTCACAAACGGGATGTTGAATCGACGATAAACCGAAGGGAGCATAGGGTATGATGTTAGGAAGGGTCAGGGTGATCGACCCGTATAAGGCAACCACCTGACACATACGCACACGCATATGTATATATATATATATGTATATGTGTGTGTGTGTGTGTAGACACGCATACAGATGAATAAACAAACTTTATCTCCATCTCCCTTTCTTTTTCAACTCTTTCATCGTTCCTTTATCCAACAAGATATACCTCGCGAATTGATGCGTGCGTGTGTGTATGTATGTGCGTGCGTGTGTGTGTGTGTGCGTGTGTAGTGTGTATCTACCCCTATCTATCCTTGGAATCGTTCCAAAAATAGGGAGAAGGATTTACGTGCGTTTCTATTTGTTCACTTGGATTTACCTGAAATCCCAATAAGGGATTTAAGGGTTTGACTAAACAACATCGACAACACAATCGTTTCGATCAAACCCCAAAACGCGTTCTCGCTCGACTCACCCCGCTCACTCACGCACGATCTCTCGACGCATCTTATTTCTTACGATTCGTTCTAATCGTCTATACTATACGGTAGTTTTAACGATGATCCATAAGATCGATATGATCTATCAGAGTTGACTTTACCATTCGGGGATCGTTTAATATTTCACGATTGAATTTGACGCGAATGGTTTTGTCTTATTCATTAGTATGATGGAACCTTGTCGAGGAGGATTGGTGGGTGGTGGGTGGGATTGGGGTCGATTAGCGACGGTGAGAGAGAGAGAGAGAGAGAGAGAGAGAGGGAGAGAGGGGGGTGGGAAAGGGTGGCGCGCGTTTGATAATACAGATCTATCTACGTTTCGAATTTAGATGGGTACGATAATTGGATCTTTCGATTGATTCGATAGATTGAAGGAAGGAAGTAACGAAGAAGAAGACAGAGAGAGAGAGAGAGAGAGAGAGAGAACGTTATTGTTAGATAAGAATAACTTTTTCAAAGAGAAGGAATTTAAGAACGGTAATATCGTAAAACGAAAAAAAAGAAGGAAGGAAGGAAGCAAACAGAAAAGCAAAAAAGAGAGAGAGAGAGAGAGAGGAAAAAGAAGAAGAAGAAGAAAGAAAAAAAAGGAAAACAGAGAAAAGGGATATCACCACCCACCCACCCACCCACCCACCTACGAGAAAACACGGACGTTATTCTTAGCGATGAGGAAGAACGGTCGCGCTTTGACAAATGCCGCCGCCGTTATGATTCGTCGGGAGTATATCGACGATGAGTTCCAGCCTTTGGTTGTCCAAGGAGAAGGTTAAGATCGTAACAAGGGTCGAAGCGAGCGAAGAAAGGGAGGCTAGAGGAGGTAGAAGAAGAAGAAGAAGAAGAAGAGGAAGAAGAGGAAGAGGAAGAGGAAGAGGAAGAGGAAGAAGAAGAAGAAGAAGGGATCAAAGAATAGTGGTAGGGGAAGAAGGTGTAAGAGGAGGAGTAGGAGGAGGTGAAAGAAAAAGAAAAAAGAAAGGAAGAGGTGGAAAAGGAGGAGACGAAGAGGAGGAGGAGGAGGAGGAGGAGGAGGAGGTGGAAGAGGAAGAGGAGGAATGAGAAGGGTGACGGTGAGGATTCATCGGAGATGGAGGGTAAAACAAGGTGATGAATAAAGCGCAGATATCCCAATGATATCTCGGCGGGGTGGTAGCGAGGGGTGTAAAGGTCCACCCAGTAGTAGTAGTCCGCCAAGTAGCGGTTCCGAGGACAACGGTTTCGTTAATCGTCCTCGGGTGGCGGGTCTCTACGTGAAGAATCTAAGCAGAGAGGAATTGGACAGTTTGGCGGAGGAAGGTATTTACGGTCCTAAGGGCGATCCAACCGACGAGAGGAGACGCGACGGGGGTAGTCAAAGGAGTTTGAATTTACCCGGTACGAGTCGGGCTGAATTCGAGGGTGTTGGACAGCATCGTTATCCGATCGGGTATACTTCTAGGACACCACAACCTCCTAGAAGATCGGCTATTGGTTTTCGATACAATGATAACGAAAGGAGACTCGAGCATCATGGGGGTTCGGTGCCGATCGAGAGGGGATGGTCGAGGCGGGGGATTTACGAGGAGGGCTCGAGGGTCCTTCACGGTTCGCCGTTACGCGAGTCCTTCGGTTCCACCGACAGTTGGAAGTCGTTGCAACACGGCGTACGTGGTAGGATCGATTCCAATTCCCCGAGAGTTACCGCCGTTGGTACGGCCGATGATCTACGCGGATACGCGATCGAGCCGAGGTCGTCCGGTTCTCGCAACACCGATTTTGCCTTCGAAAGGAGCCGCTCGAGGAGCCCCGAGGAACCCCCGGTACCTCTTCTTACAGCCCGTAGAACGCGAACGAGAACGACGGACAAGAATGACGACGACGACGATGACGACGACGATGACGATCGGGAATCCGTTAAAGACGGTAAGGGCCAAACGATTAGGCGCTCGCCACCGCCTTACGCCGGCCTGAGTCCACCCGAGTACACGGTTTACGACGATTACGATTACGAGGATGGCCTCGCGAGACTATTTCCAAGGTGTACCGGCAAACTCTACGCCGAGAGTCCGCGGTACGAACAAATGCCGAAGATAACGAATATCGACGAGGGCGAAATAGTAATGGACGATGGTGGAAACGAATCGAGGAGGAAAAGGGATATCATAGCCGTGGCCGACGATAACGTTAATACCGATAAGATGACGAAACGGTTATCACCGACGGCGCAGGACAACGAACGGGTGGAAGAGACGACGACGACGACGACGACGACGACGACGACGACTACGTCGTCGAAAAAATTGGTATCGTCGAGGATCCAGGATAGCACGAGATTGCGTCCACCATTGGTCGGTACGGCCGGTACGTCCGCGGATTCTGGTACCGGTGATTCCGGAAGTGCCGAGATCCAACCCGACGCCATTATCGGTACACCAAGGGGTAGCACGACCATAACACTGGACACCGTTAACGCCGTCGCCAATCTCGCCGATGGGAAATCACCCGGCTCTAAGACACCCGGCAAGGGTGGCAAACAAACGGTCAAACCGTTTACAAAGGAGAGCCTCGACAGGTTAGAAAATCGTACGGTACAATTGGTCAGGGATTATGGATTTCAACCTAAAAGGAAGATGTCGGTCGAGGACGGGGCCGTTCTACCAATGAAATTCGAACCATTCCCGACCGAACTTTATGGCAGGCCACTCGAAGAAATCGATAGCTTTATATACGACGAGGTAAGTCACAACTCTCAGATATCCGATATTCTGTTTTTCTTTTTCTTTTTTTCTTCTCCCCCTTAACTCTTTCATCTTTCTTCTTTTTCTTTTTTTTTTTTTTCTTTTTTCTTTACATTCGATCTTTCCCTCAAATTTTATCGTTGAGCGTAATAATAATAATAATGATGATGATGATGATGATGATGATGATGACGACGACGATGATAACGACGGTGTGTCGTAGAACGACGATGATGACGATAGAAAAGACGTAATATTTATTTCCCCTTTTAAATGATCCTTAATGGATAATGAACGTCATTAATAGTGTTATTAACCTAATAGGAGAATCACAGTAACGAACTATAAAGAGAACGATAATAAGCACGCAATCGTTTTTTTTTTTTTTTTTTTAATTTTATCATACAATCACATTGAATCGATCTTAACCAAACCGTTGTAGTCGAATGAGGGAGTGCATAAGAGTGTGTATGTGTGTGTGCGCAAGAGGGAGAGAGAGAGAGAATTCGCGTTAAGTATCGTTTATCTTAGTGATGATCTCTTCGAAAGGATTAGCCGTATGAAATCCCTCGTTTTCGACGAGACTACCCACCCTCTCCCTTTTCATACTCCAACCCCCATCCCCCATATCTCTTTCTCTTTCTCTCTCTCCCTCTCTCTTTGTCTCTCTCTCTCTCTCTCTCTCTCTCTCTCTCTCACTTCGCCACCCGTTGCTTTCCACTTTGACGACACGGCTCTACGGTTATCCCTAACGCTTAGTTGCTTCCCCTCTAACTATAATGTCGCATGTGATGTTCGTATTAAACTCTTTCGTAATTTTCCTCGTTATTGACGACGGTGGCATCGTTCTGTTTCCTCAAACACGAAACAATATTTTCACACGATTGCGACGAGGTTGATTTCGGTTTGATATTACGATCGGAAGGATGGGTGAGGGATGGGTTAATGGTTCTGCTGTCGCTCGGGAAAATTTGACATAGATGTAAATCCGTCTCGCATAATTGTGAAAGTCGGTTCGAGCGAAGGACTAAAATGAAAAAAGAGAAAAGAAAAAAAAGGAAACAAAAATTTGGATCCATCAATCGTTTCACGTCGCATCATTTCAAATCGTATTAATACGGACGGAAATTTCTTTTTTTTTTTTTTTTCCCCTTACGACGATATCGTCGAAAACGAATCGTCGTATGGCGAAGCTCGTTAATTCGATGTGGATTATTTCATTTGGAATTCGCTTGGTGTTATCTCTCTTTTCTTTTTCTTTTTCTCTTTTTTCTGTTCTCGAAGTAGAGAAATATATCGAAACGAGAAATATATGGACACGGATCACTTGCGCGATCGAGGCCACGTATTTATATCGTGCGATACTTTTTCTTTTTTTTTTTTCTTTTCTTCTCTCTCTCTCTCTCTCTCTCTCTCTCTCTCTCTCTCTCTTTCTCTCTTATCGTCCAATCGAACGCGAATCGAATAAAATGAATATGATCGACGACGATTAACGGACAGAGATAATAATAATGATAATGATAATAATAATAATAATAATAATAATAATAATAATAATAATAATAATTTAATGGGAGACGCGTCCGATTAAAAAACCCCCCTCTCTTATCCCCCCTCGCCAAGCTTACGACGCGCGAAACCTTGTTCGGATTGTTAAGTTCTATTCGAGGGACGATTAATATCGAAATTACTGCTCGGATCGATTATCGAAAAGTATTAGATGATTCGTTTCATACGGAGAAAGAAGTTTATTCCGACGCTCGAGATTATTTGATCGAAGGAAGGGGAGGGGGAGGGTAGGGGTGGTTGGGTGGGTGGGATGAAATATAAGAATAGTGTTCGTGTTCGACGATAAACGCGGAAATACGATCGTTAATTTCGTTCGGGACGAGAGCGAGGGTGGGATGGGGATGGGGTGGTAGTGTGGGATGGGTGGGGGTGGGGGTGTGAGGAGAGACAATTCTTACGAAAAAGGCCGACGCAAATTTTCTTACCTCCAAGGACGGAAATAAGAAACGTACCGTGACAATGAAATTCTTATAAATCGAAATCGAAAACATGATTAATGACACATGGGGTTAGGTCGCGTTGTTATGGTATAATACGATTTGAATATTGATCTGATTAGTGAGAAATAATAACGGATTCAATTGGGACGTGATTAAGAAAGAAATCGATTTGCATGATCTTGGTGGGATAATTTCGAGAGTAGAAAAAAAAAAAAAAAAAAGAAAAGGGAGAAAAATGTTGGAACACTTTGAGAGTGTAAATGTAATTAAGAGAAACAAAACATAAACGAATGTTAACATACGAATTCTTAGGAAATCTTGGATTATGAATAGAATGCGTTTGCGGTAGGATCGATACGATAGATCAGGTAGATCGGGAACGTATAATTTCTCAATCGGGATATAATTCGACGTTTGATCCTTTGGACTGTGCGATCTTATCCTTAGTCCTCCTGAATCCCTCATCCCTTAATCACTTCGTGCCCCTCGGCCGCGTGGGAAAAGGTTTTGTTATTTATTGCAATCGAATCGGCGGTATGTATATAAATGAGAATTGTGCGGGTTCATGTTTTAATACCATACCTTTGCGTGTGTGTGTGTGTGTGTGTGTGTGTGTGACTCTGGCTCTCTCTCTCTCTCTCTCTCTTTAGAACGGCTATAGGTTCACAATGCGGAGGCACCCTTACGTCACGGTAAATGCAAACAGTGTTGCGGAACCTTGCGTGAAAAGAGCCCTGACGAAGGCTATTGGAAATCCTTTCACAATGGAATAACGGGGATCCATTTCGCGTGTATTGAGAGAAGACACGATACCTATATGGTATAATAGTAAGGTTTTCTTGAAAGATAGAAAAGAAGGAGGAGGGTGGGAGGGGGGGGGGGGAGAGAAGAAGTGGAAGAAGAAGTGGAAGAAGTAGAACTAGAACTAGAAGAAGTAGTAGTGGCAGTGATGGTGATGGTAGTAGTAGTAGTAGTAGTAGTAGTAGTAGTAGTAAATCGGAGTTGCCAGTAGACCAGTTTTATCCGAGATAAAAAGAGACAGACATACTGAAAATGTTTTCAAACGTCGTACTTCTTTTCGAACATTTTTGGACGTACACACACATATATATATATATATATATATATCGAGTGAATCCATATGTAGGATGAATCCACGAAACTTTTTAAATGGAAACTTTCAAAATTCTTACTTAATTTTAAACAATAATTACTCTCTTAACATATATATATATATATATATATATTTTTTTTTTTGTATTTCTTTTTTTTATACGTATATATATTTTTATTTCCGATTATATATATATTTTTTTTCTTTCGTTCTTTCCTTCTCTCTTCTTTTTCTCTCCTTCTTTCGGATAATAAAACTCTACGTGACTATTATCGTAAAATTATCAAGACCTAAGATTACAATCTCCTAACCCCTTCTCCTGCCCATCCCCTTCCCCCTCCCCGCCTTCGGAATAATGAAATCGTGGGACGATGCGAACGATTTTCTAAAATAACCTACTAAGAACCCATTTTTCGATCCAATTTGAGATACCTCTCGTCCTGGGGGGAATCTTATTTGCGGGGGGGAAGTCGACGCGGACTAAAAAATATTACTTATATTTCGTTCTAAAAATACGGGGGAAAAGAAAAAAAAAGGAATCAAAAAAAAAAGAAGCAAAAAAAAAAAACGCATCGAATTAAAGCAAAACCATTAACGAGCTTATTCTAATCTCCTGAGGATTCATATCACGTCTAATCTTTAGGATTAGAGGGTGGGTGGGAAGGAGGTCGCTGTCTTGGATATCAAAGATGGCGTAAAATTCGAGAGTGCGAACGCGTTGCGTTGGGTGCTTTGGAAATAAGCGACCGAGGGGTGGTTACGTTTGTAGGAAAGGAAGGTTAGGGATGAGACTGCGAAGAGTAAGAAGGGGATTGGTAGGCACGAGAGGGTTGGGTGGGTGGTGGTTGTGGTTGTGATAAATGGAAACGCTTTCGACGTTCGATGTGAATACGGATCAATGTCGATAATGTCGACTCGGTAGGAATCGTTCGAGTAGATTGCATAAGAGGGTCAGTTATAGTGATAGCGAAACGGTGTGTGTGTGTTTCTAAACGCGGCCTAAGGAATACTATATTATGCATTTATGTATGTATATATATATATATGTGTGTGTGTGTGTGTGCGTGTGCGCGCGTGGGTCATTATGAGATGAACTTTGAATATACATTGGCATTATGTTTGCTTATGTATTAAATTCGTGGAAATTAATTTTTTACTATCCTTTTGGTTACTCATGCCTGATTACGATCATTATTATATATATTATGTTAGTTATATTGTATTTACGTTACGTTACGTTAGCTTTAGAAAAGGTCGAGAGAGAGAGAGGGGGGGGGGAGGGAGATATAGGAAAGTTGAGAAGTTCTTGACGATGATTTGAAAAAAAAAAAACCGATTTATAATACATTTCTATTATGTTCCATTAGGACGATTTAAGATATTTTTTTTTTCTCTTATTGAAGAAAATCTCTGCTCGCATTCGACACAGGTTGAACATCGTTAGTTATCGAAGGAGATCGAAATGGTCTCCATTGGAGATGTGGTTAATTCGATGAATTACAAAAAAAAAAAAAAAAAAAAACAAAATGACAAAAAAATCGTCGAATAACTTTTGACCGACACCGATGATATCTATATACCATTAACGCGCGAGAATCATGTACGACGCATATATATATATATATATATATATATATATATATTTTTTCTTTTCCTTTTTTTTTTAAATCGACACATTTGAAATTAATCGTACAATTAAATTCCTCGTCGGTAGAATTAAGATAGATCATCATTCAGGTTGTCATTTTCCTTTTCTTTGCTTTTTATATTCTTTTTTTTTTTATTTTATTATATATATATATATATATATTTTCTTTTTCTTTTTTTTTTTTAAATCGACTCAATCTCAAATTAATCGTACAATCAAATTCTTCGCGTCGGACGAGTTACGATAGATAATTCAGGGTGTTCTTTTAAATCTTTTTTTTACTTTTTATTTTTTTTTTGTATTCTTTTTTTCTTTTTTTTTCTTTTTTGTTATCAGGACGACACGTCATAGCCGGAGAATCGTAGAATTGTCCAAGAAAAATCGATGAGCGTGTAAACGCTTGACGGTTTTAAGTCACCTCGTTGCCGCTTAGCAGCGTCCCGTGTTGTCAACTAAAACGTTTGTACGTTCCTATAGGATTCAAACGTTGTAAATGTAGGTGTTTTCCCTCTCTCTCTCTCTCTCTCTGTCTGTCTGTCTGTCTCACTCTCTCTTTCTTTCACTCTTTCTATATAACAAATCGAACATCACGGAGCAGAGCCGACAGTAGTCAAGCTCGAAGTCTAGTCAGACTTTATTACTCCGCCATCGTACGATACCAGAACAGACCAGAGTATACCAGAGTAGATCAGAGCAGAACAGAGTAAAGCAAAACATAGGACGGAACAACAAAGCGCAACGCATCGCGACTATGGTGACACCTTAAAAAAGTAGAAACGAATGGGGGAGATCGAAGTACGAACGTTCTCGCTCATTAACGTTCGTCGAAAACAAAGGCAAAAGGGTTATATATAGATCGTAGGAACGATCGAACGAATGAACGATCGATCGGTCGATCGATCGATCTTAAAAAACAGGAATGGCGGCAGTCTCACGGTCGGTTTAATCTCTGTCGACTTCGAGCGTTTTCTTTTTTTCTTTTTTTTTCTTTTTTGTTATCAGGACGACACGTCATAGCCGGAGAATCGTAGAATTGTCCAAGAAAAATCGATGAGCGTGTAAACGCTTGACGGTTTTAAGTCACCTCGTTGCCGCTTAGCAGCGTCCCGTGTTGTCAACTAAAACGTTTGTACGTTCCTATAGGATTCAAACGTTGTAAATGTAGGTGTTTTCCCTCTCTCTCTCTCTCTCTCTGTCTGTCTGTCTGTCTCACTCTCTCTTTCTTTCACTCTTTCTATATAACAAATCGAACATCACGGAGCAGAGCCGACAGTAGTCAAGCTCGAAGTCTAGTCAGACTTTATTACTCCGCCATCGTACGATACCAGAACAGACCAGAGTATACCAGAGTAGATCAGAGCAGAACAGAGTAAAGCAAAACATAGGACGGAACAACAAAGCGCAACGCATCGCGACTATGGTGACACCTTAAAAAAGTAGAAACGAATGGGGGAGATCGAAGTACGAACGTTCTCGCTCATTAACGTTCGTCGAAAACAAAGGCAAAAGGGTTATATATAGATCGTAGGAACGATCGAACGAATGAACGATCGATCGGTCGATCGATCGATCTTAAAAAACAGGAATGGCGGCAGTCTCACGGTCGGTTTAATCTCTGTCGACTTCGAGCGTTTTCTTTTTCTTCTTTTTTTTTTTTTTTTAATTTTGTTCCTTTTTCTTCTGTTTTGTTTTCTTTACCTTTTCTTTCGTTTTTTTTTTTTTTTTCTATAGTTGGGAACATATGCTTATATACCTGTAGGATAATATTATTAATAACAATTTCTATATGTAATTAATATGAATATATATATATATATATTATTACGGAATAGTATATATAAAAAAATATATAATATATATGTATTATAGAATACTTATATATTTATCCATAGTACATAATATTATACATACACACGCACACACAACATACACACACACACACATATATATATATATATATATATATATATATATATGATATGTAATAAATAGAAGTATGGTTAATGAAAAATTTCAAATATAAAGGATGGAGAAAGATGTAACGGATCGATCATTCTCTCTCATTTCAATAGAAAACGT
The DNA here is from genome assembly GCA_918808275.2 of Dolichovespula sylvestris. Lineage (NCBI taxonomy): Eukaryota > Metazoa > Arthropoda > Insecta > Hymenoptera > Vespidae > Dolichovespula > Dolichovespula sylvestris. The sequence goes on from OU964964.1 coordinate 9,300,397, forward strand.
GACTGCGTAGTTGACAAAATGCGTTCGATACTTTCATCTCGGTCTTTTAATTATCGCCATTATTTCCCATTGTTGTTCTCGGACAAGCGCTCTGCCTTTTAATGGAAAGTTTACACGCTGACATTCTGAACAATCTAGACTGAAATATCCCGATATATATATATATATATATATATATATATATATATATATATATCTGATGGCAGGCTATTCTACAAGAGACTTTCATAAACCATCAGCGTGTAGAATCGAAGTGACACACATATTTCCATACTCGTGGCATCTAATAATTTCTAAGATACCCGTAAACCTCATCAACGACACTACTCTTATTCTAAATGCCTTTGTACGTATGTTTATAATATACTTATATATATATATATTATATTATATTATATTTATATGCGTAATACGTACGTGCATATATACATATATACGTATATATATATATATCATGTAGGTTAGTCCTTTCATTATTCGAATTATTCCAAGAGTTCACATTGGCACATAAATCGTATGATACTATACATATATAAAGTATATCCGATTATTTACTTAATTATGACGACAACAAACGAATAATAGAATGAAAAGGACGAAGATGGGGAAACATTTTTTAAACGAATCTGTCGTACGTTTCTTCAAGAACGATAATGTTTTAATCGTACGTTATCGCGGTCGATATAAAAAACGTTTTTCCTTTTTTTTTTTTTCTTTTTTCGAAACGTCACGTCTAACGCGCGTGCTTATTTTTAACGTGGTACCATTGTTCGACTCGATAAGCAAGAGATTCGACGACCCGTCACAGAGCGAGTTCCCGCTCGCCCTATGCAACTCTCGCGATAAAGGGTCGTTAGTGGTTATTAGGACGAAAAAACGATCGAATACGATCCTTTTTTTTTTTTTGTTTATCTACGAATACGTTCAAACGTAATCGCAATAATGAACGGACGGTTTTTAAAAGCCACGCTAAATGCAAGCTGGTGTGGTATATGTGTTTTATTTCAAGGACACGACGTCACGGAAAATGACGAAACAAAGGAGGATAAGATAGAACGAGAGAGGAAAGAATGGATTCGGGCTAAATACGAAAGGGTTCCTCGGTTCGGTTCGAGGAGTAGGTTCAATTCGACTTTTGGATTGATATCGAGGTTAAAGTCCGACATTTATATATATATATATATTTTTTGTTTTTTTGTTTTACGGAAATTCTCTTCGTCGTTTCTTGCTCGGGATTTTTTTTATTAGTTTAATTAGTTTGCCCGCGAGATCTAAGATTATCCGTGACGGCTTGGATGATTAAAAAAAAAAAAAAAAAAAAAAAAACAAAAAAAGGAGAGAAAGAAATAATAACTGAAGTAATATTTCCATCCTTTAACTGTAATTTCTCTTCTTAAAGTCGGATAAAAATTACCTGTGCGTATATATGTATGTGTGTGTGATTAAACTTGTAAAATTTGATATTCAAAAAGTTCTCGAAAATCGAAACGATCGAGCAATCGATTTTTTAAAAATGGATCTAGTCTAGCATCTTTGTAATCGTTTTGGAAAACTTTATGAGCCATTATATATACCGGGTATGACAATAATTACATTTATTTCATTGCTGTGTTTCCTAAGGATAGAAGATCGATCGTACGTTTTCGAGAGTAAGAGAGAGTGAGGGAGAGAGAGAGAGAGACATTAAAAAAGTAGTTTGAACAAACTCGAGTAATACTATAAGATGAAAAAGGAAGAATAGATAACACCAAATCGCTAAAAGTTTTCCCGCATTCTACTTTGAGATAAAAAAAGAACCTTGTCGATTCTTTCCTTTTGTTCGTTTTAAACGTTAACGGAAGATATATATATATATCTATTGGTAGACGAAGATTACGATGTTTCTTTGTGAAACAGCATTGTACACGTTTAAGTACCTTCCAAAAAAAAAAAAAAAATAGGTAGAAGGTAAAAGGTAAAAAGGGATAAAAAAAGTGATATGGTATTTTAAAGGAAAAAAAAAAAAATAATAAAAATAAAAAAGAGAATAAAATTCCACGAGACACAAGATAGAGATATATATATATATTCACGTTCGTGGAATGGTAGCGAATGATTTAATTAGTAAAAAAAAAAAAAAAAGAAAAAAAGAAACGGAGAAAAAGAAAAATAAAAAAAGAATTACGAACGGCTCGAAGATCGATTGAAAATATTTTTTTCCTTCCTTTTTTTCT
>OU964964.1:9307609-9315109 GCA_918808275.2 Dolichovespula sylvestris
TCACGGACTTTTATATGGCAACCACTCTCTCTCTCTCTCTCTCTCTCTCAAAACTTTTATATCCAACTCCTACATCTTTACTCGTTAAGCTACATCCGAAATTTTGTAGGATTGAAAGGGTGGAACAATGCGCGGGCGATTGGTTGATACCTAAAGAGGAAGAAAGAAAGAAAGAGAGAAAGAGAGAGAGAGAGAGAGAGAGAGAAAGTAAGGAAAAAAAGAATCTGTATATCGGTCTCTCTCTCATTCTCTCTCGTTGTGGAATGGGTGTTATGGAGTGGAGCGAGGAGAACTGTGTGTGTTTGTGTGTGTGTGTGAGGGGCTGTGGGTATCTCCCTTGGAGATTCGCCGTGAAATGGCCGAGATTTTTCTCCACAGAGTTCATCTTTCTCTACGGCATACAATAACCTTCTTTCTCTCTCTCTCTCTCTCTCTCTTTATCTCTCTCTTTATCTCTCTTTCTTTCTCTAATTACTTCGACGTATAAGGGGCTCTAGTAATCCGTTTCGCTTCGTAATATTTCATTCTACGTATAATAATACCTACTTTGTGGTTATTGAGAAATTCTCTCTCTCTCTCTCTCTCTCTCTCTCTCTCTCTCTCTCTCTTTTTTTTCGTTTGGTTTTTTTTTTCACTTACGTGAGGACAACGAAGCGAATGATAATGATTAAAAGGAAGGGAAAGATAAATGTGGAGCTTCTTGTATCCGTTTATGAAGATCCTAATGGATGAATTATAATATACGTATGTATGTATGTATGTATAAAGACGATAAGTATATATTCGTGTAACATATGTATATAGTATAATATATGTGGATATATATACGTTGAATCGAATCACGTATGAAGAAGATCTTCGAAACTGTGGGCTCGTTTTCAAATATTGAGATATCATTGCGTTATGTATGACCCGTTTCCTTCGACGATTAACATTTTATTCGTCTTGAATAGTCGAGAACGAACTATTATTCTTAGCCGATTCAATTTCTTTCGGTTTCTACATCTGAATAATTATTATTCATTCCTTACGTCTCTTGGTTTTCTTAGCTCGTATATATATATATATATATATATATATATATATATATATATATATCTCGCAAATATATCGTTTCGTTATTATTCGCGTTATCATTTATTCAAATCTTATGTATATATGTATGATCTTTGTTTCATCCCTTACAGGTTAAATATATACATATATATATATATATATATATATATATATGTGTATGAAATAAATTGTTTAAATTGCTTGATCACTCGTATTTACAACATTCAGGCAATTAGGGACGATATCGAGAAAAAAAAAATATATATATATATATAAAATAAAATAAACAAATAAATAAATAAAAAAGAAAAAGAAAAAAGAAAAAAGAACAACGAGACCGAGAAAGAGAGAAAGATTGAGATAGAAAAGAAAGAAGGAAATGGAGAGAGAAAAAACGCGAGAGAAAAATGAAGAAACGAAACAAAAAATGATGAGAACGAACGACGTATTTGTTATATGCGTATCCTGTGCGTATGTATGTATGTGTGTGTGTGTGTGTGTGTGTGTGTGTGTGTGTGTGCTCGCGCGCTTGGTTGAAATGATAACGAATTTTCAAGCTTCCTACCAAATTGCATCAAAATTTGACGATGGCGAAGTAGAGATCGAAAAGGATTCTGATAAGTGATATATATATACATACATACACGTACACACAAACAAACTCATATATATATATATATATATATATATATGCACACACACACACATATATAAATATATATATAAAACTGTAAGTTGATGGTGTTAGTTCGTTCGTCACTTTCGACTGGAAAGTGACTTTAATTATTTAGGAGGTCGGTAAGGATAGTTCGGTAAGGTCTCTCCCTCTCTCTCTCTCTCTCTTTCACTTTAAGAGTTAATATGAGATCTCTCTCTCTCTCTCTCTCTCTCTCTCTCTGCACATATATATATATATATATCTACTCCGTAGAGTTCTCTTGGAGTCCGATCCTCTCGGACTTTATATCCATCCTAGAGAACTCTTTCTCCTCTTGGTGGTGCATTGCGCTGAAATTGCGCGTTGTAAAAAGGAACACGAGTCGAATCGTAGCCACGCCTACTTTTTCCTTCTTCTTCCTCCTCCTTCCTCTATCCTTCCTTCTTCTTCTTTTTCATCTTCTTCTTGCTTCTTCATTTCCACTACCATCCACCACCACTTCACCATCTACATCTTCTCTCTCTCTCTCTCTCTCTCTCTCTCTCTCTCTCTCTTTCTCTCTCTCTCTCTCTCTCTCTCTCTTTCTGTTCATCCAATCGTAGAGGCCACGCAGCGGCGTGTCGAATATACACGCGCGTACTTATTTACTTATGTACGTTTAATTCATCCAACCAGGGGACGTTTACGATGCCGTACCGTTTTGTGCAGTAATGTATTGCATTCTATTCTATTGTATTGCATTGTGCTCCGTTGTTCTATTCTTTATTATTATTATTATTATTATTATTATTATTTATTTTTTTGACTAGCTCGACATAACATCTCAACATATCCATATATACATATATTTATATATAACCTGGTATATGTCGCGCGTGGGTTAGTCTCTCTTTTTCGGTACTTTATTCTAGGACTTACATTTCTCTCTCTCTCTCTCTCTTTTTCTATTTCTATTTTTTATCTTATAATAATAATTATTATTATTATTATTATTATTATTATTATTATTATTATTATTGTCATCATTTTGATAACGTTTCACTCTCTCTTTCTCTCTCTCTTTCTAATTCTATTTTTTATCTTATTATTATTATTATTGTCATTATTATTATTCTTTAGTTTTTATTTTTCTCTTTTCGTTCGCTTATCTTAAATCGTGTATCACGTATCTCTCTCTATCCCTCTCTCTCTCTCTCTCTCTGTCTCTCTCTCTTTCTATTTTTTCTTTTTTTTAATTTTAATTATACCTTCTTCATTACCTCCATTTTTGCTTCTTTACTTTCACAATTCTCTCTCTCTCTCTCTCTCTCTCTCTCTCTCTCTCTCTCTCTCTCTCTCTCTCTCTATGTATACGTTCACTCTCGCGTTCTCATACTTTCGTAGCTTACGATCGAAAATATAGGACGAATTAATTTTCCGCTTTTCCAACGACAAAAGCGAGTAGTACAACCTACCTTCGACCAACGAGAGTTCGTAACTGGGTACTGGGGGTACCGAGAGTATTGAGTACTAAGGTACTAAGGTATACCAAGGTACTAAAGGTACTGAAGGTATATAGTACCGGGTACTCGCTTATTAGTTACCACTGCGGGGAGGTGGAGGTGGTGGTAGTGGTGGTGGTTTCCCCAACCAACGAAGACTTTGACAACGTTGTTGGGTACACTCGGCACCCTACTCGACCCAAATTTGTACATAATCGTTATAGTGCGTTTAAAGGTGTATCTTTATAGTCGTCGATTAGGAATAGTCGTCGATTAGTGTAATTTCTAAATCGTTGTCTCATTGTCTCGTTGCTCGACGCCATTGGATAATGTCCGATATCCAATTTGCTCTTATCTTCCTATAAATTTTGTCTTCCCCAATCGATATTTTCTAACTGGTTCCTTTTCTATTATCTCTCTTTTTGTTTTTCCTTTTTTTTTTTGTTTCTCTTTTATCTTCTTTCTCTTCCACCTCTTCTTCTTCTTCTTCTTCTTCTTCTTCTTCTTCGTTCGATATATGTATCGTTAAGTGAAACGTTGTTATTCGTATTTCGTTGTAAGAATAAATCGTATAAATTATGTCGTTATCATTCGCGTTATCGTGTTCGTTCAGATCTTTTATATATATATATAAAAGATATATATATATGCTTGTTTTTTCTTTTTCTTTTATATTTCCACGCAAAATAATAATTTTCTCTTCAAATCTAATCTCGCTCCCGTACGGGACATAGATTCTAATCGCCAATGAATCTCGTTACGTGAAATAAGATTTATTTCCTTCCGTTTGTTTTCTTTTTTATTAAAAAAAAAAAAAAAAAAAAAAAAAAAAAATTCGATCAACCCCGCAAAAAAAGAAAAAACAGCATTTGGGATGGGTTGGAGGAAGGGTGACGAAACGATACAAATCGCTCTATACGATAGAATTTCCCAAAATTTTTCAAAATATAAATTCGAACGTGCATCGTGGAACGCATTACGAATTAGATGCCTAGACGAAGCGCGTTGCACTATTCGTCCTTGAATTGCAATATCGCAACGATCGTTGTTGTACGTGAATATATTCAAAGATAACGAGTTAATACCCGGTTTGATGATAGGCCTCGAAAAATAAATTAATTTTTCATTCGATGGCCGATGAAGAAAAAGAATTGTTCTCGCTCGACGCGTCGAACTTGATCAACAAAAATTTGGAGGACAAATTCTGTGTTAATTTTGACAGTTAAATAATAAAAAAAAAAAAAAAAAAAAAAAAGAGAGAGAGGAAAGAAAAGATATATCGTATATACTTTCTTTTTTATCTTTCCTCTCTCATCCCACCCCACTCCTCGTTCGAATAAAATTGCGTTGGAATTTTTTGTCGTTGTGAACGCGGCTTTAGAGTTTAACGTATTAACAAAGGACCCGATCGATCCGGCTCGTTCGACATCATCAACAATCTTTATGATTGATTATCTGGTTAGCTTGTGTTCGCTCGTTTATCAGGCGGTAATGGCGGTGGGAGGGAGGGGTTGTACGAACGTGACTTCGAAAAATTGCCGTTCCAGGAGTCTCAACTTTGCCGTATATATATATATCTATATATATTTTCTGTTCTTCTTTTTCTTTACTTTTCGATATGTTTTACTTTCCTTTTGTCTTTTTTTTTTTTCTTTTGTACGAAGAAAAATAAATCGCTCGACTCTTAATGAGATAAATTTTAATTTTTAATATGTACAGAGAGAGAGAGAGAGAGAGAGAGAGAGAGAGAGAGAGAGAGATGAATCAAGATTTAGATGAAGATATAAGATGTGGGATAAGGAGGAGAATAATAAAATAAAGAGATAGAGATAAAGATAGAGATAAAGATAGATGGATAAAGATAGAGAGATGGAGAGAGAGAGAGAGAGAGAGAGAGAGAGGGTAACTCGTAAATGTTCGGACGTTTAGCGAATGGTCTTTAAAAGAAACATAAAACTCTTTATTTCTTACGAAGCCATCATTTTCAATATCGTCCATAATCCCTCTCTCTCTCTCTCTCTCTTATTCTCGTTTCCTTTCACTATTAACTTTAAGACCTCATCTAGAACTCGGTAGTTGTGCGGTCTTGCGTACCTCAAGTTTCTACAAGCATCGTTACACAAAAGGTTTTAGAGATCTTTAAAGGTAGGAAAAAAAGGGAGGATGTAAGAAACGAAAGAGAAAGAGGAAACGATATTAAAACTGTTGCTTCGAACGATCACTCGCTTGTTACTATTTCTTTCTTTTTATTTTTGTTTTCTCGTGGTTTTTTTTCTTACACGCGTGACGACGACGACGAGGAGGAGGAGGAGGAGGAGGAGGAAGGAGGAAGTACAAGCGGGAGAAAAATAAACGGAGGAAAAACAAGAGGAGGAAGGAAATGAAAGATTCGAAGATAAAGATAATATATTTCATTATCAAGAATAATCTGATTAATTATTGATTTGCCGCGTTCTACGAATAGTATATAAGCAATTAACGATTTCTCATTCTCTCTATCTTTCTTTATATATATATATATATATATATATATATATATATATATATATATATATATATATATACATGTACATACGTGCGTACGTACGTACGTTTCAAAATACCTTAAAAAAGAAAATTTACTAATAGCGAAGAGAAGAAAAATAAAATAAAATATGGAAAGGAAGAAAATTAAAAAGGAAGAAAGTAGAAGAAAAGAGAAAGAAATCTTTTCGCGAACATAGAGTGATAACAAATCGATGTATGTATGTATGTATGTATTTACTTAAGTACATACGTACGTCGCGTACATATTAACATACGTACGTACGTCAGAGGAAAATAAATTTTCCGATAACGTTTGCGAAAGAAGAAAAGAAAAGGAAAAAAATAAAATAAAATAAAATAAAAACGAGAGAACAAAATAGGAAAGAAATCATTGCGAAAGCATAGATAATAAATATACGCGGCGACATTATTTTTGTCAAAAATAATTTTTTTATTATTTTTTTTTTGGATTTACGAACGTCTAAAGTAAGTCGCCCTAACGTCACGAACGAAAATACATGGCGAGATCGAAAATAAAAATAAAAAAGAAAGGAGAAAACAAAATGAAGACAATGAAAAGAAGAGAACGAAAGACGAAGGAGAAAAAATGACGTTTGAACGAAGAATATTAAGAAAAAAAAAAAAAACAAAAAACAAGAACGATAAATATCCCAGACGACGATGATTGGTGCACGTACGTGAGCATTTATGTAAGTACGTACAACGTACTCGTTCGATATACGCGTTTATACACATTTATACATAGATAGATGCATACATAAATAAATTAGTGAGCAATATAAAAATTTTACAAAGAGAAGGAAAGGAGGAGGAAAAGAAAAAGAAGAAGAAGAGAAAGAAAAAGGAAAAAACCAAAAACATTATTAAACATTAAAAAAAAAAAATATATATATATATATATATAATATTATATTGTAAATAGACGATGATTGGACGCATGAACATTTCTCTCTCTCTCTCTCTCTCTCTTATATATATTTAGTTCCTATACAAGTAACAGTTACACTATACTGTTAGAGCAACCGTGAACCGGAGTAGGTAGGTAAGTGGGCGGTTAGGTGGGTGGGGTTGGGAGGGATACGCGCGCGAGTTATTTTATTCAGTAGTACCGTATAACTGCGTACATACATACATACACACACACACACATACATACATACATACATACACATATATATATGATAGCCGTTATGATATTAAATGTAAGAGCGCGTCGAGCGTTGGCCGTGTGTAGAAAGTCGTCTTCGAGAACGACGATTCGACGTTGACCCGGTTGGTTGGTGCACGTGTTGCTCGTGCGAGAACCATTCAAGGCACCAACGATCGATATTCCTCGATGCAGCGGACGTGGCCCGAGCCGTTTTCCGCCACCGAAAGCATCCTCCTCCTCCTCCTCCTCCTCCTCCTCCTCCTCCTCCTCCACCACTTCCACCACCACCTTTATCTCCTCGTACTCCTACCCCAACTGTACGCGCGAGTACGCATAGTCGTTCGACCCCTTACTCATCCCTTTTGCCCTCTTCTACCCTCACACTCCATCCTTCCTCGTTCTCACTCTTCATCCCCCTCTGCATTCTCTCTCTCTCTCTCTCTCTCTCTCTCTGTCTATCTATCTATCTATCCATCCATCTCTATCTCCATCTCTTCATCGTCTCGAGCCTGTTTTCCAACGGGTTTCGATCATGAGTGGTCTACCGACGAGTGCACTCTACGATCTCTCATCGTCCTTTCGGTTTAACTATCCAAGATCATCGTTTG
>OU964964.1:9320109-9325109 GCA_918808275.2 Dolichovespula sylvestris
TGGAAACTCAGTATTCTCGTTTATTTCCGAAAGTGAAAGACGGCGAAACGAGATGTGAAATCATGAAATCGTTAACTATCTCTCTCTCTCTCTCTCTCTCTCTCTCTCTCTCTCTCTCTCTCTCTCTCTCTCTACTCTTCCTTCTTTCCTTTCTCCCTCTTTTTTACCCCTCTTTTGTTTCCCTTTTCCTTTCTTTCCTTCTCTTTTTTTTTTTTCATTGCCACATACACTCGCCCGTCAAAATTCTACGATGGATGATTTCAAAATTGATCGTGGATCGTGTCGACATTTTGTTTTTTGTCTTTTTTTTTTTTTTTATTTTTCTTTTTCTTTTTTAACGATAAAAGACAATACAGTAAAGAGAATCATCTGATTGGCAACGATCGGGATATCTTTATTTATTTATTTTCTTTTTTTAATTTTTTTTTGTTATGTTTATTGCACAATTGCTCGTTCTCTCTTCTTCTCTATTTTTGTATACATACATATATATATATATATATATATATTTTTTTTTTTTTTCGAAAAATACGGCGAATTAGATTGCTTCTGAAAATTTATCCACATGAGATGTGACAGAGACAGAGAAAGAGAGAGAACTATGATTAATCACGATCAAAATTTAATTTCTTCTTTTAGTTCTTTTTTTTTCTTTTTATTTTTAATTTCGTCCCAAATTATTTGATATATATATATATATATATATATATATATATATATATATGTTTTTCTTTTTGAACAAATTGAAATATGAAATAGCTTCAACGAAAATTCCTTTCGTATAAAACGAAACGAAAGATATAAAAGAATATCGAATTAACCTCGATTTAACTTCAGCTTATATGTATGTATTTTTTTTATTGTCTGTTGTTGTTATTATTATTTTTCTTCTTCTTTTGTTTTTATATATTATCGTATCCTTTATCACCGGGCGAATAATTTTGGATTATTCGACGAAACGATTTAGCATCGGACGGAAACGTATGCTTCTTCCGGTTATCCAACGAGGATCGAATCGAACGTTAACACCCCTAAAGCTTCGTTCCTGATTACCCATTAACGAGATAAACGAGATAAATATTCAGTGAAATTTCAAGCATGGCACCTTATCGAATTCGATTTTACGATCGATGATTACACGTTTCATCATTTCAAACGACCAGAGAGAACGCCGTCCTCGTTTTCTTTTTCTATTACTTTTTTTTTTTTTAATTTTTTTCCTGTTTTCTTTTATTCACTCTTAAACTTAAAAGAGGAAAAGTTAATTGGAGTTTTATTTATTTATCTATCTATTTATTTATTTATTTATTTATTTGTTTTTTGTTTTGTTTCTTCATCATTGAATATTTCGTACGATCGCAAAAGAAGAAAATGGATTGGAGTTCAAATTTTCGTCGTCATTTATTTATTTATTTTTATTTCTTCTCTTTTTGTTTCCTCTTTATTGAATATTTCGTACGATCGCAAAAGAAGAAAATGGATTGGAGTTCAAATTTTCGTCGTCATTTATTTATTTATTTTTATTTCTTCTCTTTTTGTTTCCTCTTTATTGAATATTTCGTACGATCGCAAAAGAAGTTATCCGAAAAGGACAAATATTTTATCGAACTAGACACATTTTCGTTATTATTTATTTGTTTATTTTTATTTATTCTATTGTTTCGTCTTTTATTGAATATTTTGAATGATCGCAAAAGAAGGCACTCGAAAAGGGGAGGAAAAAAAGTGCACCGTAGTTAAACATCTTCGACGTTATTTATTATCATTCGTTTATTTATTTTCTCGTTCCTTTTCCCGATCGAACATTTCGACGATTTCAAAATGGGGATTTCGAAAAAGAACAGGAGGATGGATCATCGTGAAAATGTTCTTCGTTAATTATTTTTCATTATCTTTCTCTATTTCTTTTCCTTCCTTTTTCTTTCTTTTTTCCTTTTTTTTCTCTCTCTCTCTCTCTCTCTCTCTCTCTCTTTCTCTCTCTCTAGAAAAAAAAAAAAAAAAAGGAATTGAAAGTATAAAAAAGGGGCGTAGTAAATTTTCGTGCTCTCAACTGATTTCTTTTGGGAGGGCTTTTCAAACCTTAGGAATCATGGTTTTATATACTTAATGGGAATTTCTCGTGTTTCTCATTTTTCACACGTTTCTATTTCTCTCTTGGTTAGTGATTTCCCAAGAAAGGAGACAGAGAGACAGAGAGACAGAGAGACGGACAGAGAGAGAGAGAGAGAGAGAGAGAGAAAGAGAGATAGATAGATACTAGAAGTATAACGTTGTCACTTTCTTCTTTTTAATTTTCCATCCACCATTCTGCCAATTTGTTTATCTTATCGATAAATTTCGACGTTGTTACAGTAAACATTCGTTTCTATTCTTTATCTATTTATTTTTAACTAACTTTTTTCTCTCCTTTTTCTACTTTTTAATAATCTTTTTTTTTCCCCCTTCATTCCCGTTAATCTTCAATTATCCTAGAGGGAGAAAATTTTTTTTTTATCTTCATTCTCTCTCTCTCTCTATCTCTCACGTTTTTCGAGAGGCGTATCCAATTTCCGTTTTTTCATTCCCATCATATCGATACTAACATCGATACTATCGGAATAAATTTCGCTTTATCGTCGTTATATATATATATATATATATATATATATATATATATATATATATATATCGAATTAGAAGGGATTTGGTATGGTACATAAGCACTCCTTTATTTCCTTTCCCTTTTGATCAGATCTCTGGACTCCGCTTACCTTTTATTATTTTATTTCTATCGGGGAGGGAATAAAAAAAAAAAAAAGAAATGGCCTCCTTTTAATCGTTCGTTCGTTCGTTCGTAAAGAAATCGATTTCCCATTTTTATTACGACAGCTTAAACGTTTAAATTTCGATTGTAATCGTACGATAAAAGAGGAAAGAAACGAGATTGAGATATCATCGAAGAAGAGGGACGAATTGGAGTGAGAGAGAGAGAGAGAGAGAGAGTGAGAGAATGAGAGAGTGAGACTTTTTCTTCTTTGCTTGCTGGTGATTCTTTTTTTTTTTTCTTTTTGTAGTTCTGACCTTTTCCTTTTCGTTCTCTCACTCCTCACCCTCTTCAAAAAAATAAAAAAAAAAATAAAAAAAAGAAATAAATAAATAAAAAAATGTCAATATTTGTCATACGACAGGTATTTACTTAACTTTAATCTACATTCATTCTAATCACAATTTTACGCGCTTTCTCGATTCCTTTTATTTGTTTATTTTTTACACATTTATTTATTTATTTATTTATTTATTTATATATTTTTTTTATTCCGTCAATCGTTTCTTTCTTTCGTCATATAATATCAATTCGTATTTTCATTTCGTCGTGTAATCAAAGAGAACAAAACTAAGTATGACGTTCGGTTTTAATAATGAAAATAAGTACAAAGAAATGAATTACAAAAATAAAAAGTTGAAAAGAAAAAGAAGGATAGATAGAAAAGAAAATCAAAATTTATAGCGATGAAAAGAAAATTATGCTAATAAAGAAAGATAAAAATTCCTCTCAGTTTATATATACGCACCCACATACACACACACACACACACACATATATATACTACGTATTTAATTTATATGTATTCCGCAATAATAATAATAAAAAAAAAAAAAAAAAAGAAAACGAAAAAACAATCTAACGTTCTAACGTAATAGTAATAATTATTTTAACTTAACGCAGCAACGATAATGCTAATACACAATAATAACAATATTAATAATAATACAAAATCTTGATAATAAAAAAAATTCATTTGACAATAACCTCCCCGCCCTCCCCATAACTCATTCTCCCTTCTTCCTCTCTCACTCTCTCTCTCTCTCTCTCCCCCCCCTTTATCTTTCTCTATCCCCTCTTCCAACAATAACAATATTTCAACGTAAAAAATTGATTGACATTTTAAAAGCCCATTAGAGTGAACATTTCGACGAATACAAATAATTTCATTGTAAAAAAATTATCTCTTAATTCCTTTATCCTCCACCCCCCTCTCTCTCTCTCTCTCCCCCCCCCCTTTATCTTTCTCTATCCCCTCTTCCAACGATAACAATATTTCAACGTAAAAAATTGGCCATTTTAAAAGCCCATTAAAGTGAACATTTCGACGAATACAAATAATTTCATTGTAAAAAAATTATCTTTTAATTCCTTTATCCTCCCCCCCCCTCTCTCTCTCTCTCTCTCTCTCTCGATACATACATACGTAATACGTACGTATAAGATCGAACGTGCACGTTGGATACTACCACGTATGCGTTATACCTATGCAAGGTTTATGCGAATAATTAGAATAAAATAAGATACATACGTACGTACATATGTACGTATGTACGTATGCACGTACGTATGCACGTACGTATGCACGTACGTATGCACGTTTGTAAGTTTAGAAAGCGTGTCAGTGCGCGACATCGAGCGTCGTTGCTCGTAGCTGTCGCCGTTGGCATAGCCGCGGTGGAAAAATATTGATATTTTATACGCAAGTCCGCGGTTATTACGTCACGTTCTCGTGCCGCATTAAGTATGGCGGTCATGGCAAGCGTCGGGAACTAAAACTAGAGAAATAAAGAAATAAGAAAGTAAGTAAGAAAGTGAGTAAGAAAGTAAGAAAGAAGGAAAGAAAATGAGAAATCAGCAGGGTGGGGGTTGGGGAGGGAGGAGGGGAAAGAAAACGGAACGAAACGACGAGCAAAAAGAAAGAGGAAAAAGAAGACAAGAAACAGAACGACGATGAATGGGAGAGGGTGGTGGTGGTCGATGGTTGTCGATTATGGTGACGATGATGACGATGGTTGTAACCGTGGTTGGAAGGGGTTGGGTGGTGTGAAGCTTCCGAGTCTATTCTTTTCGCTCGATTCCTCGACCCTTCCACTTTCTCAATCCCACCCTCGCCCTCCTAATCCTCCCATCCCTATCCTCTCAGCTCCTACCGGATCTCACCCCTTCGACCCTCGTTCAACGGCGAACTTTTCTC
>OU964964.1:9330109-9337609 GCA_918808275.2 Dolichovespula sylvestris
AAAAGAAAGAAGAAAAGAAGAAGAAAAAAAAAGAAAAGACACAAATAACGAAACAAAGACGAACAAGCAACGACGACGGATTCAAACTCGAATTCGAGAGAGACAGACAAAAAAAAAAATAATAGAAAAAGAAGAAACAGACAAGTTCGATGCCATATCGCTTTTTGCAAGAAAAAGATTTTCTTCTTTCGCGTAATTTTACGAACAGCGTTTTCTCTCGTTGAAAAGCCCCCTCCAAAAAAAAAAAAAAAGAGAAAAAGGAAAGAAAAGAAAAGAAAGAAAAATTACGAAATCTCGTAGTCTGAGTCTTTTCTTGTCATTTTGTTTGTTCGTTCTTTTTTTCTTTTTTTCCTTCGTCGTTTACGTTCCGAATGACTTCGACGCTATTTTATTTCTCTCTCTCTCTCTCTCTCTCTCTCTCTCTCTCTCTCTCTCGTCTCTCCTTCGTCATTTTGTTGTTGTTGACGTCGTCGTTGATAAACGACAACGAAGACGACGACGTTTCGAGCATTTGATTCAGCAAACATTTGATTCACTAAACATCATTCGATTCGCTAAACACTCGATTCGCCCCGAACAATCGATTCGATGATTTAAAATGATTTAAAAATCGAACAAGCCCAAATACGCGCTGTCGGGGATATTTATCGAAACGTCAGATTTTTTTATTTTTTATTTCCTTTTTTTCTATTTTTTTTTTCTTTCTTTTTTTTTTTTTTTTAAGAACGATACCTCGTAAAATCGCACGGAATAAGAGCAAAAAAGAGAGAGAGAGAGAGAGAGAGAGAGAGAGAGAGAGAGAAAATACGAATGAACTTTACAGTCGAAAGGTTCGATGCTATGCCATGCTATGCTATGCTATGCCACACTATGCTATGCTATGCTATGTTGTGCAAAGGATCCTCAACATTAATCGGATTTATAAATCTTCTGATATGGGCACTAACGGAAACGTTTTCTCTTTACCTTTTTTTCACTCTCTATTCCTCTCTCTCTCTCTCTCTCTCTCTCTCTCTCTCTCTCTCCGTGTGTGCGTGTATTAGTTTCTCTCGCACTTTTTCGACCCGCTGAACTTTCCAAGAGAGCGCACGGAAAACCCAAAGGACTTGAACTCTTTCAATAGCTTTTTTTTTTTTTCTCTTTTTCTCTTCCTTTTTTTTTTTTTCATAAACTCCACGGCTTAATAACCGTACCCCCTCCCCCCCCCCCCTTAAACACGGCATCATTTCAATCCACGAGAGATATCCCCTTTAAAAAATAGTTTTCCCTTCGATCATCAAAAAGCTCCATTATGTTCTTTCCATTTTTTCGTTTCTTTCTTTTTTCTTTTCTTTCCTTTCCTTTCTTTTTTGTTTTTTTACCGATCATTCTCCGATACTTCCTCTCTTCGCGTCGATTTTTCGCGCTGTGTTCCCTTTCTGTTGTTTTCTTTTTCTCTGTTTTTTTTTTTTTTTTTTTTTTTTCATTTTTTTATTTCCTCCTCTTCCTTTTTAATCATTCAATCCATTTATTTCGCACTTTTAATTCTTTTCTACTTATTTTCCGTTATAACTTCTTTCTTTCTTTCTTTCTTTTTTTTCTTTTTAAATCTGATCCACTCGCAACACCTCTCCCTTTAAAGAGTCGACTTCGCACGATCCCTTTTCCTTCCTCGTTTCGTCGTCAATTTATTTTTACTTACTTTTTTTTTTTTTTTTTATTTTTAACTTTTTCCTTTCACCCTTCCCCCCTCGCCTCCTCCCACGGGTTTCTATTACCCCCCCCCCTCTCTCTTTCTCTGTTTTTTTTTTATATTTCTGTCTCTTCCTTTTTAATCATTCAATCCATTTATTTCGCACTTTTAATTCTTTTTTACTTATTTTCCGTTATATTTCTTTCTTTCTTTTTTTTCTTTTTAAATCTGATCCACTCGCAACACCTCTCCCTTTAAAGAGTCGACTTCGCACGATCCCTTTTCCTTCCTCGTTTCGTCGTCAATTTATTTTTACTTACTTTTTTTTTTTTTTTTTTTTATTTTTAACTTTTTCCTTTCACCCTTCCCCCCTCGCCTCCTCCCACGGGTTTCTATTACCCCCCCCCCCCTCTCTGTCTCTCTCTGTCTCGTTCATTTCGTTTTTTACGAGAGACAATTTTTAATGAAAGAAGAAGAGGAGGAGGAGGAGGAGGAGGAGGAGGAGGAGGAGGAAAAGAGGAAAAAAAAGAAGAGAGAAAGGTAAAAGAAATCGCGCGAAGGGGAGGGGTAGGGGAGGGGTGTGTGGGGGGGGGGCACCAGGAAATAGAGACGGTCCCTCGTGAAGAATTGTCAAAGGATTGCAAATCTTGCGAACTCTGAAAGGGAGAAAGCAAAGCAAAGAGTAAGAAAGGAAAAGGATATAAGAGAAAGGAAAAATGATGTAAACAGATAAAAATAAAACGGGGGAAAATATGAAGTAACGTAATTTTTAAAAATTTCGCGAACGTTTTCATTCGATTTTACGCTTCGTTTTTTTCTTTCTCTTATATCAAGTAAAATTCGTCACGCTCTTCCTTCCTCATTTTGAGAATAAGAAAAAATGAGAAGAAGAAGAAGAAGAAGAGTGATTCATTGGATCGACGAAATGCGTGATATTTAAAAAAAAAATAAAAAAAACATGCACGTCGATCCTCGAATTTTCTGTTTCGTTAATTTTCAAAGGAAAATATTTTCCTATGCGCGTTATCAGTTTAATTCGTTGATTTCGTTCCTACGATTAAAAGAAAAAAAAAAAACAAATATAAATAAATAAATAAATAAGTAAAAATAAAAAAGTCGACGCGATAACATATCCACAGGTTTTTATTATACTATATAATAGTTTCATGGATTCGCGATATATATATATATATCTTTCTTTTTCTTTGTTTTTTTTTTTTTTTTATAAAACGTATCATAATGCATAACGTGTAATATACAAATTAAATTATAGATTATCACGTAGAGAAAACTCTTACGTAGTAATAGTAATAATAATATTAGTAGCAGTAGTGATGGTGTTGTTGGTATTGGTGGTAGTGATAGATATTTTTTTTTGTTCTTTCTTTTCCTCTCGGATTTAGGGGAGAGGAGGAAAAAAATTAAAGCCATGATGGTTTGAATATATTAAATGAGAAGAATGGAGGTACATAGGATACACGGATAGATTTATATATACATAGAGGAGCATTGTTAAAAACGGATTTCAGTGATTCCTTTGATATTAACGTGCATTCGAGCGGAAAAAACTCGTCGTAATAATTCCCATCTGCCTTTGCTCAGAGAGAGATAGAGAGAGAGAGAGAGAGAGAGATCCTCTTTTTATTCACGAGCAACGAGACACTACTCTCTCGTCTTTATCCCTTCAATTTCATTTCCCGGGGTTTTTAAACGCGATCAAATAATTCGCGATCCGATTCGAACGAATCGTAGACATCTTTCTTCCCTTTCATTCCCACCCTCCTTCCCTTCTTTCTATCTTTTTCTTTCCTCGTTTAATTATTTATCCTTTTATATTAATTTATTTTATTTCCTTTTCTTTTCGTTCGATAAGATAATTGATGATAAATGTTCAGTCGATAGATCGATCTATCGACCCTTCGTTTTTCGCCCAACTGTTTTATAAATCTTTTCTTTCTTTCTTTCTTTCTTTCTTTTGTTTTTCTTTTTCTCTTTCGTACGAATTGAAGCATTGGATGAAATAATGAAGACGCAGAGTTTCAAGTATATATATATATATATTATATTCTGAAATTAAATTTTAATAGTCGACAAATGTTTATTGATAAATCATGCTCGTATTTCATTTTGATGCAATTAACTTTTATTATTATTTTCTATTCGTTACATTTAATTTATTTTATTTTATTTTAATTTATTTTATTTTATTTTATACGAAACACGACGGACGCAAGTATTTAGATTGATTCGGGAAAATAATTAAGGGACGATTTTTAAATTATTTTGTTGTACATCGTCACACGTGTATTTGTATGACATTGGTTGTATGATTAATATACTATATACACATTTAATATATATATATATATATATATATTGATATACGTAATGATATAACATATACATGTATATACATGTAAACTGATCATATTAAACGTATTATTATTAAAATGATTACAAAAATATATATATATATATATGTATATATATTATAGATGTAATATTTCATGTTTCAATCCATGTAAAAAAAAAAAAAAAGAGAAGAAAAAACGGGTTATTTTACACGCTTAGCCGAGCGTACTGTTGTTTACTCGTTGTTATTTCCTTTTTATTTCTTTTTTATTTTTTATTTTTATCGACATAATTTCCGTCGAACGTTAAAGCCAGAAGCAAATCCTTCCGCTTTCCTAGCCGTTCATTTCCTACTTGATTTATTTCGTCTCTCTTTTTTTTTCCATGCCCTCTCTCTCTCTCTCTCTCTCTCTCTTCTCTGTCCTTTTATTCTCACTTTGAGCAATCATAAGTTGTCCGTCGACGTAATCGTCGTCGTTGTTTTTTTTCTTTTTTTTATCTTTCTCGTATTTTTCAAGCCCATCCCTTTAAGCGACATCGAACGCCTCGTTGATCAAGAAAGAAAATGTAAATTCGAAGAGGGGAAAGTAGAATCAACGTTATTACGAGTAGAATCAAACAAATGAAAGAGGGAGAAAGAAAGAGTGGCAGGAGGATGACCCTTTCGATCTATTATCTATCCCGTAGTAAATTCGTTATCGAGATCGATCGAGAGGTGGAAGAAAAGTAAGAAAAATAAGAAGAAAAAAAAAGAACGGAAGAGAGAGAGAGAGAGAGAGAGAGAGAGAGAGAGAGAGATAGATAGAAAGAAGAAAGATAGATAGATAGATAGAAGGAAAAGTAGGAGGAGAAATATTCGAAAATATTTTCAAACAAATATGGCTTCCGTCGTATGAAAGTTAGTCGTCTTTCGTTAAACGATTTCGAAAATGTTACCTTTTTGTAAAGGAAACCTTCGAATTTTTTTTCCATACAACTAACCCTGTCCAAGTTGTTACCATTATTTCAAGAATCCTTATCATGCACACACACACACATATATATATACATTTATATATGTGTGTGTGTGTTTATGCATGTATGTATAGATACATATTAGGAATTCTAGGGTATCTCTTGTGTATATGCAGATACATAGGACATATTCGTCGTATCTATAGAAAGAATTCCTATATAGAGTTTCTTTTATAAACGGAATAGGAAGCATGGTATCCGATCAAGGACACATGGGATATCGAGTGAAGCTATTTGATATCGGGTATCCGAAAAATAAAAATAGTCTATGTATATATATATATATATATATATATATATATATATATATATATATATATACCATAGGCATACATATGTCCGTATACTCTCTCTCTTTCTCTCTCAATATTCGTAACTTCAAACATTCTCTCTCTCTATCTCTATCTCTATCGTGTATGTATAACGTTTAATAATATTTCGTTAATAATAATGTACATAGGGTATCATTAAAATTAATTACACATTCCTGTAATAATATTCTTTTCGTTTCGTTTTTCTCGATTTTTCTTTCTTTTTTTTTTTAATTTTCAAAATTTTTTTTTTCTTCTTTATTCTCTTTCCCTTCCAATTATCGTGTTTCGTCCCGTTATAAAAATTGAAACGACGATTTCATCTCGGAAAAATATTTTTACGACGCACGCTTTCGATTGCAATTCCTAAGTTCGGTGTTTTTCTTTTCTTCTTTTTTGTTGTTGTTGTTGTTGTTGTTGTTGTTTTTTTTGCACTATATCAGGGACTTTCAAAAAGATTGCGTACGTGTGTTTATTGAGAGAGGGAATTTTGAATATATATAGGAACGAACAAATTTTTGTATCAATCGCGTTGGGGACTCCCTACCGTTATTTTTATTTTTATCATACAAAATATCTCACAATTTTCTTGAATAATCCGAACTAATAAAGAAAATAAATAAATAAAAAACAAATGAAGCAAAATCACTATATCATTCAATATCTCGTTTAATTTCGAGAAAGCGGCCTGCTGTTAACAAAAAAAAAAAAAAAAAAAAAAATGAAAAAAGAGCAAAAATGTATTGAAAAAGATCCCGCGATCACAGAGAAATTTTTGAGGGTTTTGGAGTCTAAAAAAAAAAAAAAAAAAAAAAAAAAATAAAAAAATAAAAAAAGACGAAAAAAAATACTTTTCTCCCGAGATTCTATCTAATTCGAAAGGAAGAAGAAGAAACGAAAAGGAAAACTTCGAAGTCCCGTTCCAAAGCAATGATTAATATTCGAATAAGAGGAAGAAGAAGGAAGAAAAAGAAAAGAAAAAGAAAAGAAAAGAAATACAAATCAATTGAGAACGGAATTAATTCATTAATTAATTTATATTATCTTCAAAATTATCCCGAAATCTTATTCACGGCGTACCAGTTAGCCGTAGAAAAGCGAACGTTCTCAAGGGAGGAAAACAAAAAAATATGTAAATCGTTGTCTTGACTCGTAGATGGAAAATAAAATGAATGGGTGGTCCAAAGAGAGTGTTTCGTAGTACATAAATCGCTTCGAATATAAAACATTGATCGAACGGACACGGCCGGAATAGGTGTCGTCGTTTAAACGAGCTTGAATCATGTTGTTGGCTCGTTTAAAAGATGATTGTCGTATAGGGTGAATGTGAGATAGATAGAGAGAGAGATAGAGAGAGAGAGAGAGAGAGAGAGAGAGAGAGAGTTAACAGCGTGATCCAGTTTTAAAACTTAGTCCACGAGCCGTCGGTGACCGGCTATGATATTTTCTCTCGACGAACGTATTTTTTGTTTTGTTTTTTTCTTAAATTCGACAACGACGACAACGACGATAGAGAGAGAGAGAGAGAGAGAGAGAGAGAGAGAGAGAGAGAAAGAGAGGGGAGGAGATAAAGATAAAGATAGATAGATAGATGGATGGATAGATAAATAAAGAAAGAGAAGGAGATAGGGATAGAGATAGAGAGAAAGAATCATGGATATAAAGAACGAAACGAACGATTCGATATTTTTTGTTTTGGTAAAGGGAAAGAAAAAGAACGAGAAGATGGAAGAGAATTTAATAAAAGGGACAATGTCTAAATCTACGTCTACGTTTACGTTTAAGTCTACGTCAACGTCTACGTCCACGTCGTTGGCAAGATTATCGCCGGCAACATCGAAGGGAACGAATCAGATCAATTGTTATTACGATAAAACGTTGAATAAAAACGAAACGATCGAGTCATTGATAAAAACGTACAAACGCATTGATCCCGACGTATCGGTCGAGGCGGCCACGAGAAGGATCGAAGAATTGCGTAGATGTTTCAGAAGGGAATACAAGTTGCGCCGTAATACGATCACGAGGGATAACGGTGTAATACGTAAAACTAGATCGCTGTGGTTAAAAAAATTAAAAAGGAAGAAGAAGAAGAAGAAGAAGAAGTATAGCCGTGAGGAATTTCTTTGTTACATCGCCGACGTTGGATGT
>OU964964.1:9350109-9355109 GCA_918808275.2 Dolichovespula sylvestris
CTCTCTCTCTCTCTCTCTCTATCTTTTTTATTCTTGTTACTTTTAATGGCGTTATGACATTTTCTTTTGTTAAACGTACAAATTGCTCTAATGAATATTTTCAAGTGCGATCAAGTCGAATCACTTGATACAATGAGAGAGAGAGAGAGAGAGAGAGAGAGAAAGAGAGAGAGAGAGAGAGAGAGAGAGAGAGAGAGAAATGAAATTTCTTTTTTCTGAGGTTTTTCTTTCACCTTCTTTCTTCTCTCTCCCTTTTTCTTCTTTTTTTTCTTTTCTCTCTTTCTCTCTCTT
Organism: Dolichovespula sylvestris; assembly: GCA_918808275.2. Taxonomy (NCBI): domain Eukaryota; kingdom Metazoa; phylum Arthropoda; class Insecta; order Hymenoptera; family Vespidae; genus Dolichovespula; species Dolichovespula sylvestris. The sequence goes on from OU964964.1 coordinate 9,350,401, forward strand.
TCTCTCTCTCTCTCTCTCTCTTTTATTTTTCGTTCTAACGCGAGCACTATCCGTAAAGTTCTTCTCCTTTTGTACGGCGATCATACTTTTGTGAAGCTGTCTTATCGATCAAAATCGTCTGTCTCTACTTTAGAGGAACGCAAAAACGTAAAACGTGTTTTCTATCTACATTCCTATCTCTCTCTCTCTCTCTCTCTCTCTCTCTCTCTCTCTATATATATATATATATATATATATATATATATATATATATATATCTCACTTTTTCTCTTTCTCGCATTTTATTCGAAGAGTGAAATATAAAGTACCATCGATAGAGGAACGATCTCAGAATCTTCATCCTCTCAACTTTTTAACCATCTTCATAACTACGAAACTTTTTATATTCGTTATTAACCGTGCGATCTTATCGAGGTGTGAAAGAGAGATAGAGATAGATAGATAGACATACAGATAGATAGATAGATAAAGAGAGAAAGAGAGAGAGAGGCTTCTACTTATTGTACTCAATATTTTTGAAACATTTATTCACATTACGTATACAAGAAGCATTAAACAAGAACGTTCTTGATTAATCGATATTTTATAAAAATATTTTTTCATTGCGTTTGGTTCGATTTCAAAAGAAAAAAAGTGTATGTATATATATATATATATATTTTTTTTTGTTTACATGGAGAGAACGCATACACAAACACAAAATATTTTTGAAACATTTACTCATATTACATATATAAGAAGCATTAAGAGAGAACGTTCTTGATAAACCGATTTTTTATAAAAATATTTTTTCATTGCGTTTGGTTCGATTTCAAAAGAAAAAAAATGTATGTACATATATATATATATTTTTTTTTTGTTTACATGGAGAGAACGCATACACAAGCACAAAATATTTTTGAAACATTTACTCATATTACATATATAAGAAACATTAAACAAGAACGTTCTTGATTAATCGATTTTTTATAAAAATATTTTTTCATTGCGTTTGGTTCGATTTCAAAAGAAAAAAAAAAAGAAAAAAAAATATATATATTTACGTGGAGAGAACGCACACACACACACACACACACACACATACGTGTACATATATACATATGAATATAAACGCGAAGGAAGGTAATAACTTTTGTTTAATACACATTTACAGATATATCTTCCTAGCCATATACACGGCGGAAATGGTGATAAAATCAATAGCCAAGGGTTTTATATTGAACAAGTATACCTATCTAAGGAATCCTTGGAATTGGTTGGACTTTGTCGTGATAACTAGCGGTTATGCTACCATCGGTATGGACGTTGGAAATCTGGCTGGCCTTAGGACGTTCAGGGTGTTGAGAGCATTTAAGACTGTATCGATAATGCCAGGTAAGTTCGATGATCGTTATTATCGAATCGATTCTTTCCTCTCCCCTTTTTTTTTCGACCGAGTCCCTCAACCCTGTTCGTTGAATTATCACGTTTCGTTTCTTTTTGTTTTTTTTTTTTTTTTTTTTTTCTAATAATTTTTGACATACTACCCCACGCACACACGCACGTAACCTGCGTGACTCTTCGCAATTATCGTATTTTTCTTTTCTTTTTTTTTTGATGTTTTTGTATTCCTAATATTTCCGAGAGAAAAATTTTAATGGAACATCGCGTCGTAAGTATCGTAGTTTCGATTTTTAGAAAATCGTTTTATTCGATTGCGACATTTTGGAAAAGTAAAAGAAAAAGAAATTTTCTCTAACGAATTAATCGTCTTTTTTCGGGGATTTTTTTTTTTCTTATCACCTTTCGACGTAACGAAGGATAAAGTTTGCAGGTATTAATTACGCTTATCATTGAGAATTTAGCATCGAATTAATTTATCAACGTTAATTGAGCATAAGTTCGGATACGGTGTTCGATAATTATGATAATTAACGATATTGAGAAGGAAGTTGGATTAAATACTCGTTACTTTACAAAACACACTGGTTGAATAACTGGAGAGAATATTTCTATTCACGACATTTACCTTCTTAAGAAATATATATATATATATATATATATATATATATATATATATATATGTATAAACCGTTCTGATAAGTCAAAGCGATTCAACTTAGCTCGTAGAATTTAAAGAAGAAAAAAAAAAAAGAAAAGAGAAAAGAAAGAAGAAAAGAAAAGAGAAGAAAAAAAAAGTTTTAATGCCGAAGGAACATGATCGATATGCTTGACTTTTTAACGTTGAAAAAAAATTTAACGACGACAAAAAAAAAAAATAAATAAATAAATTTTATTACGCGTATTGTAAATTGTTAACAATCGAGCTCGTCGAAACGTACAAAAAACCGTGAGAAAATTTTTACACGTCCCCATTTTTTCGACGATAAATAATTTAAGATACGTGGGTGGTTATGTTTATTATTTCCTTCGCCGAGCTTTAGCAAATACGTTTTACTTTTTTCTTTACGCGGAGTTGATCGATTTGAGGAAAAAATTGTAACCACGTATGTACATAGTTGTAGTACAACTACGTACGTAGTTACTTATTCACTTAGTTAAGTAGCCGGGCCAAAATTTCCTAAATGGGTCAAAAGCTCCTAGATCGGGATTGAAAGTTACCAGGCGTATCGAATTAGCTTCTTTTTCGTCCCTTGTTTTGATTTCTTTGTCTCTTTTTCCTTTTTTATTTTATTTTATTTTATTTTATTTTCTTTCTAACTCTCCAATCGTAAAACTAATAGCCTAACTCGTTAAAATACGTTCCTAATATCGCGGGGTTGAAGTGTCACGACGAGAACAAAAAAAAAAAAAAAAAAGAAAGAAAAGAAAAAAGAACAATTTTTTTTTATTTAATTATTTATTTTGTCTATTTTTCTTTTAATGTCACCTAAGAACTTATCTTACATATAGAAACTTTTGACCCCGTCGAGTTGTCTTATGTAAATTTAAGTTGAACGTAATTGGTGTCCTTGGAATCGAAAGGATCGTTAGTCGGATCCTCGGAGTCGTTCTTTTTAAAATAGAGCCCCGATCTGTTCTCATCTTTATCGAGTATAAATATATTATACAAAAGGACTAACGTAGTAGATATATATATATATATATATATATATATATATATATATATACATATACAGTGATGTAATTACATATACACGTGTACGAATTGATCGATCAGTGAGTAAAAGAGGAAAGAACACGTAGGTACACACACATACACTAACACACATAAGCAAGGGCATACACATGTCTACATACATGTGATATATATATACACGCATATATATATATATATATATATATATATATATATATATACACGCATATATATATATGTGTGTGTGTGTGTGTACTTAGAAATCGAGGACATATGCGGGTGGTATACACTTATTATTAATTGCAATTTGAAATCAGCCGTATCATGTCCATTGGCGCTTGACTAATTCACAAATTTCCATAAACTATTCCAACCAATATCCTCCTCTCGATAAAAGCCGTTTCCGTAGGATTTCAACGGAAAAAAAAAAGAAAATCCATTCGTCGGATTTCAACGGAAAAAAAGAAAAAAAAAAAAAAAACCCGAATGAGATTGATAGTCGGAAATTTAGCGGCGAATGTTTTCCAATAATAGTTTATCTTTCTACTTATATATATATGTAACAATATTATCAAAATAATGTAACAATTAAATCGGAACTAACGAGGATCAAAAATGAAGCAGATAGGAAACATAACCAAATTTTGAACGTATTAAACAAATAGTAATATATATATATATATATATATATATAAACATATGCACGTATGTTTAAATATATTGATTATTTTTATCGTAATTCTAAATAGTAAATTTAATCGGTTTCGAAAATGAAACAATACGATTAAATTAATGCAATCGTTATCTTCTTACTTGTTTATCGAACAATACGTATTTTATAATATTCGATTACATTAAATACAACCACCCTGTAAGTATAATACGTCTGATATCGTGCATGTAAATATTTAAAATTACAAATAAAATATCATGACGATTTTTCTCTCTTTTTCTTTTTCCTATCTTGATACCGTTTTCACAATCCATAAAGTAACGGTAAATAAAGTTTGTTAAAAATCGCGAAGGAAGGATATATTATTTGATAAATATTATTTAATACGCGTGTATCACGAGGATGGGAGTGTGAGGGTGAGGGTGAGAGTGGAAGTAAGAAAATAATGATTAATTAATCGACTGAGGTATACGAACTCGAACAAAATTATTTTTTTATTTTTTTTTTTTTTGTTAATACGACTTAAAAAAGATAATCATATATATATATATATATACACACATACGTATACATACATACATATATTTTTCATTTGTAATATCATAGATATTTTGTATACGTCGGTTTAACGAAGAAAACGCAGATGTGTAACAGTCGCGGGAGTGGTTGAAAGGTTAATGAACGTAATTTAGGATATTATCTGTCTATATATGCACGTACGTGTGTATACGTGTGTGTGTGTGTGTGTGAGCAAACAGTTATGGTCATTTGCGAGTAAACTTTCCGAGAACTTCTCCTTTTTTTCTTTTTCTTCCTTTTTCTTTTGTTCTTTTTTTTTTTTCTTCTCTTATTCTTTCTTTTTCTTTTTTAATTATCATCATCGAGGAGATGGGTGGTAATAAGCGAAGTGGGGAAGTAGCTACGAGGTTATAGGTAAAATGGTTAGTGGTTACACCT
>OU964964.1:9357609-9375109 GCA_918808275.2 Dolichovespula sylvestris
GAAAGGAACGTGTCGAAACGAAACAACGTTCGAAATCCGATTATCGAAAAAATATGTGTCATAGTACGACTGTTATCGGTCACGATATACTTTTTGAAAGATAATAACGAAACAAAGAAAAAAAAAAAAAAGAGAAAAAGAGAAACAGAACGAACGTACGAAATAAAAAAAAGAAAAATCATAATTCCTCGACGTCAAGTGAAAGTACAACGAGAAGGGGATAAGGGCGAGGGATGAAGGAAATGAAGGGAAAGAACAAAAAGAAAAAAAAAAAAAAAGAAAAGAAAAAAGAAACGAAGGACGAGTTGGCAAAAAAATTTCCTCCTCTTCTAAATTTGAGAAAATTGAAATTTGGATGCAAAAAAAAAAAAAAACAAAAAAGGAGAAATATGCATCGTTCTGGCGGTTTTTGTTCCTGGCGTACCATTTGCCACCGTATTACCATATGCATGAATTGTGTTTCCTATCTTGCTTGAAACGTACAAAACTGAGACACACACACACACACAGAAAGAGAGAGAGAGAGAGAGAGAGAGAGAGAGAGAGAGAGAGAGCACTCGAAAGAGACTGCAAAAGATTAAAAAAGGACAGAGTATAATTAACATATATTACACGTATTATATATTAATATATATTATTATATATATATATATAAATATATAACAATTGATATATAATAATATATATTACACGAGGTATAATAAATTACAACATATTACAGAAAGTACAATTCACGTTTATTCCTTTTCCATCCCCCTTCTCTCAGTTCACAATCCCCCGCTCGTCTCCGGCCGCTGCAATCTCCCCTCTCTCACCTCGATGCAACCTCCCGAGCCAGCCATTTTCACGAATATTGATCTCATTCTCTTGTTGGTAAATCGCAATGGCGATTTTAATCGACAATTACAAATCGTTCCTTTTTGAAAACGCGTTTGGAGGCCGAAAAACGTTCGATTTTTGATTTAACGTGGGAATAGCGAGGGGTGGGATGAAGGGAGGAGATGATGGAGGATGAGGAGAAGGAGGAGGTGGTGAAGGAGGTGGTAGATAGGTAGATAGGTAGATACGAAACGATTGGAGGTGGATGAACGGCCTGAAAACGGGGTAAACGGGGTAAACGGGGTAAACGGGGTGAGAGGGTTGGAATAGTAGAGTGATTAGCATTGCACTGCTGTTGCTGTTGTTGTTGCTGTTGCTGTTGTTGTTGCTGTTGCTACTATCGCTGGTAGATGGTGATGGTGTTGGGAATAGATGCTGGTATTGGTATTGGTATTGATGCCGTTGGTGATACGTGCGAATGCAGAACGGAATCTTCTTGCTTATCCTCGCGAAATATCTCGTCCCTATTAATTACCATCGTCCGTCCCTTCATCCCCTATCCATATATCCTTCCGCCCTAACACCCATCCACCCATCCACCCTTCCACTAAGTCTCAACGTTTCTCGACTACATTGCATTTGTTTCGATGTAAATTCATCGTCGTCGTCGTCGTTGTCGTTGTCGTTGTCGTCGTCGAATCGATAAATGGAAAATGTGGCAGATAAAGAAAAAAAAAAAAAAAGAAAAAAGAGAGAGAGAGAGAGAGAGAGAGAGAGTAAAGGGAAGGTCGACGTTAAGCTTCAAAGAGATTGACGTCGTAATGGGAGAAGTAAGAGGGATCATGGAGGTAAAAGGGTAATCGGTAGGAGGAGGAGGATGAGGGAGGAGGGAGGAGGAAAGGGAGGGAACGAGCAGTGGAAGGGCCGAGGGTTGTTTGGGGTTGGGGTCAGAGTCCAGTTCGGTTCACAGAAAAGCTCTTTGGCTTTTCTACGTTAACTATAAATATTGTCCTTTCTAAAATGTATGAGTAAATGTACGTAGAGTGAGTGAGAGAGAGAGAGAGAGAGAGGGTGGTTCGTGTACATTCACGCGTAAAGACGTGATTATTAGCTTTTTTCTCTCTCTTTCTCTCTCGAGATCTTCTTAAGTAAATAGATAATTCTTTTTATTTATTTATTTTCCTTCCCTTACCTTTTCATTTTATTTCTTTTCTTTTTTTTTTTCTTTTCTTTTCTTTTCTTAAGCGAAACGTAATTATAGGATCACGTACATCGAGAAGAGGTCGGAAGAAGTAGTATGAAGGAAAATAAAAATAAAAGGAAAGAAGGAAAGAAGGAAGAGAAATTAGAAATGAGGGATATAAAAATAAGAAATTAAATGTTAGTTTTATAAATCATCTTGGAGGAGTTACTTGCAAGCTCGTACGTTTTTCTATAAGTTAATAACAATAAATTGTTGTACGAAGAACCGATGTAATCTCTCTCTCTCTATTTAAAATAATAACGATCGTAATTCGGGCCGTTAAAAAGTTTAATTCCAAATACCAATGCGTCGTAATAGACCTAGTAAAAAAAAAAAAAAAAAGAAAAAAAAAAAGAAAAAAAAGGAAATAAAGAAAAAAAAAATAAAAACATATAATCGTCGTCGTTGATTGGTCGGTCAGTGGATTGATCGGCCAATCGGCTTGCTGGCCGACTAGTTGGCTGGTTAGCTCGGTTAGAACCTTGGTCGGTCGATCAAGATCCTATCTCGTGATACGTTTTAAGGAACTCCCCCTCCCCGGCACCCTCCCCAACATTCTTAAAAGGCTTCTCACGCCAATCCCTAGATATATAGTTAATATTTTGTCGAACAATGGGGATCACGAGTGGCGCGTATACGCCAACGATTTCTCATCTTGGCGTCGACTTTAAAGTAGTCGTCCAATGAATACCCACTAACGACGACTCGTGTCTTTTCAAGTGGCAACTTTATAACGAACACACTCCGGATGAACGTTTTAGCCTCGAACATCCCTCGACCCATTCTCAGACCGACTCATCCCCTCCCGAACACGACTACAACTCACCCCTACCTCCCATCCACCCACTCACCCATCCAACCACTTGCTTACGTTAGATCGTTGAATCGATAATATCGTTTCTTTCTCTAAACAAAAGAAAAAAAAGATAGGTGCTCGTTATAACTCTTCGGGACGTTATTCTATCTTCTTCAATCTTTATTTTTTATTTATTTATTTATTTATTTATTTATTTATTTCTCTTTTTATCTCTCGTGCAAATTCAACGAGTTATGTAGATAAATATATATATATATATATATATTATATTATATATAAATTCTTTTTCAAAGTGTAGAATCGAAAGACGTTTTATAAATTTAATTTTCTTTAATATATATTGCACATATGATTGTGCCTATATATGTATATATATATTTATATATGTGTGTGTATTATATAAAGAAGATCGTGTTTAACTATCCGTGTAGAGATTTGATGGGGCCAAAAATTTTTATAAAACTATTACAAAAATAAATTACACTTTATATATTTATATATCTGTATATATATATATATATATATATATATATATATATATATTTGTTGGATTTAATTATAAGTGTTATAAAAACGAGATCGCCGGTCGGATTTCGAAAAAAAATAAATTCTTAACTCGACACCATCGAGGAGACTCGTTCGGTCGAAATTTTTTTTGAACCTACCTTCTTCGTTCTTTTTCAATCTCAGATCGTCGTAGAAAAAAGAAAAAACATAAAGAAAAAATAATTCGTCGAAGTCCGTCGTATTCGTAAGGAAAAATTCGTTGATCTAAAGAGATGGAAAAAGAAATTCTAAAAGTAAAGAAAAATATTGATTCCCTAAAAAGAAGCAACGTTCAGGATTGAAATAATCGATTCTTTTCTTTTCTCTTTCTTCTTTTTCTTGTAAACGTCTTTTAAAATAGCATCGCTTCGTCCGATCCGAACGTATCTTACACACACACACACACACACACACACACACGCGCGCGTGATACAAACGAAGATCCACACGGTCAATTATTTTCTACGGATATTAACGTTCTTTAAGAAATCCCCGATATTGGATTTTCTTACGATAATCGTGCAAATAATGAAATATCGTATTCGCCGAAGTGAAAAAGAGATAAAGTCGGTTAAATAAAGAGAAAGAGAGAGAGAGAGAGAGAGAGAGAGAGAGAGAGAGAGAGAATGCAGTTTGAACGAAGTTCTCATCGTCTTCTTAGATACTTCATCCTGACTTTATAATGAAACGATTAATTTCGATCGAGTTCTCGATCATCGTCCTCCTCACCACCCACCAACCCCTACTTAGCCACCCTACGAATCATCAACCTCATTCTTCCTCCTTCTCTGCTTGCATCGACTCGCCTCGCCTCCCTCTCTCTCTCTCTCTCTCTCTCTCTCTCTCCCCACGAAATTTTTCTTTGTCCTCCTTCGTCGAATCGCAAAAGGTATTTCAAAGTGAATCGATTAATCAAAACGTGTCAGTGACGGCGTAATTATTGGGGTGAAAATGAGAAGATGAAAACTCGGTTATCATATATATATGTATATATATATATATGCGTTTATGTAAATGTATGTATCGTTCGTGTGTATGTAGATGTATGTATCGTACGTGTGTATGTAAATGTATGTATCGTACGTGTGTATGTAGATGTATGTATCGTACGTGTGTATGTAAATGTATGTATCGTACGTGTGTATGTAAATGTATGTATCGTACGTGTGTATGTAAATGTATGTATCGTACGTGTGTATGTAAATGTATGTATCGTACGTGTGTATGTAAATGTATGTATCGTACGTGTGTATGTAAATGTATGTATCGTACGTGTGTATGTAAATGTATGTATCGTACGTGTGTATGTAAATGTATGTATCGTACGTGTGTATGTAAATGTATGTATCGTACGTGTGTATGTAAAATCGCTAATGTTTGGATATTAAAATTTGGATACTTCGATAATTTTATTATTATTATTAATATTATTATTATTATAATTATTATCATCACCATTATAATATCCTATGTTACAGGCTTAAAGACTATTATTAACGCGCTCTTGCACAGCTTCAAGCAACTAGCCGAGGTAATGACACTGACGATCTTCTGCCTGATGGTTTTTGCCCTATTCGCTCTGCAAGTTTACATGGGTGAACTTAGGAACAAATGCGTGAGGCATCAAGAACCTAACGCCACCCAGATCGATTGGAAAGAGTAAGTTTCATTTTGATTATAACTTTGTCATTATACGATGTTGATATTATTAAAAATGAAACGAAGAAGAAAAAAGCACAAGAAAAAAAAAGGATATATGTATATATATATGTGATATTCGTTTGAAGTGGTGGCGAGAAATATCGACGACAAAGAAAAAAAGGAAAGGAAAGAAAGAAAAAAAAATTTCGAAAGAAAAAATTCGATCAATAATTTCGATTGATTACATATACATACGCAAATTATTATTATTATTATTATCATTGAAATTAAATTCGTTTATTCGTTTGTATAAAACTTTAGAGTCATCTCAATAAATCCTATCGTCGATCAATGTGATAATTATTGAATGTATAATTTTTTTCTCTTTTTTTTTAATATATATAGATTATCGTGAAATCTTTTTTAATTCTAATATATATATATATATATATATATATATATAGTTATAGTTACGCGAGATCATGATAAAAATTCATTGTTAACATTTCCAAACAATTTTGCTCTCATAGAGGATATTAATTTTCGAGTGTTGGGTCAACTTAGATTAGATCTAACATGTTCTCTTGTTGTTTATAGATTATTCCTAACGTAAGGATATTTACCTAGTAAACGTAGTCTTCTAATCTCTGCTAGGAACCTACATTCAGTTACTTTGAACAAAACCGACCCTTAGAAATTCATTAACGATAGCCATTCTCCTTGATCTATATATATATATATATACACACACGCAAACACATATTATGTATATATGTACAAACAACCTTCGGTTAAGTGGCCAAGCTGTGAAACTATTAATTTACTCACACAATACCACAACAACAAGAACAAAGCAATGGAACTAGAACTATTTGTATATATATATATATATATATATATATATATATATATATATATATACACGTTGTAAGACGAAAGTTTCGAGGTTTGTAATTTTACAAATTGAAAAAATAAGAAAAAAAGATTACCAACATCAATCCACAAAGATTCGCAAAAACGGACAAAATGGATTTTTAAAATCGCTTAAAAACTTTTTCATTTAATCTATATACATACGTACATACACACACGCGCGCGCACACACACACACACACACACACATATATATATATATAAACAAAATAAATACATATGCAAGTATATTAACGTATGCCATTTTTGATTAATAACGATCTCGTTATAGCGAATGAAATAATGCGGGCACGTAAACCAGAAATTCAATTATCTATCTGACATCGAGAAAATCATTTTGATTTATTAAATATTCTTTTACGACGATATCGAACGGTAATAAATCGAACGTTCGATAACTCGATAATAATATGCATTTTATCTTTAAATAGCCGCATACCAATTATCGCCTCTATTACGTTTCTCGGTTCGTTATATTTTAAATAATATTTTCTACGTCGATATTTCAAATACATTGATCGTCGATATTTAAACGAAATATCATATATATATATATAACGATTAATGAATATTAAATTGATCGATGAAGAGGAAGAAATACAAAAAAAAAAAAAAAGCAAAAAAAAAACATGAAACGTCGGTCGGTTCGATCGAAAACTATACACGATGCAACAACAACGTCATAATAATTTTTCCATATGAATGATCGACAAGTGTTTAGAATAATAATAATATCCTCTCTTGACGCATAATAACGAAAAATCGTAGAAAATATTTATATGTACCCGTTACGATGCCCGATTATTATTCGTTCGACCTTAAAAAAATATCTTTCATACCGATCGATAGAAAATATTTGACGGAAAACATGGAAAAAAAGAAAGAAAGAAAGAAAGAAAGAAAAAAAAACGAAAGAAAAATAGAAGCGAAATCGAAATATCACGTAGAAAAATTGTGCGTTAAAGACCGTTTCCGTGCTTGTGTCCCGCGTGAGAACGATATTATTGAATTTCTCTTCGCGAACTATTAAATTATCTTACGAAAATCATCGGGATTTTAAACTCAAATACGATCTGTCGTTTACGTCGAAAAGCACTTAAAAAAAAAAAAAAATTTTTCGTGTCACCTTCCCCCTACCCCCGATCCACCCTAACCCCCTACCAACAGGTGGGCTTGGAACTCGTCCAATTGGGCTTTGAACGAGTACGATGAGCCAATCATCTGCGGCAACGTAACCGGCGCCAGGTTAGTGTATTTTCCTTCTTATATCCTATCATAAGTAAATCCCCTTGAGAGTTAAGCCAACGAGATATATTAGTTGGATATTAGTTCACTGCTTTTCCCATCGACTTTAACAAGACGTGCACAGTCATTTTTCGATCTTTTGGATCGTGGGACGTGACGGGAGGGTGGGAGGGAGGGAGGGATTTCGATAGAGAGCAACAGAGAGGGAAAAAGGTAATCCTCTGATCCCTCGGATTTTTCTCCTCATAAAAAAAGAAAGTACTTCTTCCGTCTGCAAATTTTTTGCTCGGAAAGGGTTATGGTAAAGACAAAAATAAATAAATAAATAAATATATAAATAAATAAATGAAGAAAAAGAGAAGTTTTATACTATATTTTCAGTATTATAGTAAATAATATAGTAATATATTATTAGTAATATACTATTGTATATTACTTTTGAATAATATTATTAAATAATACTATTAAATAATACTATTAAATAATACTATTGTATATTACTAATTATGGTAAAATACAATAGTGTAATATTGACTATAATATTTGTAAAAAAGTATTATATACTAATGGTGATACAAGAGTATTATACTAATGGTAATGATAACAATGTTCTATAGTATATTATAATATTTTATTATGGTATTTGATATAGTAATGTATTACTGGTAATTTAGTGTTAAAATAGAAAATAAAATAAAGATAAAAATTACATACCCTATATATGTATATATTTGTTTTCTTTTTCTAAATAAAGTGTACGAATATTCTATAATATATATGTATATATTTTTTTTTTTTTGATATTCTTTATCATACATACGTATTTATACGGTGAGGTATATACTATTAATTAATAGCATATTATTATATTATCATAATAATAATAGGAATCCAGTGGTATGCCATTAATAATGTAGATTAAACATTACTACTTGTATTACCATATTGATTTGAAAAAATTATATACCCTATATACGTATTTCTTTTCATTTTCTTTTTTTTTTTTTTTTTTTTCTTTGAAAATAAAGCGTACGAACCTTCTCTAAAAAATATATATATAAATAGCATGTACTTTTTTTTCCTCTTCAATACTCCATTCGTTTCTTTTTTTTGCTTTTATCACTCATTAACGAAACGAAGCGTCATTACATATACTTAAACCGTGTGTAAATGCAACAGTATGGTTAATTCGAAATTGGACGAATGAAATAAAAGAAGAAAAAAAAAAAAAAAAAGAAGAACAAAAGAAGAAAAAACAAAGTAGTTTGGTTTCAAGTTAGTCGATCGAAATTCGGATGAGAATTTTTCGAAGAAACACTCGCGTCGTAGGTCATTGGTAATGATATCGTGGCAATACAATTTGATAACGAACGATCGTCCCCGACAATAACCCGAATTATGTATTCCCAGAGTCCGAGGGAACGAAACATGGATCTATAGATCTCGTATATAATTGCAGACACTGCAGCGAGAACTACACCTGCCTTTGCGTTGGCCCGAATCCAAACCACGGTTACACCAACTTCGATAACTTCTTGTGGTCCATGCTAACTACCTTCCAGCTGATTACGTTGGATTATTGGGAGGACGTCTATAACAAGGTCTTCCTTTTCGTCATCCTTTTAGTTTATTATTGTTGCTCTTTCTTTTTTCTTTCTGTTTCTTTACCCGTTCTTTCCTTTTTTTTTTTTCGTTTTCGTTTTTGTTTCGTTCCTTTTTATTTTACACGCGATCGTAAATCCTCGAAACGCTTCGCGTCAACATTCTTTTTCATTTTTTTTTTTTTTATTTACGATTATTGCAAAAAAGAAAAAGAAAAAAACAAAAGACATCGATACATTTTACTTACGATTTACCATCGTTATTATTTATTTTCTTTTTCTCTTTGAAGTTCCGTTTCGTTTTATCTTCTTTTTTCTTGTTCATATTCTATCGACCAAGGAAAAAGGTATTACATTTTCATAGCTCCTACATATTTTGTTACTAATACTATAAACTATTGATGCTATTGATAGTTGTACGACTTACAGCATAATGACGCAGTATACTCGTACCATTTTTCTCTTAGAAATTACGTTAAAAATTTTTTTATTCTTTTTATTCTTGTTTTATATATATATATATATATATATATATATATATATATATATATAATATATATAGCATCGCAAACGTACCATGTTATATTAGATATACGGCTTGGACATTAAAAAAAAAAAAAAAAAAAAAAAAGAAAAGAAGAATAAAAAAGATAGAAAAAATCATCCCTAAATTGAAAAATATATATATAAATTGGATTATATGTGATGTTCTCGAAGAGTATATGAAAGAGTGATTGATTTTTTTTCCCTCTTTTTTTTTTCCTATCGGGACAATTTATTCAAAAAATTTATTCAAAATAAATCAACGTACGAATTTAATTAATTAAAAGAAAAATTGTATTAACGAACGTGCAGGTGTTGTCGGCGTGCGGACCTATTAGCGTCTCGTTCTTCACGGTGGTCGTGTTTTTTGGTTCATTTTATCTAATCAACTTGATGCTGGCTGTCGTGGCACTGAGCTACGAGGAGGAGGCCGAAATTACCAACGAGGTAAATATCATCGAATCTTATTGGATTACACATTTCTTTTCTTTTCTATTTTTATTTTCTCTCTTTTTTTTTTTCTTTTCTTTATATACGATATTTACTTTCCTTACAAAAATTAATTGAATTATATATTATATATATATTTTTTATGCTTCTTTTCCCTTCTTCTTCTCCTCATTTTTTTCTGTTAAAAAAATTGGAAGATTTAACAAAAAAAAAAAAAAAAAAAAAAAACTCACTTTCAATGCGCAATGTGCCCACGAAATTGAAGCTTTAAGATAAAATCGAATGGTGGTTACGAGAAAAAAACACAAAAAAAATATATATATATATATATACATACATATACAGGGTGTCTCGGCTAAAGGAGGCCGCCTAAATATTTTCTTCGCTTTCTTCCTTTTTTTTTTTTCCCCTTATGTTGCGACGAACTTTTATCGCATACTTCGAATGATTTAAAGAGAGGTGTGTTATGAAAGAAAAAAAAAAAGAAAAAAAACTTTTTATCTCAAGTCATCTTTTATGAATTTTTTTAAGGTCATCGGTATTTTTTAGCCTACAAGCATGTATATTTTTTTGTATATTGTACCTTGTAGCGATCTATTTCAGCTAAGACACCCTGTATATCGAACAGGTGGTTGGGAACGATAAGAAGAAACAAAAAAAAAAGAAAGAAATATCGAAGAAAGCAAAAGGAAAAAATAAATAAATTAATAAATAAAATAAAATAGAAAAAAAAAAAAAACATAGAAAAGAAAATATGTCAGCCGTTTTGATCTTTCAGGAACGGAGGAAGGATTTAACCGACCATCGTGAGGACTCGACGTTTAGTTTCGACCCGACTAAGATCAACATTAAGACCTTAACCAAGGAGAAGCAAAAAAAGATAGACGCGAGGAAGGGAGTATTACTGAGCAGTTACACGAGGAAGAAAACGAGAAGAAGAAAACGCGGTAGGAGTTCGGCGGGCCAAGAGAAAAATGGTGGCGCACGTAGCAGGTTTTCATCGTTTATGTGTATATATATATATATATGCATACATACAGACGAAAATACACACACACACACACACACACACACGCACACACACGAACATGTAGATATACGTTAACCGATCGAAAATTTCAGTCAACCTTTTTCCTTTTTTTTTTTTTTTCATTCTTCCTTCGTTCATTTCGTTTTTTTTTTTTTTTTTTTTTTTTTGAGTATTTCAGAACAACCTTCCTGGAGCACAGACATTTCCGCATTAAAAGAAAAAGAAAAAGAGGAAACGTCCGATTAATTCTTCCCCATCGTTAACTCTCGAGTCCTCTTTTTCTTTCGTTTCTTTTTTTTTTTTTCTTTCCTTCCTCTTTATCCCTCGCGTTTCTATCAAACGAACGAGAGATCTCGTCCTTCTTTTTCTTCCGTTTCTTATCCACTTATTTTTTTTTTATTTTTTTTTTATTTTATTCCATCTTTCATTTGATTATTCCCCTCTCCCTCTCCCCGTTGAAAGAGAAAAAAAAAACCAAACACAAACGAGGCGTTTTAATTGTGACAGGTCGATCACTCCAAGCCCAAGTCCAAGTCCAAGGCACTCGAACGTAAGGCCGTCGCATCTTCCGTTACAAAATGTAACACCAAGGCCACCGGAAGCCGGTACGGTACACAGGCTTGCACCCAATCGCGGTATGCTGCACTCGAGGCAGGCCAGTAACAACAGTAATCAACAATCGTCGTTGGACGATTCGGGAGTGGTCGATGATCATGACGGCGATGACGTCACGTCCGCCGAGGAACACGAAAGACGGGAACATCATCAGCAAAGAGAACACAGGTTGGAACGTCGTGGCAAGGATAAGGACAAGGATCAGGTTCTTGATGGCGATCGGGATATCGATCGGGATAGGGATAGGGATAGGGATGGGGATAGGGATGGGGATGGGGATAGGGATAGGGATAGGGATCAGGATGATGAGGAGATCGGCTATGAGGATACCAAAATGGAAGTGACTTCTCGTAACGATTGTCATCAACCAGCACCCGTTACCGTTTCCGTTAAAACTAGCACTCGAGAGATCAGAGTTCTAAAATGCAACGGCGTCAAAACTAAAAAACATATGTACGCGCTGCCTCCAGAGTACCTGTCGCATATTGTAGTATTAGGTAAGATATTTATTTATTCGTACACTTCGAATAAATATATATTAGGCGTGGTGAAAAGAAATCCATTATTTTTCCAATAGATTTCGTGCGAAAATAATGGATTTCTTTTTAGTACGCCTAATATTAGGAGTACTATTGTTTCATTCGGATGTATTAATTATTGGTTTTTTCTTCTCGTTTCTTTTCTTTTTGTTCTGTTTTTAATCGTCGATACAATATCATTCGAATTATTTTAATTTTGATATTGATTGGATGCATGTGATGATCATTAATTTTATTATTCGATATAAAGAATAAACGTGATCTTCAATATAAATATGTATGTATGTATATATATATATATATATATATATATATGTGTGTGTGTGTGTGTATTATATTTATTTATTTATTTACATTTACATTTACTCATTTATTGTATCTTTCCTTTTTACATGGGACGTCAGATGTTTCTGAATAATATATTTTCAAAGATCAGCCGAGAGGGGAGAAATATTTTAACTAATTAGGGGATCAAGGGTCGTTTTTTATTTTTTTTCTTTTATGGCCATGTTCCTTTTTCTCTATGGTCCAAGCACTATACTCTATTTATTAATTTTTCGTCGTTTATGTATAATTATTTTTTCCCCTACGTTATTATTTATGAAAGAATGAACGAATGGTTACGAAGTAGACAACTTATGCAGTTTTCCGTAGGATTTTATTCAAGGTTGCGTTTATTTTATTTCATATTTGTCTTTCTTTCTTTCATTCTTTCTTTCCTCCTTTTTACGCAGGCTGTCTGATATTTTTGAAAAATAAGTTTTGATTAGAGAGAAAAAGAGAGAGAGAGAGAGAGAGAGAGAGAAATAGTGTAGTCAGTTAGGTCAAGGGTTGCTTTTAGTCTTCGTTTTCTTCTTCTTTTTTTTTTTTTTTTACGTTTTTTATACTTCGCGCACTATGATTTATTTTGTTCCGATTTTTTTTTATACATATATTTTTCAATATAATTATATATATATATATATATATATAAAAGAGGTTTGTGAATTGAAAGAAACGAGTATGCACCGACGATAATTTACTTTAACTTGTTAGGTGATGCGTTCGGTATTATTTTGTCATTTTTCTTTGCTTCTTTCTTTCAATTTTTTTATTTTGTTTCTTTTTCGTACCTTTTTACGAAATAAATTTTTCATGACGCTCGTGAGAAATAAAATTGTAAGAGGAAATTAGTTAAACGGACGGTCATTTCGTTTTGAATCCGTTCCATTGTAATTTTATTCATATATGTATCTATCTATATATATATATTTTTTTTTTTTTCTTTTTTCTTTTTTTATTTTTGTATATAACTGCATTATTATTCTACGAAAAAAAAGAGATAGGCAAAGATAAAAAATATGATACATATGGATTTAGCTAGAGAGAGAGAGAGAGAGAGGATTTTATTCAAAAGCCAAATTTATTTAATCTTTTTAAGTAGGATATCCGGGGATTCTTTTGAAATATTCATGTTTTTGTTTCGTTCGCGCGTGGATATACGTGCTCACTGAACAAGTTGAAAAAGTATATTTTGAAAATGAAAATAATTTCCAATTGATTTCGTTTATTCGAACGGAGTAATACTCAGTTGATTTTTATTTCTAACACGCCCGAAAAATGTTCTATCGAATATAATTTCTAATTGTAATATCACACATTTATTCACGCGCGTACTTACGTACCGTGAACAGCGTTTTTTGAAAATAATTCGTTTAATAAAATTATTTATCAATAATTCGTGATACTCATTTATTAAATATAATTTCACGGAGAGAATCGTGAGAGATCGTAGATTTCGTAGCGCGGAAAATTCAAATCGAATCTAACAAATCATTTACAACGAATACGTATATCGGATCGTAAAAGGACGGTTTTTTTTGAATAAAAGATTTTTCCTTTTTACCAAAGTTCTTAGATTCGGCCGAAGGTCAGTGGTTGATGATTCGAAAAATAAATTACTATTTTACGAGTCTCCTTACTCTAAATTTCATTCTCTTCCTTCTCGTTTTATCATTTTTCTTCTTTCTTCGTTCTTTTCTTCCAAACCGTAAAATCATTAGTCTGGGAACGCTTTTACGATCTGAACTAAGGAAAAAAAAAAAAAAAAGAAAAAGAAAGAAAGAAAAGAAATAAAAAATTAAAAAGAATAATTTCAAGCTTCTGCGTATATAGGAAGGTCACGTGTACGTAGGAAAAGGTCTCAGAAAAACCGTAATTGATTTTTCTTTATGTTTTTTTTTTTTTTAGTTTTTATCTTTTTCCTTTATATCAATTACGGAGTTTCGGCTCGAACGTCCGCGTTAAAAATTCCGATATTACTTGTTGATCAACAAACGCTCACACACACACACACACACACACACATATTTATACATTTATATGTTATTTTTCTTACAGACGATCTTCCAGATAGAAATTGCGAGAGGTGTATTCAATGTTGCGTAGACTACGAGGGATGGTTACGTTTTCAAAATTGTCTTTATAAGGTAAAAATAAATAGTCACACGCACGCGCGTACACATACACATACACGCAGATACACGCACACTTACGTACGCGTAATTATGTCCGGAGAACGAGAAAAATATCGTAGGAAACGTTTTATCGTTCGATCGTTTAATGGACGAACAAATTGAACACAATAGTGACAATAACAACACCAAAAACAATAATAACAATAATAATAATAATAACAAGAAAGAAATAAAAACGAGAAACGAATCCTGTCTCTTTTTTTTATGTCTCTCTCTCTCTCTCTCTCTCTCTCTCTCTCTCTCTCTCTCTATCTCTTTCTTCTTATAGATCGTAAGAGATCCGTTGTTCGAATTGATGATCACCCTGTGCATCGTATTGAACACCGGTTTTCTCGCAATGGAACATCACGGTATGAGCGAGTCAATAAGGCAGGCATTGAACATCGGTAACAAAGTGTTCACGAGTATCTTCACGTTCGAATGCTTTTTAAAATTGTTAGCCCTTAGCAAGGATTTCTTCAACAACGGTTGGAACAATTTCGACTTGATAATAGTATCGGCCTCGTTGATCGATCTTACGTTCGAATTGGTCGACGGTTTATCGGTTATAAGGGGTTTAAGATTGTTGAGGGTATTGAAATTGGCACAGTCGTGGACTACGATGAAGGTACTATTGAGTATAATAATATCGACGATCGGGGCATTGGGTAATCTGACCTTCGTCCTCGTCATCGTTATATACATATTCGCGGTTATCGGCATGCAATTGTTCAGCAAGGATTACACGTTGGACAAATTTTATCCTGATCCGGTGCCACGTTGGAACTTCAACGATTTCTTTCACTCGTTCATGATGATATTTCGTATATTGTGCGGGGAATGGATCGAACCATTGTGGGATTGTATGCGTGCCGAAAAGGATAACGGACCGGGCGCGTGTTTCGCAATATTTTTACCGGCTCTAGTTATGGGCAATTTCATGGTCCTCAATTTGTTCTTGGCCCTGTTACTCAACAGCTTCAATTCCGAGGAATTGAAGCAAAAGAAGGAGGAGGTAGGGGAGGACTCGAAATTGGCAAGGTCCTTCGATCGAATACGTTCGATCGTTAGGAAGAAGAAGTATAATCGTAAGGAAAATTCCGAGAACGAGAGAAACATGAGATTGGAACAGATCGTACGCGAGGTCATGGATAAGTCCGATAAAGAGAAATACGCGATACAGGAGACGGTATTGAGCCTACCGAAGGACAATATTTACAACAGATCGTATCAGGAGAGCTTGAATCAACCGGTATTCACCTACGAACCGTTGTACCGTCAAGCGACATTGACGACCTACAGTCAGAGCAGTCAGGAGACCGTTAAGGAAAATAAAAGGATTAACGAGAAGGAGGCGATGAAGGTAAACGACGACGATACCAACAATCACGAGGAAACTATAGAAATGGAAGTATTGAAGGGTGATCATGGTAAAAACGACGAGGAAGTTGCGATGTTACCGGACAACGAAAGAACGTCGTCGTCTCAGCCCTCGCAGCCGATACGTAGGGATGAAAGAATCGAGAAACGACCTTGGCACGCATTGGTCAGTTACGTCGACGAATTGACCGTTGGTGGTAGAAGGGACAGCAAGGGTAGATACATAGACGGCATGGGCTCCTTCCCTATGTTTGGACGTCATAAAGAGCCGAAGGAACCTCAGGATTGTTTTCCCCAACATTGTTATCAAAAGCAAGTACAATATCATACCGAAAATTTTGTTAAATCCTTACTGCTCTCTCTCTCTCTCTCTCTCTCTCTCTCTCTCTCCTTCTCACTCTCTCGCGCTTTAAAATAACTTACGTTTAATAACGACGAGAATGTTCGGACAATCGGCGCGATGAAATTTTGTCGAGTTTTCGTTCTTACGTCTCGTCGATTATATCGAATAGAATCAAAAATCAAAGAATATATGTGTATATATATATGTGTGTGTGTGTGTGTGGATCGCTCATTTGCCAAATCGATCAATACCATAAAAGACAAGCAAAATGAAGAAATGTGATAAATATATATAAATTCGATTGAACGTTGTTGCAGGGCCCTTGTATACCGTTGCGTTTGTATCGAGATCGTTGCAACGATTTTATATTCGGAGTTATACCCGGAGTTATACGAATCGAATATAAAATGATGCGTGAACTTCGTACCGAGTGCTTTGAAAACTTGCATTTAAAAGAGAAAAAAAAAAAGAAGAAGAAGAAGAAGAGGAGGAAACGTTCGATAAGTGGAGTTGATCGATTTGTCTTGCGAACGGCTAGACAAATATATACATATACATATATACAATAATATATACGCATATAAAATTTATATCATTATTAGATCTTGTACGGTATTTGTTTTTTTTTTTTTTTATTTGTTTATTCCTTTTTTTTTTTTTTTTTTTTTTGAAAATGCAACGAACGCGTTAGAATAGTATTGCTTGTCAACTAAGGTCACAACCCTCTCGATTCATGCATTTGATCAAAAACCTCCTATCAACTATAAATAATGCGCGTCGGGGCGCATATACGCGTTACCTTACGTAAACATTATTTATTTGTTTGTTTGTTTATTTATTTATTCATTTTTTCTCTTTTTTCTTCCTATTGCAGATGTAGCTGTATTAATCGTTGTTTGTTGACCGACATGGGAAGAAAATGGATTAGAATACGTACGGTCGTACTATCCGTCGTAGACACGCCTGCCTTCGAATGGATGATCCTGGTATTGATATTCGCATCCTCGATAACGTTATGCTTCGAAGACATATATTTGGACGACAATCCATTCCTGAAGAAAATCCTTTATTGGACCAATCTAGCTTTCTGCGCTTTATTCAGCATCGAGATGCTATTAAAGTGGTTGGCATTAGGATTTTGTAAATACTTCACCAGTTTCTGGACGATCCTGGATTTTATAATAGTTTTCGTAAGTAAAAAACCGACAGTCAATTACGATCTAGAAGTAGAGCTGAGGAGATATTCTTTATTTTTTATTA
>OU964964.1:9377609-9392609 GCA_918808275.2 Dolichovespula sylvestris
TCGAGAGTTACGTTTAACTCGCTTAAAATTTAAATATATTAAATTTGTACGATCGTTTAATTAAATAACTATAAGTATCGGGTCGATCAATTATATATGTATAACATGTACGTATATGTGTATGTATGTGTTAATGCATGCATGCACGCACGTAAATCAATTACCTTGGTATTTTTTTTTTTTTCTTTTTAATAGAAATTTTCTTTGACACGATCACTTGTTGATTTTAACCCAATAATATAGTTAATTATGACATTGTAAATATTTATTGTATTTTATAATATATATATATATATATTTTTTCTTCAGAGGATATCGTAACGAAGTATTTTACAATGGTTAAAATTAAAGAAATATTTTATAATAGCTAAAAAAAAGTAGCTTAAAGAATTAACGGTGTTGTTTTTGTACATATATAGAATATTAAAAAATATTATACATATACATATACATATATATATATATGTATATATATATATATGTGTGTTGTGTGTGTGTGTATAATATAAATTTGTATATGAAACATTCGAAATTGATATATTATATAAGATACTTAAGAATAAAAAAAAAGTAGGTATGACATATTTCAATAATCTCAATATAAAAAATGTATTGCATCCCACATCCCACATCATTTTCTTCGTCTTTTTCCTTTTTTTTTTTTCTTTTCTTTTCTTCTTCTTTTTCGATAGAATATCTTAACAAAATATAATACAAGTCATTTTTATCGACCGCATCATAAAAAGCGATTCTATCTTAATTTATTTATTTAAATTAAAAAAAAAAAACCATACATATATATCTATATATATAAAATAAAATAAAAAAAAAAATTTAATCGTTATATTTTCGACATTGCATATAGATCGTAGTGAACGCGTTGATGTATGCGATACCTAGTATATTCAACGTGCTCCTCGTCTGTCTCGTGTTCTGGCTTATATTTTCGATAATGGGCGTCCAATTTTTTGGCGGTAAATTCTTCAAATGCGTCGACGAGCATGGAGAATTATTAGACATATCGGTAAGTAATAAATAAAGGCGAACCATGTTTTGTTCTTTTCACAATTTTTTTTTTTTATTCTTCTTCTTCTTTTACTTAAATTCCACGCGAGAAACGCATTGGTTGTCATTATTATTATTATTATTATTATTATTATTATTATTATTATTATTATCATAATCATTATTATCATTATTATCATTATAATAATTGTCCTTTTTTTTTATTTTTATTTCTTTATTCATATAAACATAATAAAAATAATATTGTCATTATTATTATTATTATTATTATTATTATTATTTTTATTATTATTATTATCATCATTATTATTATTATAATAACTGTCCTTTTTTTATTTTTATGTCTTTATTTA
This sequence comes from Dolichovespula sylvestris, assembly GCA_918808275.2. Lineage (NCBI taxonomy): Eukaryota > Metazoa > Arthropoda > Insecta > Hymenoptera > Vespidae > Dolichovespula > Dolichovespula sylvestris. Next base: position 9,378,989 of record OU964964.1, read on the forward strand.
TATAAATATAATATTAATAATATTGTCATTATTATTGTTACTATTATTATTATAATAATTATTATTATTATTATTATCATCGTTATAATAATTGTCTTGTCACTTTCATTTTCAGATCGTAAATACGAAGGACGACTGTTTGAATAAAAATTACACATGGCAGAACAGTAAGATAACATTCGACCACGTTGGTATAGCTTACTTGGCATTGTTTCAAGTGGCAACGTTCGAGGGTTGGATGGAAGTAATGGAGGATGCCGTTGATGCGAGGGGCGTAGATCTTCAACCCCAAAGGGAGGCCAATCTTTACGCTTACCTTTATTTCGTTATATTCATCGTATGCGGCTCCTTCTTCACGTTGAATCTATTCATAGGAGTTATTATAGATAATTTCAACATGTTGAAAAAGAAGGTAAGATCGCGTTAGTCTTTACGTATATATATATATATATATTTTTTTTTTTCTTTTTTTCTCTTTCTCTCTGTTTTTATCTACTGTCTCTTTCTATTCAATATAATACATTCTTTTTACAGACCTCGCAAGGTCTCTAATTAAATTTGTCGAAAGTGCTAAATGGTTATTCATTTCTTTTATATACGTATATATATATATATATATATATATATATATATATATATATATATACGTATATACATGTTTAGTGAATTATGTAAAAAGATATGTATTGAATTTTATATATATATATATAGTCCGCTTTAATGGAGATAAGATGAATATTCAAGATGGTTTTTTAATTTAATCAAGTACACGTAATTTCTTCTTTTTTCTCTCTTCATTTCAGTACGAAGGTGGCGTGCTAGAAATGTTTTTGACCGAGAGTCAAAAACACTACTACACTGCCATGAAAAAGCTCGGCCGTAAAAAGCCGCAAAAAGTAATAAAACGTCCGATCAACCAATTCCTCGCAATGTTCTACGACCTGTCCAATTCCCGAAGGTAAAATAACACATACGTACTCGCTTTATGTTTCGTTGTTTTATATATATATATATATATATATATATATATATATATGTATGTATGTATGTATGTATATGTACAAACAAACACACACACACACACAAAAGTGTATTATATGTTTATTTATTTATTTATTTATTTGTGTTATTTTTTCTATTAATCTCTCTTTTTAAATCATTTTTTGTCAATTGTCGTCCATTCGATCGCACGATTCATTTTAATTTCAAAAATAAATATCGTTTAATTTTAAATATACAAATAGTGGTATGTGTACGAGTAATATAATAAAAACATATATAAAAAAAAAAAAAAAAAAAAAAAAGAAAGAGAGAGAGAAGAAATTTTGCGATCGAGTCGACGGATTATCATAATCTGCTAATCCACACACACACACATATATATATATATATATATATATATATACACATACATATGCTATTATATATTCGTACGGTTTTCTTTTGACATTTTCGATAATATAATTTTTATAAACGTTGTTGGACGTTGCTTTGCTTTCGTTGTTCGTTGTGTATAAAAACACGCACACGCACACACACACGCAAACACATTTTTGGAACTCGTTACTTGCGGAACATAGGAAGGACGTTAGGCGAGCCGAAGATTAACGTCGTTCGTCAGACGAATGATCAAAGTTCTTCGGCCAACCTCACCAATATTTTCGACTCGCAACTTCGCCGCTTCTATATTTCGCTTGACAAGATTCCAAAAAGTAATGATAAAAAAGAAATAAATATATAAATAAATAAATAATTAAATTATACAGAAAACGAAGGAACAGACGCAACGCGCTTTCTACTGATTGCGCGAAGATTGGGATTTACAAAGGACGAACGAGCGCTTGGCTGCTTTTATTTTTCTACGTTTGTTTTTCTTTTTTCTTCTTCTTCCTTTTCTTTTCTTTTCTTTTCTTTCCAAAGATTTGTCACGCTCACTCACTTTGAGAGAAAATGAGCGACGGCAAGTTTAAGCGATTACGTTAAAAAAAAAATAAAATAAAATAAAACAGCATGAAATAAGATGAAATAAAACGAAGTGAAATAAAGTACAAATAAAATAAAATAAAATAAAATAAAATAAAATAAAATAAAATAAAATAAAATAAAATGTAACCAAGTTATATTAAAAAAGCTGGCTTTGGCTTAACACACTGGCTTAAAACGCACAGAGTAGGTAAATATTATATGTACAAAAGAACAGTACGAGATCATAAGGTGCAACGAGCGATACGATTGAAATTTCAAATTCGCTTATTTTATTTTATTTTATTTTATTCGTTTAACTGTTATCATCGCCGTCATCGTCGTCATCGCTTTGATTTTTCCTTTCTTTCCTTTCTTCGTTTTTTTTTTTTTTTTTTTTTTCTTTTTAAAAATCTCTCTTCTTCGTTTCTTTCGCCGTTCGTCGTCGTATTCGTCATTGTGTTCGAATAAAAACTTTAAACTGTGATATATTATTTGCAGATTCGAAATAGCGATCTTCGTTTTGATATTTCTGAACATGCTGACGATGGGAATCGAACATTACAATCAACCCCATCCAATATTTTTCGTCTTAGAGGTGTCAAATGCGTTCTTTACAACGGTCTTCGGTTTGGAGGCGATAGTCAAGATAATAGGATTACGTTATCACTATTTCACCGTGCCGTGGAATCTATTCGATTTCCTTCTTGTATTGGCATCGATATTGGGAATACTTATGGAGGACATTATGATGGACTTTCCCGTGTCCCCGACGCTCTTGCGGGTGGTGAGGGTGTTCAGAATTGGTAGGATCTTAAGGCTCATCAAGGCCGCTAAGGGTATTCGTAAACTTTTGTTCGCTTTGGTGGTCAGTCTTCCGGCATTATTCAACATTGGTGCTTTGCTCGCTTTGATTACGTTCATCTACGCCATCATTGGTATGTCCGTATTTGGGCACGTCAGGAAACAAGGAGCATTGGACGATATGGTGAGGAAATAATTAATTAATTATTTATTTATTTATTTATTTAATTAATTTCTTTCTTTTTCTTTTTTTTTTTTTTTTACCGTCTTAGAAAAGTTCGGAGAGAATATTTATCTTAGAATAAAAGGGAAAGAAGAAGAAGTAATAGTAATAATAATGAAAGAAGGAACAAAATTTGCATGTCCGCGAATGTCAGACTATTTTTGTTTCTTTTTTTTTTTTGGTGGTTTGTTTGTTTGTTTGTTTGTTTTTTTTTTGCTTTTTTTACTTCTTCAAAAGATGCCATTAATTTTCATCGGGGATTCCAATCGAATGGACGAAGATCTCTCTCTCTCTCTCTCTCTCTCTCTCTCTTTCTCTCTTTCTTTTTCTCTTTGTATTAAATAATAAAATTATGAAACATTGAGGATGGAAATGAAATTAACAAAACGGCGCTTATAGCTAACGACAATTTTCAAGAGATTCGATTTACTTTGTCGTTATAAAGAAATAATGGAAATTTCGTTTCCCTTCTTTATTTTCTCTTCTATTTGTTTTTTTTTTTTTTGTTTTCAATCAAGATTTAATAAACAATCCATCAATGGCGTTTCGTAATCACCGTGTGTAAATTTTTTCGTGTTGCATATTATCGAAAAAAAAAAACAAAACAAAACAAAACAAATGAAACAGCTAATCTTTCTTTCTTTCTTTCTTCTTTCGAAAATTCGTAAAACCAACCCAGTTACCGTCAAACTCGTCGGCGATCCTATATCATGCTGTCTGCGATCTTCGGACGAAAAACAAAAAAAAAAATAAAAAGAGAAAAACAAGTCCGCCATTTGTTTTCGAACGAACAAAAAATTGAACGTTCTAAAAAAAAAAAAAAAAAAAAAAATAAACGTAGGACCAAATTCGCGGTTATCTCATTCAAAGTTCAATTAAATCGACGAACGAACGTTTTTATGTCTGTCGAATTGGGAGAGGGTGAATGAGAAAATCAAAAAAAAAAAAAATGAAAAAAAAAATAGAAAAGAAAACGAAAAAATAAAATAAAATAAAATAAAATAAAACGAAACGAAACGAAACCAAATAAAATGGAACTAAATGAAATAATAAAATAAAATGGAGAATGAAGAAAATAAATTTGTTCGTTTTTTAGGTAAACTTCGAAACGTTCGGCCGCAGCATGCAATTACTATTTCGTTTGATGACATCGGCCGGCTGGAACGACGTATTGGAATCATTGATGGTACAAGCACCCGATTGCGATCCAACCCCGACAAGTAGGAAAATGAATGGCGATTGTGGTTATCCGTTATTGGCGATAACGTACTTCACATCCTTCATAATCATCAGTTATATGATCGTTATCAATATGTACATCGCCATCATTTTGGAGAACTTTAATCAGGCTCATCAGGAGGAAGAGATTGGTATCGTCGAGGATGATCTTGAAATGTTTTATATACGGTGGTCCAAGTACGAATTTCTTTCTTCTTTTCTCTCTCTCTCTCTCTCTCTCTTTCTCTTTTTCTTTTTTAACCCTAGTTGTGCCTGTGGGGCTGTAGGACGACACCCCTGACCAACTTCGAGCTCGATTGAAACGATTTGCAGATAGCACGATTCATGAATTTATTCTATTCAGTTTTTTTTTTTTTTTTAATATATATATATATATATATATATATATATATATATATAATATAAATAATATATATGTATAAATTTATTATTATTATTTATATATATATATATATATATATATATATATATATACGATTCGTGAATTTATTCTTTTCAGTTTTTTTTTCTTTAATATATAATATATATATATATATATATATATATATATATATAATATAAATAATATATAATTATATATATATAATATATATATATAAATTTATTATTATTATTTATATATATATATATATATACATATAAAATAAATAATATATAATTATATATATATAATATAAATAATATATAATTATATATAATATATATATATATATATATATATATATATATATATATATATGTACAACGACAGAATCGGAAATGTTTTTTCTAACCTACCTATTATTATTTCCAATGCATCAACGAATACGCAGTACTTTCTTTTTGTTCTTTATTTTTCTTATTTCTTTCTTTTTATATATCCAAAAATTATTCATTCCTTACGAATGACGTCGGTTCGAAGTGCCCTAGGGAGGAGAGGGGGTGTCGCACAGTCCAAACTCGAGGACCCCTCGAAATGTACTTGGAGGTGCGCACAACCGGGGTTAAACGGATTCATTCAAACCTGATAATCGTGTAATTCGTTTTCTTTCTTTTTTTCTTTCTTTTTCTTTTTCCCCCGTAGATACGATCCGCACGCAACCCAATTCATCAGTTTCTCACAGTTGAGCGACTTCATAGCGAGCCTAGACCCACCTCTGGGAATATCAAAGCCCAATGTCGTTGCGTTGGTAAGCTTTAATCTTCCCATCGCGAAGGGTAACAAGATCCATTGTCTGGACATCCTTCACGCACTTGTCAAGCACGTTCTTGGACACGTCGAGGAATCCGACGATTTTCGTAAGCTTCAAGAACAAATGGACGTTAAGTTCAAGAAGCAATTCCCAACTAGGAAGGAATTGGAGATAGTGTCTTCCACGAGGATTTGGAAAAGGCAGGACAAGGCCGCGAGGCTCATTCAACGTACCATCAGAGAATATATCGCGTAAGTTTGCTTTTTATTTTTTATATTTCTTTATTCTCTCTCTCTCTCTCTCTCTCTCTCTCTCTCTCTCTCTCTCTCTCTCTTATATATATATATATTTATCTCTCTATCTAAATATATATATATATATTTATACTAAATTGTTAATATATATATATATATATATATACTATATTGTATATATATTGTTAATATATAAATACTAAATATATATATATATATATATATATATATATATACAAATTTGTTAATATATTTGAATCGAATAAAAATTAGAATGAAGAAGGAACGCGAGAGGATCGCCCAAGAGGTAGATTCGCAAACGCAAACGTCGAGTCCTGGTGGTGTTGGGAGCGATGGTAGGGGCGGGGGTGGGTGGGGCGGAAAGCTGTCGGCCCTGTTGCACGTGCACAGAGGTAGCCGGGCCAGTAGCCGCAAGTCCTCCCGGGCCAGCGACGCCAGCGATCTCAGTGAGCTCGGGACAGCATCAGCTTGGCTATTTCCAAATCTACCATTGCTGTTGCTCTCCGGCGCCACGGGAACCCACGAGGACCTGCAACCCCCCGCCCTCACCGTGTCCCGTCCCTCACCGACCACGGAACAACCATCGGCCGCCTCCAGTTCTGGATCCGATTCGCACGTTACTGTTAGGTCAGTATTTATTCAACATTTATATATATATATATATATATTCATCATTCTCTTTCTTTCCTTCTTTCTCTCTATCTCTCTAGATCTTTTTTTTTGTTGTTGTTGTTACCCTTCCACCTACTCCCCTCCCCTTTTTTCATTTCCCTTTAATATCCCCCTTTTTTGCTCGATACCTTTCGATCGATCCGTGATCTGCCTCGTTCCGTGGATTATCTCGAGCCCTATTCGTCGAGGGGGGTTAATAAGCGACGAGGAGAAAAAATATTTTTTTTTTTTTTTTTTTTTTTTTTTTTAATAAAAGAAAAAAAGAAAAAAAATACTGCAAAAGCACGAAAAGGAACGTGAGATGAAAAATTGATTTGCATAATGCAAGGAGAAATAAATGGAAAAGAGAAAAAAGAAAAAGTAAAGTAAAGAAAAGAAAAGAAAAGAAAAGAAAAGTAGAAAAATAATTATTAGAATTTATTTTACATAGTTTTATAGATCTTATCGAATGCGCGCGCGCGCGTGCGTTTCTCGTATCGTTTATAGATTCACACGTAAGTATTGAGTACTAGCTGGAAGAACTTTTTCAAAGATGTTAACCCTGGTTGCGCACGCGTCCAAATAATTTCGCGTCGTTTTTACGCAACGAATAATTTTTCTTTTATCACTTTTTTTATGTTTTTTTTTTTCTTTTTCTTTTTTTTTTTTTTGTATATTTCTCGAAACTACGGTTCAGTATCGGCCTGAGGAGTTCGATGATGTAGGTTCGATTTCGTCTCTCACTCTCTCTCTCTCTCTTTTTTTATTCTTTTTTTATTTTCTATTTTTTTTTTTTTTTCAATCATCGTCATTGCCGTAGTCGACGGTGTCGTCGCTGTTGATCGTAGAGACAAAGAGAATGGAAAAATCGTTGTCCGCATAGGGGGAACAAAAAGATAAAAAATATAAAAATATAAAAAAAAAAAAAAAAAAAGAAAAGAAAAATATACGAATTAACTTAATCTTTTTCATTTCAAAACTCCTCAGGCAAAGAAACGAGCAAAGAAACGAGGTAAACCTGTTGAAAATTTTCGTAGCTCTATTAATTTCAATTCGAAGTTATTTTTTTTCTTCGATATATATATATATATATATATATATATATATATATATATCGTCGATAATATTTATCATAGATATAAAAAGTTGGTTTTTTTAAATAAAGTTTCCTTGTTGTTCCTTTTTCTTTCTTCTTCATCTTTTTTTCTTTTTCTTTTTTTTTTTTTTTTAGACATTCTCAGCTCTGTAAAAATACGCTTGGCAAGTTTAACAGGAAGTTGGAGTTACGAAATCATTTTTTTTTTTTTTTTATTTCTTTTCTTTTTAATTTCTACCTGAATTCTTAGCATTTTTTAGATCATGCATTTGGGTCCTATCTTTTGTCGAAGAGTTACGATTTCCTTTCTTTCCTTTTTTTGTTTTCTTTTCTTTTCTATTTTGAACCAAACCACGTTATGAACCAATTACGTTATTATTATCATTATTGTTATTGTTATGATTCGTTCGAACGACGGATGACGTTGTGAATTTAGATGCACGATGTTTCTATTGCACGTTCGGCCGTCGTTTCGTCATTCATTAAGTCGTAAAAATTCTTTCGAAACTACAGAGTCAACCGAAAGTTCCTGGATGATTCAGGTTAAAAAAAAAAAGAAAAAATAAACGTGGGGGAGGGGAAAAAAAAGAAACGTAAGGAGAGAAAATTAATTGCTCCATTTTTCGAGACTCTCTTCTAGCTGATTTCTTTCTTTCTTTCTTTCTTTTCTTTTTTCCTTGTCATTAGGTCGTAAAAACAATATGTTATGCTTACGATCGGCGTCGTGAAGTTGCAAGCTTAAAATTAAACGAAAAAGAAAAAGAGGTCCCTGAAAAGTCTCGAAGAATTTGCAATCGACTTTAAAAAGAATTATCTTGGAACTTTTGGACCACCCTGTATAATACGTACACGTACAATATATCACGTGCGTCGCACGATCGACAAATCATCGATAACATCATTCAAATTTTATCACGTTTCTTTCTCTTTTCCTTTCTCCCTTTATTTTTTGTTTTTCCTTTTTATTTATTTATCTATTTATTTTTTTTATTTTTTCAACATCCTCTCTGTAAAAAGGCATTCGAAAATTTGCAGTATCGCATATGTTACATATACATGCATATAAACAGCAAGATATTAGAAATATCATGGTTTATCCCCCCCCCCCCCACGCCCCCTATTGGCTGCGTACTATGACCTTTGGCCTTCTCTTTACTTTTTCTTTTGTTGTTTTTGTTTTTGGAGCAGGTCAAACGCTTTTAAAAACGTCACATCACTTTCGTCGTTAACTCAAAATAGAACGTATTCATGGCATATATGAATTTTTGGTTAAAGAGAAATACGTAACACAACATACGTAATCGTCGATTCGATGTTATCGGTTATTCGCGTATTTTTTTTTTTTCATCTTTTTTTTTATGAAATAATTTTACGAAATATTTCACGAAATTTTGTTATGAATAATTTTTTACAGACGTCTTGCGCTTCTATTTACGCGAGACAAATCAGATTTAATCATGTCAAGGGATTGTACGAAATCTAACATTTCAATACATTCCGTATCCAAGTATTAATTATATTATCAACTATACTATAAATTATATTTTCAAATTATAAATTAATTTATAAATATAATTCTAAATTATATTATAGCAAAAATATAATTGTTCTGTGTAAGTTATAACACGAGTCTCCCAGCTCAAATATCAGCACAATAATTATAATAATAATAATAATAATAATAATAATAATAATAATAACAACAATAATGATCATAATGACAATGATAATTTTCGTTAAAACGTATAAAAAAAGAACGAAGAAACATAAAAAATCAAAATTTACAAATACAATCGAATCGACGTTACAATATGTTGCTCTCGTTAGACAATTGAGAGATTATCGATTATCTAGCTGGTAGTAAGTATGTACAAACGTTGAAAGAGTAGATACATACATACATACGTATATATATATATATATATATATATATATATTTTCCCTTTTTACATGTTTCACATAGTCGAGAACAGTCGAACCGTCGAACACGATCGTCGGTTCAGTTCAAATCTATCGAAAAGCATCGTGCTACTTTGACGAAGGTCAGCGCGATGATTAGCGAAAACAAAGAAAGTAAAAGAAAAAAAAAAAAAATCAAAAAAATAATTACCCGAAGAATTAGTAGAAAAAAGAAAATAGGGAAAAGAGATAGAACGTAAGGGTATGACCAAAAAGAGAGGGGAAAAAAAAAAGAGGGAGGAAAAAAAAACTGCACTTTAAGAAAAAAAAAAAAAAAAAAAAAAAAGGAAAAAAAAAGTAAAAAAAAAAAAAAGAGCAAACGAAACAGAAAGACAGAAACAAAAAATTACGAAAATTGCGCAGATCGGTCGGTGCGACGTTGGGCCGTCAGGACGCCGTGGAAACTTATCCAGACGAAGACGTCCTGAGTCCGCCGAGTTCGAAACGAAGTTCGCTACGTACCAGCGGTACGACGTTGTCCCTGAACACACTCCAACGGGACATCAAGGAGGCCTTCAATCGTCGTTGCAGTAGCCTTCGACGACGTCCACTAGCAGTACCATTGACAACAATAACAACAACAACGGCAACAACAACAACAACAACAACAGGAACTATAGTAGCACCGCCGTCGTTACCGGAACCGGTATCGCTTCCTATTGCTGACGGAAGTGACGTCAGTATATTGGTGACCGAGCCCAGCCCGGAAAATTCAGCGCCCCCGTTGTCAAGGCCACCGTTGATGAGACAACAATCGGAGGCTACGGTCGTTCACGTACTCGTACACAGAGAGAGCGAGGAGTATAAGGATCAGCAGGACGACAGCTGATGATCCTAAATAATGCGATTCCGAGAACTTGGGCCTGAGAGTCCCTGTTTCGTTTTTATCGGGGGACCGGGGGAGGGGGTGGGGTGGGGTGGAGAGAGAGGGAGTTGGGAAGGCGAGGGGGTTGGGGTTGGGAAGGAGGAGGAGGAGGAGGAGGAGGAGTTGGAAGGGGAGGAACTTTCGTTCAGGAAAAACGGAGAGAGTGAGAGTGTGTGTAAGAGAGAGAGAGAGAGAGAGAGAGAGAGAGAGAGAGAGAGAGAGAGAGAGATATTTAAACTCTGAACAATGACAAGACTTACGAAAATTGTAAAATAGGACGCATTAACAATGTTTAACGATTTATGTTATTCTTCTTATTCGTCATTATTGTCATCATCATCTTCTTCTTCATCTTCTTATTCTTCTTCTTATTCTAATTCTTCTTATTCCTCTTCTAATTCTTACTATAAGATTATAGAACAAATGAATCATGAAACGGAGAGAGATAGGGAGAGAGAGAGAGAGAGAGAGAGAGAGAGAGAGGGAGCGAGGGTGAGAGAGAGGAAAGTTCGTTTCCGAATATGTTGTACATATACATATACATATTATCGATCGATCGATCGATCGATAACGAATCGACTCCTATAATTATTATAGAGAAGACTCTTTATATATATATATATATATATATTTCGATTCTAATGAAAAATAGCGTTTCTAGAGGGAGAAAGTACAACAACAACTACAACAATAAAAAAAGAAAAAGAAAAAGAGAATTAAAAAAACAAAAGAAAAAAAATGAAAATATAAATGAAAATGCAAATGGCTCAACTTATTATTATTATGTCTCTTAACAGGGATTCTCATTTTGGGCCGACTAAAATGGGCGTGTTATTGGCTTCTCCATTAATATATATATATATATTTATATATATATATATATATATATATATATATATATATATATACACGTATAATAGAAATGAGTATACTGCCTCAAAAATCGTAGGATAGATGATTTACTCGGCGTTAATTTTTTTCGATGATAGATTAAAAATAAAAAGTGTAAAATGCGAAAACCAAAAAAAAAAAAAACAAAAGAAGAAGAGAGAAGAAAAAGAAAAATTGATAGAAGAGTAGAGAGACAAAGAAAGGAAATAGTCGAGGAGAAACGTGAAAAGGAAAATTGGTAGAACAAAGGCAAATGGATAATATCAACAACAACAACAACAACAACAACAACAACAACATCGACAAATAAAAGAAAACCAGAAAAATAAATAAAATAAAAAAAGCAACAACAACAAATATATACATATACGTTGAGAAAGGAAAGTGAAGGAGGAGGAGGAGGAGGAGGAGATAAAAAAAAATCAAAAATGAAACAAAAAAGAAACAGAAAAGGAAAGGAGAAAGAAGAAGAGAGATGTAAAGAAACAACCAAAATAAAAGAAAAAGAAAAGAAAAGAAACAAGAAACATAGTATACAACGTGGCTTCCTTCCATTGTACTAATTACGATATACGATATAAGCTTCATTTTCTTTCTTCGTAATATATATATATATATTCACACACACACACACACACACACACACACACACACTATATATTTTTTCTTTACATTTTCTAATTATTATGTTTGCACTCTCGACATCTCCAGAAAGAGAAAGACAGAGAGAGAGAGAGAGAGAGAGAGAGAGAGAGAGAGAGAGAGAGAGAGGAGATCAATAAAATGGCCGATAAAAAAAGAGATTTATGTGACCTCGTTAGATGCAACCCTTACGTCGATTACGTTCGCTTTTAATTAGTGTAACACACACACACACACACACGCACCCACACTCACACGCACACGCACAAACTAAAGTTTATTACGGCGTCTGATTTTAAAGTTATGAAATATTCGAATTATTTTCCTCCGACCCCGAACGCTTTTCAAAAATAGGATGAAAGAGAGAAAGGAGGAATGAAAAAAATGGAAAGAAAAAGGATAAAAAGAGGAAGAAAAAATATGAGAAATGTACAGAACTAAACGACCGAATACGACACAGAAGAGAGTTGAAATGAAATAGGGGGACGGGGTGGGTGGGGGGTTGGAGAAAGCAAACAAACGAAAATTTCAAAAGAGAAAGAAAAAAGAAGTATACAAAATATGGGGGACAGGAGAAAAAGGGACGAGAAGAAAATGGCGGATTTTTTAGTATAATAAAAATAAGAGAAAAGGTCGTACGAGCGGCGACGCTTAAACGAACACACACAGATACAAAAACGTGCAAACACGTACGCACGCACGCACCCACGCACACGTACAATCTATATGAAAATATTGTATAAAAAAATTCGTCACGGTACGCATATGCGAGATAATGATTACGTACATATGTATATGCATATGTGTGTGTGTATATATATATATATATATATATATATATATCCACTGAGGAATTCAAGAAATTGATATAAAAGGGGAAACGTAGGTGGAATTTCTCGCGCTAGTTTTTCACGAGGTACAACGAATATATTTCCCTTTAGGTTGGTTAACAATTAAATTAGCAGCGAGAAAAACTATGCGGAGGAGAAAAATTCTTATATTTCGTTTCTCTCCATTTTAATTTTTTTTTTTTAAGAAAGAGAGAGAGAGAAAGATAAAGAGATAATGAGATATAAATAGAGAGAGAGAGAGAGAGAGAGAGGAAAGCGACCACCATGATATATTACAAAAAACATTAAACTACGAGAAAATCGAAAGAAATAATTTTTAGAAGAGAAAGAGAGAGAGAGAGATAATTAGACGAGGGAATTATCACAATAATAGAAAGGGAAAAAAAATATGAAATAAAGAGAATAAAATAGATAAAAATTTAATAACGAAGCACCGTCTTCTCTATCGGCCTATATAGCCGCCCTTCGAGGGAAATCAAATGAAAATAAAAATAAAAAAAAAAAAAAAAGAAAAGAAGAGAAGAAAAGGAAAAGAAGAGAAGAAAAATAGAAAAGATGAGAAGAGAAAGGAAAGAGAATTAAGAAGAGAATGAAAATAACGACGATGATGATAATTATAACGACAATGATGATAATGATGATGTGAGAATTATAAGAAAGAGAAAAAAAAGGAAAATAGAAACATGACAAAAAAGTGATTAGAAAAAAATAGAAATTTACCTTCTCCTTCGATCAATCCTTACCTCCTCTTCTATCCTCTTCTTGTTACCGTTTCCTCTTAGTCCGATTCAAAAAAAAAAAAAAAAAGAAAAAAGAAAAAGAGAAAAATAAATAAATAAAAAAATTGCGGACTCATCGGACGATCAAAAATCATCCCTCCCCCCACGTAAACGATCGTTCACCATCACCCCATTACCATTGTCACCGTCATCGTTAACCCCATAAACGATCCCTTCTTTTAATCCCAACGACACAAACAACCGCCCATTAT
>OU964964.1:9397609-9455109 GCA_918808275.2 Dolichovespula sylvestris
CTTGTGATAATCGATATTAGAGCCCAAGATAAATTTACGGAGGTCAGGGCCGTGCATTCCTTCTGACATCTTTGCAATAATATTTTCAATTATCTTCTCTCTCTCTCTCTCTCTCTCTCTCTCCCTCCCTCCCCCCCCTCTCTCTCCTTGATTAGTAACAAGATATTTATTTCGACATTCCTTCTTTCTCTTTATCACTCACAATCACACACATACTCCCTCTCTTTCTCTCTTGCGCGTCAGGTTTGTAGTGCGCGTTGTTTATGCCGGATATAGCGTTTTGCTATTTTCCCACGATCATTGTTAATTGTTTTATATATGTATGTATGTGTGTGTATATATATATATATATATATTACTCTCTCCCTCTCTCCAGCTCGTAATAAAATAAAGCGTCCATTTCCTCTTCCTTTTATTTGGTATTATTTTACTCTCATTCTTTTTACTTCTGTCTATTTATATATATTTATTTTGTTTAGAGCTGCGGTATTACACTATCATGTTCTTTCGTCTTTCTCAGCCGTGCTTCGACGAGCCCTCTCGAACACTGTAAAGTTTAGCGATAATATATATACATATATATATATATATATATATATATATATATATATATATATATATGTATATATATATTTGTGTATATATATATACACCTACACGAATATTCGGTTCAGAGATAACATCACATAGTTATCAGCAATATCATATGTGCGGAGTATACATATATAGTTATTTAGTATTAAATATTTTATTATATATTAGCAATAATTCAAATAACGTATTTGAGAGAAGAAACAATCGGCGAGAGATCATTTAGATTTTATCATATAGGAATCTTTTTGCTTGTTTTATCAATATTATGATATTATTATTATTATATTATAATGATATTATATATATATATATATATATATATATATATATATATATATATAATTATTCCTAAATAATAAATATTGAAGTTTATTGCTAGATAGCGATGAGGATTTTATTACGGGATTGTGCACTCCTTACGTGTCATTTCTTTTTTCGTTTTGTTTTATGCAAAATTCATTTCATCAGTTTATTCAACCGACTTATAGTGTCTCTTTATACATAGAATTAAATTATTATTATTATTATTATTATTATTATTATTATTTACATACTTCAATGACTAACGATAGTACCTCTATTATTTATCATCACTTTACATCACTTAGTAGAAACCCGGGTGCGTTTGTTCCACGCAAAGTTGGATCCGTAAGAACGAGGCTTTGGACCAACCTGATTCGGCTTTTGAACGTAATAATTCCAGCCCATTTTTTGACAATGCAAGATAGCCGCCTCTTTACTGACGAAATCGACTTTTACGTTTGACAATGGATCTCCCCTTAATGAAAATATTATTTCAATCGAATGGCATCAATAATCGTACTTGCTACATTAAAAGTGTATCGCACTAGGACAAGGAAATTAATTGTACGATTACTCACGTCGAAGCCCATCCAATCAATGGATTTTCCCAACGCTCGCGGGTATCGAAATCTATCTGCCAGTAGTGAGTGTTGTTGGTGCCAGATTGCATAGAATTCTTAGGAGGTTGATATATGCGAACCATGCGAGTTTTAATATGTTCCTCCGGTACTCCGGATACAACGCCAGTGTCTTCTACGATTGGCACCGTTATAGATGTTTCGGTTGGTTCCCCAACCCCAGAAGGGAACAAATCATTTTCTATGTGTATGCTTGACCCTCTTGAATGCCTTTCTTCCGTTCCTCCTTTTTTTGCCAATTTAATGGAACACGTGGAGAATAATTTTATAAAGCTGCAAACGTTGAAACAGTAACTTACTGTATGTCGACGATCATAGAAATTCGAAAACTTCATAGAGTTATATAAAGGTATATTAGGTTATGTTTATCCGACCATGTCAAAGATTGTAAAATAAATACGCAAGGCGATAGTCATAATGCAGTATCGACATACCGTTCGTTCCCATTGATGGTTAATCCCTTGGTGCATCTACCTAGCAACGCACGATACGCCATATTTATCGAATAAAATTGCGAACTTCTTAAAATCTGAAATACATAAGCGAATAAACACGAAAATGTCGGACTCGGAGCAGAGGAGGGATAAGAGATCCTCGTACTGGAACATGCGAGGCAAGCGACACGATTGGTCAATTCGTTCGATATCGAGAACGAGAACGAGATCGAGATCGTACATAGTGACCCGCGAAATATTCAAACTTCCGTTATACCGTCATAACGCGTAAAACTTGCGACGAGCGTTGTTGTATCATTGAAGGTTACAACAAATGAGAGATAATAAAGATACGAGATGATCAAAAATGATTTGTGTTTAAAAGAAAGAAAAATAAAAGGACAAAACAAATAAACAAAAGAGTACGAGAGGGTATGTAAGGTAAAATAAATCGATCTGAACCCTTTTCTAACTCCCGATTCCAATTAAATATATATATATATACATATATATCGATTTCGGATATCCAAAATGAAAAAAAAAGGGTGGAGAACTGTCTGACCTATCCCCCGCCCTTCTCCCTCCATAAAAGGATGCAATGGAGGTTCGTCCGTTTATATCGTGTAAGATGCACGCATGCCCGGGACGCATTTTAGCCTCCTCCCCACCATCCCTCTCCACCCTCCGTCCTCCGCCCTCCGTCCTCGGCACAACCGTCCCACTGCCGCCCCACGACCCCCACCCACCCCACCCGTAACACGACTTGCATCGTGCAAGGTATCATGCTTCTTGGTCGCAACCATTTCGAAGAAATGCATTTGATCTGAAATAGTGTTCAAAAATATATATTCGTTGATGCTAAATTAAAATCATATTGACGTTCGTAACAAATCGTTCTCCTCGTGGTTTCGTGATAACACGTTTGTGACATTGAGAGAGAGAGAGAGAGAGAGAGAGAGAGAGAGAGAGAGAGAGAGAGAGAGAGAGAGAGAGAGAGAGAGAGAGAGAGAGAGAGAGAAATATATATATATAAATAAATTTAAAAAGAAAGAAAGGAACACACGCGAAAAGGGGTTAAAAGAGGGACCGAAGATGCCGGGCAAAGTAAGTTGTGTTTCTGGTTTAATTCTCGTTCGTTCGAGTTCTACGCTGTTGGAATCGAAAGGATTTGATATATCTCGTTGCGATCGTAACACTATTATATGATTCTTCTTATCGAATTCTCGATCGATATATATATATATATATCTTTTTTTTTTGATTAATTTATAACGTGTTTGTTCCTTCGCGTTTTATCATCGATCAGAGAGCATAAGCTTAACTGTTGCTAACAGCTGTTGCTTTGGTGTCACATCGCACGGGTCTTCTACTCGATACTTTCGACTCTTTCTATGTGTGTATATGTATGTATTTGTATACATATATATATATATATATATATATATATATATATATTTGTTTATAATCAAACTCGATATATGCATAAATAATATATATATATATATATATATATATATTTATTCTTTCCTTTTTTTCTTCTTCCTCTTAATTTTAACAATACATTGTGATGTTAACAGGAAAAAACGGGATTGTTAATGATGGCTACATTAATTCTATTAATCGGGATTTATCACGTCAATGCGAGACACATTATAGGAAAGAGAAATTATAGCGACCAGAGTGTCAGAGGATACTTAGCAGAGGTAGGCCATGTTTGTTAAGAATCAATTTAAACTGATAGGAAAAAAAAATATATGTATATATATATATAAGAAAAAATCAGTCTATGCGGCAAATGTGTCTCTTCTTCCTTTTCTTGCCTTTTTTCAAAAAAAAAAAAAAAAAAAAAGAAAAAAAAGAAGAAGAAAAAAGATTTGCGAGATATTCGATGGACGGGAATGGTGACGATAACGGCTACGAGGGGAAGTTCAGGGATACGGGGAAAGGGGGGGGGGGAAGAAAAAGACAGAAAGAGAGGGAGTGAGAGGGGGGGGGTAGAAGAAAAAAGAGAAGAGAAAAAACAAAGTTTGACAAAAATGACGACTGACTCCGTATAAACGTACGAAATTGTCGAAATATACGATATATATATATATATATATATACACATATACATAAGGTAAATAAATGTGACAGTTCGAATACGTACATACATATCTACTTTTCTATCTCGTTAATATAATTTAGAGAACCTGTTGGTGGAACGAGGTTTGCAAGGAGGAGTTTCATAGTAAATTTCGTTGCCGTTGTCCAAGATGGTCCTATTGCCGTTCCCCTGGGAGATATTACGATGCACATTGCAGTATGACGCGCACAGGCTATATTTGGACTCAGCCGGAAACCTCGCTAACTCTGGAAATCGATAAGTAACCGGGGCAACGAGTAGCTCCGTACGTACGTACGTACATACGTACGTACATACATACATACATACATACATACAGACATACATACATACATACATACATACATACATACATACATACATACATACACGCATACACACACATATACACATGTATAATATCTAGTACTGTTTACGCCTATGCCACGTCGAATCAAATATTTCCTCCTCATCCTCCACCTCCTTCTCCCATCCTTCCCCTCCCCCCCGCTCCCCGCGACGAGCGACATCCCAGAAAATTTTTAATCTGAAATTCTCTTGCACCCGATTGACGTTTTTAAATAAGAAGAATCGATTTATAGAATCAAACGTAATCGAATCAAAACGAAATTTTTGAAATATTTTGAACGTTTTTTATATAGCATCGGTTAAGATGACTATAAATTTAGTATTGACTAATATATATATATATATATATATATATATATATATATATATATATAAATATATATGTATTAGGTAGTCAAGGATGAAATTTGTAGTTAATAATGCCTAATTGCCTTTTTCTTTCCTATGAATTTCATCCTTGAATATGATATATATATATATATATATGTATAATTATTAAAAAAATTTTCACGAGTTATTCATGCGGCACCCATGTTGTTATATACAAATCGATTGATAATGTTCGAGATTATCGATTGGTATATCAATGAAAATTAATTGATTAATTAATATTTTAATCTAAACATCGAGATATGGTAGAAGCACGTTTGAAGCGTTGTATTTGAATCGCCACTCCCCTCTTCCCTTATTGTCTCTTTACAACGCATATTTATTATATTGTGACACCTAAAATTGTTATAAATTATAAGGCACGCGTATCTTCTTTATTACTGCCATGAAAATTCTAATCAGTAGTAATAGCAGGTACTATACGTTCCGTAGAAGGGAGTATATGAGAAAGAACGGATGAAAAAGAGAACAAGAAACAAAGAAAAAGATTAATAATAATAATAATAATAATAATAATAATAATAATAATAATAATAACGATAAAATTCCTATGGAATATTAATAATTTATTGATTTTATTTCGCGAACACATCGAATTTTTCGAAGAAGAAGATGAAGATGAAGAAGAAGGAAAAAAGAAAAATATGAAATATTTTTCACAATATCTTGCATTATATAAGTTTCTTTAAGTCTTCCAAAATTTTGCGATGATAATAATGGAGTTGGACGTAAGGAATAAAGGGAAATGAAAAAAGAAAGAGGAAAATACGAACAAACAAAAAATTACGTCGCCTGAAAATTTACGAGCTAATCGAATTGTTTCAATATAATTATATCTCACATCTACGAAAGAAAATTTTTATATATCACTGCCATTCTCTTGTCATACACATACACACACACACACACACACACACACACGCACACATTGTAATATTTAATATTTAATCCTGTTGAAATCAAATAACAAAAATCAAACACTTCGAACTTCCTGCTTTACTTTTATCACAATCTATTAAATTAATTGTTATAATAGAAATAATAGAAAACACGCGTACGTACGTGCACGTAATACACACACGAATACGAGCAAACAAAATGGCTTAATAATTAGACGAAGTAGTTAAGAAGGGTAAAGCAGGTGAAATTTTTGTGATATTACTCTGTAAAGGTTACATGTAATTTCATGCGAAAGAGAGAAAAATAAAACAAACGAACAAACAAGAATGAAAAAAGAAGACAAAAACGACTCGTCAAAATTGTAATTTATCCATGTATATCGATATCTTGAAGATGTTATAATAAAAAGAAATATATATATATATATATATATATATATATATATATATATACATATATTAATGATAAAACGAAAGATTATTGTTTATTTTCACAAACCTATGATATATATTAAATGATTTTATTTTATAATAATCCAAATGAAATCTTGATTGGGTGTATGTCTCTTAACTCTGTGTGTGTGTGTGTGTGCTAGCGAACGTGTGAAAATTGTCCTTTTAAAGAGGTCGTCATGATCGTCGGACTTATCAAGCTTCATCTAACTTTTATCTAACGCGATGTCCGTGAATAAACAAATTTTCCAACGTTATACCCGTGGCGCGTATCGAATAAAGGAATAAAAAAAAACACACACACACACACACACGCACACAAAGAAAGAAAAAATATCTAGAAATTCTATAAAAAAAAAAAAAAAAAAAAAACAAAATTCAAAAATTCGTAAATCTCGAGATTTTAATATGACCAATTCCATTTAATTGTTATCCGTCCTAAGTGTCATTGTAATGAAAGATTATCGGAAGCTCCGAGTTTTCGTTCGGCTCCGATTCGTGCGTGTATAGGACGAAAGAAAAAGGGGTGGGGGGGCGGAGAGGGAAATTAAGAAAGAACAAAATTTTCGAAGGGTACAACGAACGAGAAACGATTCGTCGATGAGACGTTTCGAAATGTTGAATCTTGAAGATACGTATGCGACCATATTGCAATCGGACACGAGAGGTTGCGACGGGGAATATCAATGAAATGTATTTATTCATTGCCAAGGAGAAATGTAATATAGGAGAATGAGTTGACCTACGCCAAGGGCACCTGAGTTTTTCAAGGTCAAGAGTATTTCGTTCAAGAAATATAAACAAGAATGTCTACATCATCTTACTAACCATCCTACTACGCATATATATATATATATATATATATATATATATATATATATATATAAATGTGTGTGTGTGTGTGCGTGCGCGCGCGCGCGCATATGTATATGTATGTGTATATATATATAATATATATATACGCAATTTGGCCGGGATTTCTGTCGCGCCATAGTCTATGCGCGCGCATATCGATTGGCCCAGTTGACCCGGAGAAATATGACGGGAGGCAGGCAGGTCCTGCCGTAGGATCCTGGACCAAGTGCAGTTGGCTACGAACGGTTGATAGTACAACACGTTCGCCAGCTGTCAGATAAAAATTTACTTTTCAAAATTAATCCTTACCTGATTTGTCCCTTTTTCCTTTCTTTACTTCTATCCCTTTCAATATCGATTACGAAATTAATTTTCCTCGTTAGAATATTCTTTCTCGATTCGCCTTACAACGATCCCTACCAATCCTATTTACTGTTCCAAAGGTATCAAAATTATTCGATATTCGAATAATCGATACCTAAACCCTTAAGCGTACCTTTATTCTATTTCTTTTTACCTCGTTTATTCTCGTTTTTTTTTTTTGCTCCATTTATCACTCTCGCACTCATCCTTTCTCTGTCTCATTTTCTCACTCTCTCTCGCGCGCTCTCTCTCGCGCTCGCTCTCTCTCTCTGTCTGTCTCTCTCTCTCTCTCTCTCTCTCTCTCTCCGTCGTTAAAAAATATTCAGTCCTACGTCATTCCGTCTTCCCTTTATCTACCAACAATGCCGAATAAGTTCCTGTTACGTTCGTTCGTCCGTCTTCGTACTTCTACTTCGTCGTATCGAGATAAATAATTTCCTGTATCAACGCCGTAAGTACCATTTTCTTATGAAATACATACATAAGGGGTGTAACGAACGTTTTAACAAACTATATATATATATATATATATATATATATATATATATATCTTTTGATTCGATTTAGATTATCGTCGATTACAACCACCCGATCGTCGAACGTCGTTATACGCCCATAATTTTCGTATCGTCGATTATATTAATTATATTTATTATTAATCTTTATTAAACGTACTCGTGTCTCGACGTCGTCGTGTACGAATTTTTTATTTTTTTTTTTATGCTCCTAAAGCGTACGTGCGAGCTTGCGCGCGCGCGCTCGTAAGAGTAAGCGGAGAGAGAGAGAGAGAGAGAGAAAGAGAGAGAGAGAGAGAGAGAGAGAGAGAAAGAGGGAGAGAGAGATAAAGAGAGAGAGAGAGAGAGAGAGAGATAAAGAGAAAGAGAGAGAGATAAAGAGAGAGAGTGAGAGAAGGGAGAGAGAGATAAAGAGAGAGATAAAGAGAGAGAGAGAGAAATAAAGAGAGAGAGAAAGAGAAAGAGGGAGGGAGAAAGAATTATCGATCGGGGTCCGACGAGGAGGAGAAGATATTCGTAGCGAGTTATTCGGGCACTTATGAGACAGGGGGGAAAAAGATCTCGAAGTGTTTCAATGTCGTCGTGTAAGGTCATCGTTCAAGCCCTTTTCATTTTACTTGGTTTATCCTTTATCGATGACGTCACTTCGGATCTCGAAGGTCCAACGACTTTCGAGAGGGATCGACCTCCCAACGATGACTCGTCCAATATTTTAACGGTGAGTCTCATATATTTATATATATTGATTTCATTCATATATATATATATATTAATTTCATTTATATATTCATTTTTTATTTTTCTACCCGTTTCGTTAGCTCGTTATATTCTATCGTTAACTCATACGAACGACCTGATCGTCGTTTGATTTTTGTTTTTTTTTTCTTCTTGGTTTCCTTCCCCACCCCACCCACGCCTCATCGTAGAAGATGATAAACGCTGAAATGAAGGATAGGCTGTTGATACCTGTGGAGAATCGTGATTGGTCAGGACCACAAAATCTTGGTCAAATAACTGGTGTCTCGGTGAATCCTTCGGGATATCCGGTCATTTTCCATCGGGCCGATCGATCTTGGGGATACGAGTAAGTAATTTCTTATCGTTCTTGTATTTTTTTCTTTTTTTATTATTATTATTATTATTATTATTATTATTTTACTCCTATTATTAAATAAATTGTTCGCTCGTACGGGATTAAGCATATGGTAGAACTTACATTCACGAGTTTTTATATACGGCAACAATAAGACGAAAGTGTTCAAATATAAAAACGATTAGAATGAATTTCGTCGTATCTTTCATATGAAAAAAAAAAATATATATATATATATATATATATATATATCGATTGTATCGAATATTGAAGATTATTATAAGTAATAATAAGATTGCGACATGATGTCGGAACTACGACGATGAATATTGTTATATTGTGTGTGTATGTGTGTGCGTAAAAAAAATTTTTAAAGGAATGCGTATATCGATTCACACGCGCGCGCGCGTACATATATATATGTTTACAATCGATACAGTAATAAAATAAGATTACGATTTAATGAACGAATATTTGTCATTAAAAAAAAAAAAAAAAAAAAAAGAATGAAGAGTACAGAAAAAATAATTACATAGGTTTTCTAAATAATTCGTCGGACGAATCGTATTTTCGTTCTCGTAATTAAATGATCGTTTTATTAACGTTAACACGATTTTGTTGCAAAACAGTACCTTCAACATTGACAACGTTTATCAGGAAGAATACAAAGGACCGATTAAAGAGAATACCATTCTAACGTTGGACCCCAGGACTGGTGAAGTTATACGGGGTTGGGGTAATAACACATTTTATATGCCACACGGTATGCACTTCGACGGTTTGGGAAACTTATGGCTGACCGATATTGCTCTTCATCAAGTTTTTAAGGTAACTATTGAATCGTAATTATTATTATTATTTATTATTATTGATTATTTTGCTTTACCCCTCTTCCACCCACTCACTCAGACTCCACCCACTTTACTCTTTCACCCACACACACTCCACCCACCCTTTCACAGCACCACACCCTATTCCACCCTTCCTCGTCTAACACCCACATCTACACCCGTCTCTCTCTCTCTCTCTCTCTCTCTCTCTCTCTCTCTCTCTTTCTCTCTCTGACGAACGATTTGTAACGCAGGCCGATAACAAAAAAGAAGATGAAAAAAAAAATTTTAAAGAAAGAAAGAAAATGTTCCTTCCAAGTTTACGAAGTCGGGATATATTTATTCGGCATCGATTAAAAAGAGAAAAAAAATTGTATTAATTATCGAGATACGACGGGTATAAGTATATTTTTTTTTTTATATTGATTTGTATATATATAAAATAGGTAAAAGAAAAAAAATTATTATTCAACGACAAAGCGTACACACTTGCGAGTTGGGATAATTGAGTTGTGCTTCGGGGTTGTTACGCGAAAGTGTCCAACAATAATTTCATAATCCGATACGATCGATTTTGTATTCCATAGGGAACGTCTTTTCCTATTTTTTTTTCTTCCTCCCCCTCTTTTTACACAAAATCAAGTGTAAAATTAATCACGAATTTTTTCTCCTCCCCCTCTTCTTTTTCCCTTTTATAATACGTACGTATAGTTAACCCGTCGTCGTATCGATAACGTAGTAACGTCGCGTATCTCGTAAAATAATCTTTCGTTTCTCTTCCTTAAGAGAAGAAGATTAAGCAACTCCTTTCTTTATTTTTTCTTTTTTTTTTTCTTAATGATTGTCAAGAAAGATAAAATAAAATAAAATAAAATAAAAAATAGTCTCCGCACGTTTGAGTTGTGGAAGATGTAATAATGACGTACAGATATGTACCCCTTCCCTATCCCATACCCCATACCCGCACCCCTTATCCCTTACGACAAAGAATGAGAAAAAGTTTCCATCGTCGTCCTTGTCGTTATTGTCGTTATTTTCGTTGTTTTTTCTTTTTTTTTTTTTTTTCGTTTCTTCTTTTTTATCTTATCTTCTCGTTTACCATCAACGTTCTTCCCTTTAATTTTTCTCATCAATATTTTATGCTTTTTTTTCTCTCTCTTTCTCTATCTCTCTGTATCTATCTCTATCTTGATCTTTCTCCGAAACAGTACGACAAGAACGAGATGCTCGTATTGACGCTTGGTCAACGATTCGAGCCGGGGAAAGATCTTAAACACTTTTGTCAGCCAACGTCGGTAGCGGTGTCACCGTCGACAGGCGAGATCTACGTTGCCGACGGATACTGCAATCGTAGGGTCGTTCTCTTCGATTCAACGGGGCAATCACTAAACACCCTAGAAGAACGTACGTTATTGTTCTTTTGGCCCTTTGTTTACCTTAAACCTTTTACGAAATAATCACTCGTGTGTTTTGTCATTATGAAAAATAGATATTGAAATGTCGTAGTCGTCGTCGTGTACGTTACTCCATTGAATGTTCCTTTCTTTTTTTTTGTTTTCTTAACGAGCCACAACCCACCAGCCACCCCCGCACAACCCCGACTTCAAACCCAGCCAGCTTCAAAACCCTTGGCTTCCGACCCTCCACCCACCCCCTCCCACCGTCGCAGTACTTGCACCGTCGTCATTTTTATTCATTTTTATTCAGTTTTATAGATATTCGTTTGATCGGTATCTCGATAACGATAATATTGTTATATCGATATATACGCGAGCGACGATTAATCGACGTTGATTTTGATGGAGAGAGAGAGAGAGAGAGAGGAGAAGAAAACAAAAAGAAGGAAACGGAAGGAATGAAGAAAGAGGAAAAGTTTTATCGAATAGTAAAATTATGGGAATATTCGTTAATACCTTCGCAAATGAATTCGAGTTCGAACACGAACTCGGAATATCGATTTGGAACGTCGTAACTCCGTCGCGTTAAGTTGTTTATTTTAAACGATCGTTTATATGTATATATCGCGTGCCCGATATTTTCTTTTTTTCTTTTATTTATTTATTTATTTATTTTTTTTTATTCGTAGATACTTTCGGGCGAATTAATTATACGTAGTCTTGTATGCGATCGATCGATCGTTATTATTTTACGCTTTGTTCGTTTACTTTATTGTGGTCTTTTTTCTTTTTTTTTTTTTTCTGACAAAATACCGATCGATCGATAAAATATCCCGATCAAACGTGTAGGCAAGCGTTTTTGACCTATCTCCTTTGTGTATGCGTGTGTACGCGTGTTCGTGTGTTCATGTGTTTTTACTTTTCTTCTTTTATATTTTTTTTTCCTCATTTGTCTTTAAATTGATTTTACGAATTCAATATCATCCTTTTCTTTTTTCACTAACACGACCAGTATTTTTGTTGTTGTAATCGAAAATATTTGTCTTAAAAATTGATTTTAGCGTTAATATTATTTAAAGAAAAAGAGAAAAACAAAACAAATAATCGAAAAAATTCGTCAGAACTGAAACTAAATGTATGCTTGATGATATTATCAAAGTAAAAAAAAAAAAATAAAAGAAACAATACGAAAGAAAAAAAAACAAAAGGAAAAAACGGAGTTCTCGTCGATAAAAAAAGAAAAAGAAAAAAGAAATGAAAATTTTGTGCCTCGAATCAGATCTTCGAACGTTTTTCCATTCATCTTTTCTTTTCTTTTTTTTTTTTTTTTTTTTTTTTTTAATATTTTTGATCGACATCTCGTCGTACTTCGAAGTTTCGTTTCTAACGTGTTCGTTACCTCGTTTGTTCGTGAATAATGTATATACCTAATCGATTTCAACATAATATCGAGTAATAATACGAATGAAATGAAAAATGATAAATGTTCCTTTTAGATCAGTTTAATCTACTGATACCGCATTCGTTAACGATACTGTCCAATGGAGATCTCTGCATTGCCGATCGGGAAAATGGAAGAGTGCTTTGCGTAAATTTTAAAACTTTTGGATCGAAAGTCGTGATCTCCAAACCACCCTATTCTGTCCCGTTCTTTGGTCGAATTTTCGCCGTTGCCTCTTATCGTAAGTATCTTTCGTTATTATGATTTTCATTGTTATTTCTTTTTAATTACAAGATGACGGTCAAAAGTTGTCCGGATCATTCGAAAAAATTAATACATACACTTTCTCCCATTCGAGAGACATTTCGGGCAAATTTTTATTTTATTTTATTTTTTTTTTTTGTTTCCTTTCTTTCGTATTTCAAACATTTCAAGGAATTCCTATTCACTCGCGAAATGATGAATCAAAAAAATAATATAAACGAGTCGTTATTGTATATGGTAAAAGCATGATCCTGTTTTTTCAATAAAATAATCGCTAGCTCGTTCAAATTAATATTGCTATTATTATAATTATAATAACAATAATAATAATAATAATAATAATAATTATTATTATTATTATTATTCTCGTAATACAGGTGATTGGATTTACGCTGTGAATAAGATGTTGTCCTTTTCAAGAGGATTAGGCTACATGATAAATCCATATACTCAAAAAGTCAGCAATCTATGGTTCCCTGAACACGGCGTAAGTAAACTCCCGTCGTATGTCGCGTTATGTAAAAGAAAAAAAAAAAAAACGAATTAAAAGGTAATTTCCAATGATTCTCGTTAATACGATATTTTTCATGATTTTCCTTGTATAGAATTTTCATAATCCGCACGACATTGGTATATCCCCAAATGGCACGTCACTTTACGTCAGCGAAATAAATCCTAACAAGGTATGGAAGTTCGATTTGACTTCGAATTTCGAATTTCAATATTCGTATTCGAGCGGTAATTAATGAACTATCGAAGAATTAGATAACAATGGTCGACAAGAAACTCTCCAAAGAAAAAAAAGGAAAAATAATTAAAGAAGTAAAAAGTCCGAGCAAATAACATAATGAAAAAAAAAAAAAAAGAAAAAGAAATATATATATAAGTATAAATGACAAATCCAAAAGGAAAAACCATAACTGACAAAAAATGATACTTGCCCATAACCAAAAATAAAACGTACAAACAAAAAATCGGAGATGTGAAAATAGAAAAGAGAAAAGAGAAACAAAGTGAGAGGAAAATCGAATATGAAAAATAAAAGAATCAAACGTTCATGTATGTGTATCATGTGGTATACGTTAAAATGGCACGTCACTAATCGATTATATAGATTAATAATCGGCTATCGATTTTATCGCAAAAACATCCTTGAAAAGACGATGAAATAATATCAAACGTACTGTCCGAGAGTCAAAACAATGAAATGCTAAAAAAAATACACCCCCAACCCCCCGTCAAAATAAGAACGAACGAAAAAGAAATCAACAACAACAACAACTACAACAAAATAAGTCGAAGTGAAAAAACACCCAAACTATAACAAAACAAGGAAAAAAGAAAAAAAAAAGTGAAAAATTAAAATATGATAAAAGCAAAAAAAAAAAAGTGAGCAACGGGCGAGTGGGAGAAAATTAAATAACGAAAATCGTATATATGAGATACACACGTAAGGGTTTAAAAAAATTTATATACATGTATATATATACATATATATATATATACATACAGGTGTGTGTGTGTATATATATATATATATAAGTATATATATATATGTATGTATAATATATTATTATATTCTTCGTGGAGAAAAATTACAGACGAACGCGCCAACGACGACTGAAAATAAATTAAAAAATAAAAAAAAAGAAAATAAAAATCCCCCCAAAAAAAAACAAAAAAAGAACAAAAACCAAAAAAAAAAAAACAAAGGAGAAAAGTGAAAACGAGAAAACGTACACTAATTGACGAAGGTTATATTTAAAAAGAAAAACAAAACAAAAAGAACAAAAAGTAAAAAGAGGCAAGAAGATAAAAGAAAAAAGATGAGAAACAAAACCAAAAAAAAAGAAAAAGATCGATTCTGTGCGGATCGTCGTAAGTGATGTCGTTTTATCGTGAATCAATCCAACTATAATAATGCATAAATATATATATATATATATATGTGTGTATTTAAATAAAGTGATATACTAAACACATAAAAAATGATAAACCAAAGAAGAAGTAGTGAGAAGAAGAAAGCGAGGAGTAATAATGGGTCAGCAAAAGATCTACAACAAAAATCCCACAAAAAAAAAAAAAACATAAAAGGATGATAGAAAGAAAGAAAAAAAAAAAAAGCAGAAAAAGCAGCAACTAAGAAAAAAACAAAAAAAAAAACAAAAAAAAAAGTTAAGTAACAGGAAATTAATAAAAATAATATCTACTACTACTACTAATAATAATAATTATAATATTAATAATAATTAATAATAATACACTTGAGAAGTGTGTATGTAACGCGCGACATTCTCATCGTCTCTTCGAAACCTAAACTACCTCCTTCTATTTGAACTCCAATGTCGTATGCACATATACATGAGAGGGTAAACGAGTATGTTAATGCGCACGTGTATGTGTGTGAGAGTGTGTGTGTATATATATATATATATATATGTTTGTGTGTGTGTGTGTGTATGCGTTTGTATGTATATGTCTGTACGTGTGTGGGGGACGAACGTGCGTGCGTACGTGCGTGTGTGTATGTGTGTACGTGTGTACGTGTGTCCTGGCGAGGGAGCGTGCAAACTCTGGATATTAATTTACAAGCTTCGAATAATCTAGGAGAATTTTAAAACTCTCGCAAGACACACATACATGCGTACATGCATACATAAACGCACGTACACACGTACAAATATTCACCCATGCATTTACAAACGTACACACGCACGCACGCATGCACGCATACACGCATACACGCATCCACGCATACACGCATACACACATTGCAGTTATCTATCGCAAACGTGTGCATGTTAATCTCTAATGTTTCCAACGAATCTCTCGCAAATTCGTTTCTTTGTTTACGTTGCATTGATTGATTGATTGATTGATTGATTGATTGATTGATTGATTGATTGATTGATTGATTGATTGATCGATTGATTATTTTTGTATCTCTCCGTATCATTGATTTTACGCGTTTCGCGTGTATGTGTATTTGTGTCTATCTATTTGTGTAGGTGTGTCTACTTTTTCGAACGCAAATGATTGGACGCGCGCGTCCTTTCGTACGAGTCGTTCAAATGCATAACTGAAGGCATTACTCTTTAGTCGTATAAATCGTATAAAACGTATAATATTGATCGTATCTATAATAGGGTTTCGTTGATTTTGTCTGATCGATTGTTTAGATCCTTGGCAAGGTAACAATGGAAAATGAAAAGCCAAGATAAAGAGAAAGAAAGAATT
The DNA here is from genome assembly GCA_918808275.2 of Dolichovespula sylvestris. Taxonomy (NCBI): domain Eukaryota; kingdom Metazoa; phylum Arthropoda; class Insecta; order Hymenoptera; family Vespidae; genus Dolichovespula; species Dolichovespula sylvestris. Next base: position 9,413,789 of record OU964964.1, read on the forward strand.
TGAGGAAAACGAATACGACGTTGGCTTTGTTTGTGTTAACGTTGGCCTTTCGAGTGGCGATTTTTTTCTCTTTTTTTCTCTCTCTTTTTTTTTTTTTTTTTTTTTTTTTTTTTTTTTTTTTTTTTTTTTTTTTTTTTTTTTTTTTTTTTGAAAAAATGTTCGAACGAAAGAGAGATGTGATAAGTGATAGTTCCAGCTAGAGACGTCGGAGATGAATTAATTTGAATTTTAATTAATCGGCCCTGATTGGTCGAAGTCGAATTTGTATTGCTGTAGGTTGAGGAGTATGACGAGATTTTTTTTTTTGTAATTTTTATATATATATACATATATATATATATATATTTTTTATTTTCAGTCTTGTAATTCGCGATAAAAAGATATATAGGTCAGACAGGATGGTGATGAATATAATTGCAGTTATTAATCGATCCTAAACGATCATCTGGAGGATGAATTATTTTTTGTTTTTTGGCTTTTTAAGTAGGACGTAATCGAAAAATATGAATTACTCGAATGAGGCTAATTAAATATATATACATATATATACAGTCGCGGACACGTAAAATTAATTAATCAATTAATCGGACAGATTTAAAATGATAGTTCTTCTAATTTCTTCGACATATTAACACGTTCCGTGCCGAACCGTTTATTGAAAATCTTCCGTTCAAGTAAATCGGGGCTAATATGCCCCAAACGATATTACGATCAAACGATATAATATATGCTAATATAATAATACTCATATGTAATCATATATAATCATATATAATCATATATATATATATACACACATATAATCGTATATAATAACAATGATATAATATATAATCAATCGCTTAAATAGAGAACTCGATGTGGATCGTAATGTATGCGCGGCCGCGGCACAGTCAACGTGTTAATGTCCATCGATGAAGAAGACTAAAAAGTGTCGAAACGATTGCTTTAAAAAAATTTTCCGTCCCAATGCAGAATTTTGTACATCTAAATTCTGTCGTACGACAGAATACCTCGAATTAATTATTGACGAAAACGTATTAGATATAACATTTTATACGCCGAACAAAATATTTCTATTTTTGGATAAAACGCGTCTACGAAAAACGCATGCGTACGTGCGTACGAACGTCGAACGTCGAACGTCGAACGTTCCCGAGATGATATACATTTTTAACGCGATAAATTAAACGAAAGATCATTCCAATATTTATGCACTGTCCGTGACTGTGTACGTAATTTAATTTAATTAGATTAATTAAATAATTAGTAATTTAATTAGAGATGGTGACGCATCTGTAACGATTGTTTCGATATAAAACAAAAAAAAATATAATGAAAGTTTTTTTCATTTTTCAAACTTTTTTTCTAATATACATATATATATATACATATTTTTTTTTTTTTTTTTATATATATAACAACATCGTCCTTGTCAGAACGAATATAATTTTTTTAATTTGTTTTGCGAACAAACTTACGAAACGATTACTTTCATCTCTTTTTGCAAAATAATTGCAAAATAATAAAGAAACAGACAAAGGTGAAAAGTGGAAAGTCGAGAACGATGAAGGAGAAGAATAAATGAATGAAAAATGATTACTCGACAAAATCGATGACAAACCCTTTAATAATCGATAAGACGTCAGAAATGAACGGCAAATTTCGATCGATATTCGTCACATAGAGATATCGATCTTAGTTAATACAAATCGGATCTTACGTATGCATTTATGTATGTATGAATTTGTACGTATGTATGTATGTGTGTATGTATAAATGCACATGTCCGACACGCTAGTTAAATTTACGTGAAAACTCAAGTTAAACCAACAACATATTTACCTTTGCCCTTTAATTCGGTGAAAAGGGTTGACGAATGAATGCATGAATGAATGAATGAATGAATGAACGAACGAATGAATGAATGAACGAATGTATGAATGAATGTATGAATGAATTGATTGATTAATATAATTAATTGTAAAAAATAAATAAGTATCAAAAAAGGGCGTTTCATTGACAAAAACGATTAGAAACCGATTTCTTTCTCCCGATAACTATTGGGAGAAAGAAAAAACAAAGGTTAAAAGTTACCAAGTAGTATGACTAAATATATAAATAATAATACTGATACTATTACTATTACTATTACTAATAATAATAAGATTAATGATAATGATAATAATATTACTACTACTATTAATGATAATAATAGGAATATTAATAATAACCACCGAAGAGTAAATACCGCGTCTTCCTGTCGATGATAGGTGAAAACGAATAACGAACGATAACGAGGACATTATTAGTATGATAAAATGAGAAATGAAATCGATTCGGGAAACCAAAGGAGAAAAACTCGATCGCTGTATCTCGAAGGGTAAAATATTTATTTTTCTTTTTTTTTTTTTTTTTTTTTGATCAGAACTCGAACTTCGAATCGAAACTCCGCGTGGACAATTTTTTCTTTTTTTTTTTTTTTTTTATATCGCGACGTCGAATAATTTATATATTCGTTCTATCGTTCGTTAAAACGCGAACGCGAATTTGACGATTGAAGGATTAAAAAAAAGGAACAAATTAAAAAGGAACATAGAAAAAAAGAAGAAGAAGAAAACTCGATCCCTTTATCGATTTGCGCGCGATACACGCGAGATATTTGGAAGCCCGCGAAAATTCGAATCAATGTTACACGTAAATTTTATTGTCGTGACTATGTCGACATACGATTGGCTCGTTTCTTTGTCGATGACGTATCGTTTGAAAAATTTACCGTCGATTCCGTTCAATAAATTAACGACGTTTGAAAGGAAGACGATATGGGAGGAAGAAGAAAGCAAAAACAAAAAAGAGACACCTTGATGCCGACAGTCTTCCAAATTAAAAAAGAAGGAAAAAATATATATACATATAATTGAAAGCAAGAAAAAATATTTTAAAATATATATATATATATATATACATATATGACATTGGGGGATTCGATTTAGATATTTTTTCTTTTTTTCTTTTTTTTTTTGTGATCGACGCCAAACCTTCGAGATTTCGGATCTGATCGTCGGCGCATTGTTCTTTTCTTCTTTTTTTTTTCTTTTTTTTACGTGTGCCGCGAATTGAAGAAAAAAAGAAAATCCAAAAGAAAAAATGAAAAAATCTTTCCTTTCGTTGTTTACGATAAGAAAGAAAAGAAAATTTCAAATTGACATGTTACACGTTCGAGAAAGGATCGAGTTGGTTGGCTAGTTAGGGGAACGAAAAAAAAGTCACGGTAACGATCCTATTGTACAAAGAAACAAAATAAAAAAAAAAAAAATTAAAAAAGAAGAAAAAATAACAACAACAAAAACAAAACGAAAAGATGATAATAATACAAAACAAAAAGACAAAAATGATTAAGATAACGAGTTCGTTCGCATTATAATATTAATCGGATTCGTTCGAACAAAATCAACTATCTATCCATATCTCTCTCTCTCTCTCTCTCTCACTCTCACTCACTCTCTTTCTCTCTCTCTCTCTCTCTTTCACACACACATTCGCCTTTTTTTTCGAAATAATAATCGATAAATGAATATATTCAATACAAGGTTTGACTGAGATCGGCAAAATTATTACCATTTAATCATCACTCGCGACAACGTGTCACTAAGGCTAATTAATAAAAATAATTTAAATGTTAAAATAAAGTATAACGTATAAAGTATAAATGATAAATTATAAAGTATAAAGTAAAGTAAAGTAAAGTAAAAAATAACGATAATGGATTTCGAACGATCTCACATACTACTACAATGTGCCTGATACGATTTGTTCACCGGCTGAAATCTTTTAATGGAACGATAAGAGTACACGTTCGTTTAGATTTATCCTTAAATCTCGTTATTAACAACAACAACAACAAAAACAAAAACAACAACAAGGACAACAATAGTTATTAATATAAAACGCTTCTGTCCGACTCTTTTAAATATAAATAAATATGACCTGCTTGAATAGTTTAACGAGAGAATTAACATTATTTGGATTGTCGACGAGCGAGAGAAAGGGTACGGAGGAGAGTGGAGAGACGAAAGGATATAAAAAAAAAAAAAAAAATATGGAAAATGTCGAAACGACGATAATGCACGACTGTGATGCGACAAAAAGAGAGGATAGTCGTTCGGAGGTGTTGCGAGGAAAATTGGAAAGAGTGATGAACGAGGGGAAAACAAATGTAATAACCAAAAAATAAATAAATAAATAACAAAAAACAAAAAAAAAAAATTAATGATAAAGAGGCTAAAGCAGTCGCTGTGGAAGGGATGCGATTAATGCGACATAAAAACAAACTCGAAGTACAACAACCAAAGAAAAAGAAAAAAAGAAAGAACGAGGAAGTCTGAAACGGAAAAAAAAAAAAAAGAAAGATATTAAACGACACATACGAAAAAAAGAGAGGAAGAAGAAGAAGAAGAAGAAAAAAAAAGAAAAAAGGAAAAAGACAAAAAACAAAACGAAACAAAAAGAAGGAAAGAAAGAAAGAAAGAAAGAAAAAAAAAACAAACAAACAAACTAAGGTAAAGAAAAAGATGATGAAACGTAAAACACAAAAAAACGATACAATTCGACGCGAATGGACCAACTGATGTTCGCGTTGATCTTAATCTCAGGTATGTGAACGAGCATAATATGACATCTAAAGAAAAGAAATGAAGAAAATAAAGAAAAAAATTAAAAAATTAAAAAAAAAAAAATCGTCCGCGCTATTGTCCCTCTGCACTCTGACGAGAAGATCAAACGATGGATCAATATTATTCCATTTGCAAAAATTCGATAGGAAATATTTTCTTTCTATAAAATCGTCTTATAAAAATGATCGAATATTTTCACTTTCGCTTTGAATATGTTAAAGAGATTTGTCATTATTAAATACATATATATATATATATCAAGAAATTTTATCACGTTCTCTTCGTCGTTTTCTAAACATTACAAAATGGCTGTAAATAATGGATATAAAACTCGAGTACGGTTTTATTATGAAGAACAAGAGACTGATCGATTCGCTTTTAAATCAATACGGAAAACCTTATGATCACTTTCGAAAAATGCGTCCACGAAAGCGTTGGAGCGATAAAAACAACAATTCTCGAGCAAATTAAATTCGAATGATTATTTACGCACAAGCAGAAAAGCATGCGTGCAAGCAATAACGTCTGCAAAGAAGAAAAAAGATTGAAGAAAGAATAAATGGAAATACAAAATTTAATCGCAAAGTGAATATCATCAAAACGTTTCTATAAAAAAAGTTAAAAAAACGACAGTATTAAATCGCATAACAATAATGATAATAATAATTATTATTATTGTTATGATAATTGCAAACAACGGCAACAATAATATTAATAAGTATAATACTGATACTAATGATAACGATAATAGTAACAACAACAACAACAACAACAACAATAATAATAATAATAATAATAATAATAATAATAATATTAATATTATTATTATATGTCGTCGGAGTGCACGGATATATAATCCTCTTTAACTAAGAAAAATAAAGCGAAAGAAATGTACTCACATAATTATATCGTTTCCCATAAACGTATGGTCTCATTAATAAACAACACGGTGACAGTAACAATAAGATCCAACGCGCGTTGTCGTTGCCAAAAACCTATCGCGATCAAGAGATCATGATCATTTATGTAAATCTTGCTAATAAGATCAGCAATGACAGGGCGTAAATATTACTATTAATTATAATAATAATCGTAATAATAATATTAATATTAATAACAATGAAAATGGTAATGATGATAAAGAGAATGAAAATGTTATTAATATTGCAACTGTTTTCATTGACTTCAGGATAATTTTAATGTTAATGGTAATAATATTAATGACAAAGTAACTATAATAATAATAATAATGATGATGATATTATCAATAACAATGAGGATGATGATGCTAACGATGAAAATGTTATTGATATTGCTGTTGCTTCCCCTGACACACACGTAGTAATGTTAATGATAATGATGCTGATAACAAGGCAACTATCATTATAGTAATAGTAATAATAATAATAACAATATTAATAACAATGATAATGATGATGGTGATGATAATGATGATGTCGAAAAAATGTTATTAATATTGCAAATACCTTACATACATAATAACAAAGTAACAGTAATAATAATAAGAAGAAGAAGAATGGCATAACGATTACATTAACTCTGACGATTTAAATGTTAACGGTAATAATTCTACAAACAAATTAACTATAGTAATAATAATATTAATAACAATGAAGATGATGATGATGATGATATTGCTTCTATTAACATCGCTATGCATAATATTAATGTTAATGATAATTACAAAACCAATGACAAAATAGCTATAATAATAGTAGAAATAATAATAATTATTATTATTATTATTATTAATATATTAACGATAAACGTACATTAGTAGGAGGGAAAATTTTGAAGAAAAGCATTCCCTCGAGAAAGAGAAAAGCACAAGTGGGATGATAAAAGTAAACAAGATAGATAGAGACAGAGATAGATACAGAGAGAGAGAGAGAGAGAGAGAGAGAGAGAGAGAGAGAGAGAGAGAGAGTGGGAGAAACCTAATGTGACGGATAAAACAATATTCACGACAAGATTGATATCACTTACGTACGATTATCACGAATACGATCTGACACCTTCGTCAAAGAATTGGTCAAACAAATTGAAAGGTAAAAAAAAATAATGTAAACGGTGACCGTGAAACTTACTTTTTCTTTTTTTTTTTATTATTTTTTTTTTTTTTCTTTCTTTTTACTAACACATCTTCGTTCTCTTTTCTTTCTTAATTTATTTATTTTAAAATTTCTCCATCCTTTTCTCCACTTTTTCACGGAGAAGCGCAGTGAGTGTCGTCGACGTAAAAAAAAAAAAAGAAAAAAAGATCCTACACACGCCAATAAGTGTCGACCGACATGCCAAAAAGAATCTGGCTCGCCGCGCAACCCGTGTCGACGAATCGTCGTCGTCGTTGTTGTCGTGCTCAATTAAAAAACAATACAAATTAAATGAAAAATTCAAAAAAAAAACAAAAAATAACAAAAGAACAAAAAAAGAAACATTTCTTCTGTTTAATCGTTAAAAGAGTGAACCATACAATTAAAATGGATTTAAACGAAAAAATAAAAAATGAAAAAAGTTAAAAAAAAAAACATAAAAAACAACAAAAGAACAAAAAAAGAAACATTTCTTCTGTTTAATCGTTAAAAGAGTGAATCACACAATTAAAATGGATTTAAACAAAAAAAAAAATTAAAAACGACTCGACGTAAGTCGAGTATGGGCTTGAAATAAATCGATGAGCAAAGTACCTGGTAGTATGACCAATGGTAAATGTTATAACGCATATAACTTCTCGATTGAAAATTCTCGATTTGAGTAAAAAAAAAAAAAAAATAGAAGAAAAAGAAGAGAATATGATGATAAAAAAAAATAAATAAAAATTCAAAATAATAATTATAATTATAATTATAAATTATAAAGAAATTTATGGTACTTAATTCCCCCCGAATATGAGATATTTTTGCTTACATTTTACGAAACAATTATAATTTTTAATACTTAATTGTCTGTATGTCTCCCTCTTTCTCTCGATATATATATGAATAAATAAATACGTATGTATATATATATATATACAAACGTATATATATAGTTTAGTGATATATTTCCAGAATTTGTTATAAAAATTGTCGAGAGAACAGAAAAAGGAATTATGACGATATATCGAGAAAAATGGAGATGAAATTACGTTTTGGAAAAATTAATTTTTTTTTGTTCTCCTTTTTCTTTAATTTTTTTTTCTTTTTTTTTTTAATGCCGCACACGTGCCGGCTCTTGGAAAAGGAAAAAAAGGAAAAGAAAGAAAAACAAAAACAAAAATATCTCATATGCATGATTGTAACGCGAACCATTCTTGTATTGTGCTTATCCCTTGAGGAAAAAATTCTATTTCCTTTTAGTGGAATTTAAAGATCAATAAATGTTTTGTGTCTGCATTTTGTCTGCATTACTTATCCTTCCGCGCACTTCCTTTGTCCATTTTTTTCCATTTTCTTCATACGTCTTCTTTCTTTCTTTCTTTTTACTTTTTTTTTTCTCTCTCGAACGTCGAACATCGCCTACCTTCGAGCATACATCATCGAATATTTCCTAATTATCGTAAAATAATGGCGACTACTTTCGTTTAAATCGAAACGGCAAGTTCGTGAGTATAATCGAATGATTTCAATTGGTATATACATATATATATATACATATCTTTCGGATGTGATTACCTTTTTTTCTAACAAACGAACGAACCAAAAAGAAAAGAATTGAAAATAAATTTACACGATGCCAAAGTCAAATAATGTTGCAGAGGCAAACTGTATATTGTATAAATCGATCTGATACAATCGATAATTATTTCGTATGATTCGAGATCGCTGATTGGTCGATATCCATGAAGCTTGTTCGTGATTGGTCGTATTATTGTTGCCGGGAACACATTGCTTCTTAACCTAAAATAAATTATCTGAGTAATTACTACGTGTTACGTTTATTCGTCGCTAGATGGCACCAGTCTCTAAGTTCAATCGAGAACTTTTAATATACCGACCCCCCACTCTCGGGCCTATATCTGGCCCACGTGATCAAGTTCGTAGTTTGTCGGTATATACGTACTCGACCAATGGCGGACGGCGACCCGCACGGTAGGCATGTTTTATTTTTTTTTGTACGCGTAACGTAATCGTTAGTTTCAGCAATTATTACGAACAATTTCTTTACCTTTGGATTAATTAACGTGTCCACAAACGTCGAGTATGATTTTCGATAGATAAATATCGAAATTTTTTTACGGTAAGGTTATATAAATAAACGTTTCATATGATCGCATATATATATATTTATATATACGTTTTTTTTTTAATTCTAACGAAGCGTTTATTTTATTCTAACGATTCGTTTAAGCGTATTAAGCGTCGTCGTAACGTAGATTAAATATTTTACGTTATTGTTTAATCGTTCGAAAGTGACGAGAGATCATTTTTATTGAAATTCGATCGAACATATGAATCGTTCAAAATCATTTGATGAGTTTTTCTTTTTTTTGTTTTTAATCAGTAAGCACGTAACTCACTTGGAATATCGGAGAGAAAAGTTTGAAAGTTCTCATCGAAATATTATTGCGTTGGAATATTGTTCAGATATATCGGATAGGTTATGTCGCTCGATTTGTAAGAACAATTAATCCTAATTACGTTAGATTAGATTATTTCTTTTTAAAAGCAATATTTTAATGTTTTTTATCATGGACCCGTTAATTAAAATTATCAACAACTTAATTAAAATTATCTTCTCTCTCTCTCTCTCTCTCTCTCACTCTCTCGTTCCCTCTCTAATTTTCTTTCTCTCTATGTTACGTATATATATATATATACTATATATTATATATAGGTGTATGTAAATTAGGGATAATATTAGAATGATTTTTCTTTCTACGAATATTAACTTTAGATTAATTTTATAAATATTAAATTTTTATTATTTATTTCAACGTAAGTACGCGCACGCATACGCACATACACAAGCGCACACAAATATTGAAAACTTTTTTGTATTATTTAGATCAACGTTATTAATATCCAATTTTGTAATAATCTATAGATTGATATACGTAGGAAATGATATAAATATATAAAAATATTACATTGACGCATCTTAATATACACTTATATACTTTGATATATATTTAATAAATAGAAATATACTAATACATCACACTCACACACACGTACACACACATTGATCTTTATTTTAATTATTATTTATCGTCATTGTTTCTAGAAAGGACAGAAAGGGGCGGGGGGACAAAGAGAAAATAAAGAGAGAGAGAGAGAGAGAAAAAGAGGGAAGCATCGAGAAGAAAATTACAAAGAAAAAAAAAAAAAAGGTTTTCTTGGAAGCTGCGTATATTGCGATTATGTTCGTATGTGCGGGTGTATGGCCCACGCATGGTAGGAAACCCACGCCTCTTTCTCTTAAGACGAGACGCGTCAGCTGCGTAAAGAGCCGTAGGCTAGATATTATACAAACACATACGTACATAATACGTACGTGTACATGCATACATACAAGACACATACATATATATGTATATACAGTATATATGTGTATATATTTTTTCACATAAGCTATGCATAGAGTAGGGATAGAAAGAAAAAAAGAAAAACACGGAGAGAGAGAGAGAGACAAAGAGTGAGAGAGAGAGAAAACGAAGACTAGGCTTCGTACACTTCCGTAGCCTTTGTCCAGCCATGATAATTGTCCAAGCGGTTGAACATCGACAGAGAATATCAGTTCTCTTCTACGTAAAGCCACACCTTTTGCTCGATTGTAAATCGATCGATCATTTATCGATTCTATCTATTTCTCTCTCTCTCTCTCTCTCTCTCTAGCATTCCGAATGAAATCGAGATAGAGGTTATATAGTAAGTATTTCTTCTTATTTAGATCGGACGATGAACAAATTTCTCGCGAGTAAGAGAGGAAAGAGAAAGAAGATAGTAAGTGGGAGAAGAAAAGAAGGAGAGAAACAGAAGAGACAACAAAGAAAAGAAAACGTCGAAGTTATGGAAGAGAAAGAGAGAGAGAGAGAGATATGTCGAGTAAATCGTCGATTTATTAAGGAAAACGAAAACGTTACGTAAAAAGAACAAAAGAAAAAAGAAAAGGAACGATATTTACATTGTCTATCTAACAAGGACAGGTAATTACCATGTATTTTATATTTCCCTCGTGTAAGTAGGCAATACGCGAACTCCGTGTTAACTTTTGTTATGATTATTAAACGTGATCGTGAAGCGTGTGGGCGACTAAACGATACATCGGGGACCTATCATATACTTTTTAAGATACATCGCTCCCCCGTCCCTCCCCCCACATTCGAGCCCCGATAATCTCCGTACCTGCCTACTTCCGTTTTGGCACCATTTTAAAAGTAAATATCCGTATATATATATACATGTATGTGAATAGGATATATTTATATATACATACACATATATATATGTGTGTGTGTGAATAAGATATATTTATATATACATACATTTATATATAATATATATATATATATATATATATATATATATATATATATAGGTAAGTCTCTCTCTCTCTCTCTCTTTCTTTTTCTCTCTCTCTCTCTCTTTCTCATATGTATATATATAGTAAAATGAAACCTATGAGGTGCGCGAGTCCTCAGTAATTAATTTTTCCGTTATACCTAACCATATACATAGATATCCATCATCCCACAAGTACAAATGCTGCCATGACAAGGGCAACCGACTAGGTTTGCTTGTTAAAAAAACACGTAGAAACGTACGCGCGCGCCCGCATACACGTACACACATATAAACGGATACAAATGAATACGGTTAAAAAGCAGGACACGGACGAGCAGGGAAAGCTCGCGAGAAGGGAGTCGTTTCATCGTACATACATACATACATACATACATACATACATACATACATACATACATACATACATACATACATACGTACGTACGTACGTACGTACGTATCGACGTCCAACGGAGAAACTCGAAATTGGAAAAGCGGCTGGTCCAGAAGCAAGCGAAATTAATTGAAGTCTGACGAGTGGGAGGCTCGATTCCGAGAGAGTGAGAGAGAGAGAGAGATGAAGTGAGGTAAAGAGAGGGCAAAGGTCGAACGGCATCGACGCGTGCAGGATACGGAAACCGGCCGAATCCGGAAGTATAGTAGGAGTAGCACGTTCGACGGGGTCGTTGTAGGTGGCAAAAAGAAAATGATTTTTGAAGAGAGAGAGAGAGAGAGAGAGAGAGAGAGTAAGGTGGGGGAGGGGGAGGAGGAACGCGTTCAACCCTCTCTAGCGTCACGCCTCACCCTCCCTCGCAATCCCTACCCGCAGCAGCTCTCTTCGCTCCCCCCTTCGCCGCGAGATATATTGCAACTGGATGGGATAGAGAGAGAGAGAGAGAGAGAGAGAGAGAAAAAAAGAGAGAGGAAAAGGTGGTAAACCGTAGAGCTCTTATGGGGCGGACCGATTTTTTTTTTTTTGTACCACCATGTTTCGGTGTATATCTTTTTTCCCTTTTATCTCTCTTTTTTTTTTTCCTTTTAATAAACCATATTTTGAAAGTTCTATTAACGTGATATAAATTGAAGGTATATCTTTGGTGGGGACCAAAAAGGGTTGTGTAATCTACTTACTTATTTATCTGAAATTTTTATAAGATCGCTTTTTGTGAAGTTATATATATATATATATATATATATATATATATATATTTAATCATAGATTCAATACTCTTAAAATTATTAATGTCTTCTCTCTCTCTCTCTCTCTCTCTCTCTCTCTCTCTCTCTCTCACTCTGTTTCTCTTTCCTTATATATACAATATATATATATATATATATATATATATATATATATATATATGATTTTTGATGAATATTAATTTTATTAATTTTACAATTTTACCAATTCCAAATTTTTATTATTCATACCAATATTATTTCTCTTATATATTATTAATATTAATATTATTAATTTCATGATATGTAATAATTCATAGATTAAAATGTTGAACGAATGATGTACTGTGTTAATTGATATTTTTATATAAACGTATCTCAGTACGTAGTATCTATATACTTTTTATCTACGCTTAATAATAAAATATATATATATATAATATATAATATATAATATGTAATATATAATATAAATAATATAAAGTATTATTATTACATTATTATTATCATTATATTATAAATATTACAACAACAACAACAACCTCAACAATAATAATAATAATAATAATAATTTTATGTAAAACCGATACGTTTAAATATCGTCGAAGTAATCGTTCAAAAAGAGCTACCACGGTTGGCGGTATAATAATAGGATAATATATCGATAAAATTCACATATATAATTCTTCATTAATATCTCCGCGTTTCATCGACAAAGATACACACACACATATAGACGCATACATATGGATACCATACATGCCGTGTACGCATTAACACATGAGTTTGATAAGTATGAAGGAAGGAGGAATTAGCGGTTCTATATTTAAACGAACGAACGAACGAACGAACGAACGAACGAACGAACGAACGAACGAATGAACGAACGAACGAACGTACGAACGAACGGCAAATACCGATAGCCAATCCGCGAAAGGATACGGTAGACGGAATTGGAGAATCGTAGTAGATTCGTATGTATACCCGTATATATGTGTTGGAGTGTATTGAGTATGTACGCGTATAGGTAACTAGCCAGCTAGGGGATGTTCCATTCGTCGACGAACTGCATTTCCTATAATCTGCGAGCAATCACTTCGTAATTGGATACACTCTGGCACGGTTATGTATGTGTAATAGTAGTTAGATATCCACGTACGTATATCCTATATATGGATACATACGTAACACATGGATACGTACGTACGTACGTACGTACGTGTATTACGTATTTCATCGTTCAAATCGGTCCTTTCCCCTCCAGCAGACATATGGACGCCTACGAATGAAAATCCTTCATTGATTAACACGAGTTATGCCCTTAACGTTTGCCCTTATCGTCCTTCATTCTTTATTAATTATTTTATTTTTTTTTCTCTTTTTCTTTTCCATTTCCGTTTCTTACCTCCATCTTTCAACCACCCTCTTTCTATCTTCTGACAACGGCAACCGTTCTTTGTTTCATTATAACTTTTTCTTTCTTCCTTTCGTTCGTTTTTTTTTCTTTATCGTTATCGTTATTATATTATCAACATTGTTGTTGTTGTTGTTGTTGTTGTTGCGATTATTTTATAGAAACACGTTTTCGGAGGAGACGAAAGTAATTTCTCATCGTCGTGTTAATCGTTAATTTATCATTTTTAACGTTCGTTTCTCGTTACCGATGGATTGGAGTAAATTTTGTTAGAAATATTGCTAATTCACATGGATATCATTTGTATCGGGTATACATGAAACGTATACTACTACTACTGTTACTACTACCACCGTCACTACTATTACTATTACTACTACTACTACTACTGCTATTTGTCACACGTTGGACGTGATCTCATACTTCGTCCTAAATTCACGAATCGAATCGTTTAATCAAACGTCGGGGGCCTTCGTCTTGCGTCTCTTTTCGAGTTGGAATGGCTTACAAGTCGGAACACAAATGAAAACGGATTGTCGATACTTACGATAACGACTTTATTGATGGCATCGATCGTTTCTTTTCTCTCTCACTCTCTCTCTCTATCTCTCTCTCTCTCTCTCTCTTTCTCTCTATCTATCTATCTCTCTATCTCTTTTTTCTCTTTCGTTGGATAGGAACGATAGATTGTCGTGTACTCTCGGTAATTGTCGACTCGCATTTGCATGGATTAGAATGAAGAAAATTTCTCGAGTATATATATATATATATATATATATATATATATATATATATATACTCTTTTCTTTGTAAAGGTCAAGTTCTTAGAATTAATCTAATTGCAAAAGGAAAAATATATTAATGCTTTATAATTGTTAATCTTTCGTAATAATTTTTTTATTTCGAGATGAGAAACGTCGAGATATCTCGGAGTTAAGACGATTACAAGGTTAATTTATTGCATGATAAGAAGAAAAATGGTTAATGTTAATATATATATATATAATACGTAGATAAGTATAAGTAATTTTAATATAATTTAATAAATAATATTTATTACTTAAAAACACACACACACACACACACATATATATATACACATATATACACTCACGTATTTTTACACGTGTCGTATAATATTTAATATTTAATATTTAACTATTTATATAATAATAATAATAATAATAATAATATAAATACATCTACATTATTACTATGATACACATATATGTAGATAAAATAAAAAGAAAAAAAAAATGAAGAAAAATTGGCGACGTAGGCGCGATGCACCTATTACTATTCGTGTCAAAGATATTTCTAAATAAATCTTTCCGATAGTTTAATCCCCCCTCGTCACGATATATTACAATTTTGTTTGTGAGACAAACTGGTACCAACCGTCTAATAAAAATTGATTAGAGAGAGAGAGAGAGAGAGAGAGAGAGAAAGGGAGAAAAATAAAAAGACGAACGAAAATGAAAAATGAAAAGAAAAGAAAAAGAAAGGCAACCGTCCCCCTCCTCCCGCCCTCCCCCTTCCCAACTCTCTCTCTCTCTCTCTCTCTCTCTCTCTCTCTCTCTCTCTCTCTCTCTCTCTTTTTACAACCACGCATCAACGAACAACAATTCACTTCCAAATTACTTCGAGATGTCGAAAATCGTTGTTACGAAGATTCTCTCCGATCGTTCGTAAAGAAAAAAGAAAAAAAAAAAGAAGAAAAAAGAAGAGAGAAAAAAAATACAAAAACGCTTTTCTCCCGTACAGTTAGGCCGCGACCTCGTCGTCGAAAAAAAGAAAGACGAAAACAAAAAAAGAGAGCGAAAGAAAAAGGGACAAAAACGTGAAGAGAAAAGAGAAAAAATAGATTAAAAAAAAAAAAAAAAAAAAAAAAAAAAACAAACAAAACGAAACAGAAAAAAGGAAATAAAAAAAGAAAAAAAAGAACAAACGAACGAACGAACGAACAACCAAACGATCCAGAAAATACCGCGATCGAGAGTCAGCAGAATAGTGTTTTCCCTATCGTCACGGGACGATGGCGAGTAGGAGTCGTGCGGCGTAGCGCAAATCTGTACAACTTCGTTCAACTGTGTCTCTTTGCACGTTAACATATATATATATATATATATATATATATATATATATATATATATATATATACGTACGTATATACATACATATATACATACAAACATACATAGGGTATATCGAAACTTTCCAAAGTTTTCCCGTGGTGGCATTTATACGCAGCAACGAATTTATTGCACTTTCATTCATTCTTTCTTTCCACTACCGATGATGCCAACAGAATGGGAATTTTCTAAGCTTGGCATTTGTGCCTATCAGCGTAAAAACCTTAGTGTCGTTAAGGGAAAGGGAGAGAGAGAGAGAGAGAGGTCTACCGGAGTGATATTAAGGGCCTGCGAGGGTTGATAGGTGGTTAAGGTGGTAGATAGGTAAGTTAGGTAGGTAGGTAGGTAGGTAGATAGTTAGGTAGATGGTAAGATGGGTGGGTTGGTAGGTAGGTAGGTAGGTAGTTAAGTATCTAAGGGTGGCGACGGTTAAAGCCTTGGTGAGGGAGGGATAGAGGGTTGGTAGGTGATGATGGGGTAAAATAGTCCTGACGGTGGTGGTGCGGACGAGGATAGGGATGAGGGGGATGGTGGAGAGGGAGGAGGCAGATGAGCTCTTTAAAACACGCATACTACGTATTTAAATGCCTAGGACTCGTGAACGTTAACGGTTGGTTTACGGTTGGTACGATTGTGTGCGTGGTCGTTGTTAAATTGCAGCTATGTATGTATGTATGTATGTATGTATGTATGTATGTATGTATGGATGTATGTACCTCGGACAAGAGTTTATTCTAGTAACACAGTTTCGGTTGTTCGTTGAACGAGTTTGTTTGGGTCCATCTCGCTTTAGAAGAGCTTCGGGGTTCTTGGATGGTACGAACGGACGGACGAACGGACGAGGATGAGGGTGAGGGTGAACGGGGAATGGGGGAGTGAAGAGGGGTGGAACGAGGGTGTTATCGTTGGAACTACAATGGGGTGGACGATTTCAGTGGCTTAACATCGCGAACGAATTCAACTTTCTCTTGTTTATTTCTTTGTTTGTTTCTATCTTTTTTTCTTTTTTTTTTCCTTATTTCTTTCTTTCGTCCTTTCTATCCTGTTTTTATTTTCGCTGCTTTTTTTTTTTTCTTCTTTTCGTTCCTCCTCCTCACTATTCCCTTTCCTTCAAATCGCTTCTTCCTCCATCTTCCCTCCTCCCTTCCCCTCTTACTCTTGGTCTTTTATATTTTTCAGAGGATAGGAAAAAAGAGAAAGAAAGGAAAAAGGAAAAATCGATATCGTATAGTACGAGAAAAGGGACAGTCGCGTTTCCATTGAAAAATCAATTATTGGTTGTTGAAGAGAAACAGGAGAGAAAGAATAGAAAAGAAAAATTTGTAAAGAGTTGGGGTGGTGGGAGAGAGACAAGGGAGATTTTTACTTTTTTCTTTATACATACATACATATATATATATATATATATATATATATATATATATATATATATGTATATATATTATAAACCGAGACGAATGGAGAAAATGAAGTCTTTGGTGAGTTAAGAGATGGAGGAAGGAGATACATAAGTCGATCGGCGTTGTCTGTGGTAATGGTAGAGAACAGAGCGGGATGGGTATGGCTATGGGAATGGGGCTTAGGTTGGGTTGGGTTGGGTTGGGTTGGGTTGGGTTGGGTTGGGTTGAGAGAGTAAGAGTGACGGGGTTGTGTACATATATATATATATATATATATATATATATATATATATATATATATATATATATATATATATATACGAACGGGATAGAGTCGCGTAAGGAAAAGGGAAAAGGGCATCGCCGCAATTAAATTCCCATGTATCTCATAGCTTTGTATAACAACCGGCAAGCAGCAATTATAATCTTGGTGCCTCTCTAAAGTTAGCTTTGTGCCAACGTCATCAAGAGTGGCGGACGAGTATTACGTGAAATAAACGACGTCTCTCTCGTGAAATAACCATTTTCGGATCGAAGAATGGCGCGTCGGGCCACTTTTAAAATCCTTCGAAAAGTTTGACCTGGGCTTGATTGCTAACGACCGTTCCCGTTATCACGTAGGTTTTGTATTTTTAACGTCACGATAAATAATATATTAACTAAATTTAACAACTGCTATCGATGAATTTATTTGTATGATGTTTAAATATATATATATATATATATATGTATATATGGACCGTTTATTTTTAAAGTGGCGTAAGTTCATTTTTTGGGAAAAATGACGTATCACATAATTCGCGATTAAATTATCGTAAACATTTTATTTGTAATTTGTTAACGTTTATTATCTTGAAAAGTGTCAAAATGCTTCGTTCGATTTAAAATTGACCAATGAAAGAAATAGCGTAGGGATTGATATAACGCAACCCTTTAATTTTCTCGAAACAACAAAAAATGGACTCGCACCACTTTCGAAATTAACAGTCCATATATATATATATATATATATATATATATATATATATATATATACATATATTGGCATATGAATGTAGGTATAAAAATTTATTGATACTTTATACGATATATATATATATTTAATTTATTTATCACAACGATCCCCTTATTTGTCAATATCGCTCCAATCGCATGATTAATTTACCGACTTAGACGCACACGTTGGTAAACGCGATAAGTCTAGTGAAAAATTTATTGCGAGTCGTCGGAAGAATCAAAAAAAAAAAAAACAAAAAAAAAGGGAGGAAAAGAATAGAGAGAAGGAAGACGCCGACGCGTTACTTAAACTATCGTTCTCCTCTCGTATCACAATTTTTCTAGCGACGATTCGATGCGGCCGCTTATTGGTATATTAAATCCACGATTGAGAGATCTCCGATATGAGTTTACCTACATTCCAAACGCGCTGTCGTAGTCTCCTACGGATTTATTTACTTACTCGAATAAATCGTTTCAAAGTTATACATAATCGTTCGTCGTTTTTATCTTTTCGCGTATCGCTCGTGTGAGATTATCGATAATTCTTTTTTTTTATCCTCCTCTCTGTCTCTTTCTCTCTATTTTTGTTTCTCCTACTCCCTTTTTGTTCTTTTTAATAAACAAGCAGGTACCAGCCCGCGAGGGGAGCGAAAAGATTCTACGTTGACCTAACTAAGCTCCGAGGCTGGGCTCAAACAATGTCACTACTACTTATGAGATACTTCAAGCGAAAGTCGCAATTAACGAATAAAATTGAGTTAATGAATTTTTCATTCTTCGTTGATAAAGGGAAACATTGTGAAAGACGAAAGGGTGCGGCGGCGGATGAGGGAGGGAGGGTGTTGGAACGAGGTGTGCGATGATGGTTGTTGTTGTTGTTGTTGTTGTTTTATAATGAAATAGGAAGAAGAAAAAAAGGAGACAGAAAGAAAGTAGAAAAGAAAAGAAAGGACGAGGGAACGAAGGGAAGGTAAAGAAAAAAAAAAAGGTACGTAGGTTTAATAAATGGGCGATGGCGTGGGTGGGGGGAGGAGGTGGAGAGCGGGGAGGTATATAGGCATAATTCGGTTCGTTGCTCGTTAATCCGTTTGCAGATACTTTTTCAACGACAAATAAGTGAATACATTTTCGAAATAAGGTATTATGAAAGAAGGAAAAACAAAAGAAGAATAGAAAATGGAAGATAAAAAGGAAGAAGACTTTGAAACGTCGAGCTACATGTATTTCTCGCGATTTAAAGTTATTCGCAATTTTTAATGATCAACATCAATTAATCGATCGATCGATGATAAGTCGAAAGACGTTTACCTTTGTTTCAACTTTCTTTTTTATTTCTCTTCCCCCTTTTTTTTTTTTTTTCTTTTTTCGCCCTCTCATTTTTCCATAAAACCGTCCACACGTAGTACGAGCTATTCGCATTAATAATAATAATAATAATAATAATAATGATAATAATAATAATAATAAAGAGAAAGATAGAAAAAAAGGTAACAAAAATAAAAAGGAAGAAAGAAGAAATAAAACGTTGTGAACTCGTAAAAAAGAAATTTGATAAACATCCCTTTTGTGTATTCCATTCCTTTCTCTCTCTCTCTCTCTCTCTCTCTCTCTCTCGATAATAAAACGACCGTAGTTTTATCGATTATCAACTGGTATATATCGTTCGAAATTAAGCGAAAAAAGGAAAAAACAGGAATGGAAGGGAAAAAATAGAGAGAGGGAGAGAGAGAGAGAGAGAGAGAGAGAGAGAGAGAGAGAGAGAGAAATAAAGAGAAAGAGAAAGAAAAGAGAACATCCAACCGCGAAAGGGAAGAAAATAAAGAGAGAAAGAAAGAAAGAAACAAACAAAGAGAGAAATGAAGAAGGAAGGAAGGAAAGAAAGAAAGAAAGAAAGAAAGAAAGAAAGAAGGAAAGAAAGATCGTTCGGGTGATCGGCGAGACATTGTGCGTCTCATTTTTCTCCTTTTTTTCCTTCCTTTTTCTCCCTCTTTTTTCATTCTTTTTTTTTTCTTTTTTTTTTTTTTTCAGGACGACTAGATCGTACATCGTTGGGTCTCCGTAGAAAACTGGGCGTAGGGTGGAGGGTCTTTGGTTGGTCGAAGAAGGGGAGAAGGGAGGAAGGGTGGTAGGCAGGGACGAAGGAGGGGGCGGTCGGGAGGGAGGGAGGGAGGGAGGGAGGTTAAGGGTCGAAAACGGAAGTGCGGCAAGACGGTAGAGGCAACGGACGATGTAGGGGTGGGCCGAACGAACGGTTAGGGAGAGAAAGGCAGAGAGGCGCGAGCGAGCGAGCGAGCGAGCGAGCGAGTAAGCAAGCAAGCAAGCAAGCAAGCAGTAGAAGACAGAGGGAGAGGGAGAGGGAGAGGGAGAGGTAGAGGAGGAGGAGGAAGAGGAAGAGGAAGAGGCAGAGGAAGAGGCAGAGGTAGGTAGGCAGGCAGGCAGGCTCGTCGAGGGGTTGAAACGCAGAGAAGGGGTTGGAGGGTGTAGTGCGAACGGTTGAAAGAGAAAGAGAGATAGTGGGTAGAGAGAAAGAGAGAGAGAGAGAGAGAGAGAGAGAGGGAGAGGGTTGAAAGCGACGAAGGCCGAGACGCGGGGGGATGAAAAGGCAAGCAAGACCACCACCGCCTCACCTCGCCTCTTTGCTACGCCACGCCTCGCCTCACAATGCACCGGATTAGCGATTGTATTGATCCGCCCTCGCGCTAGTCCCTAGAACCCTCCTCCCTCGTCCTCCGTCCTCGACGAGTACCGTCGTCGTCGTCGTCGTCGTCGTCGTCGTGGTCGTCGTCGTCGTCGTCGTCGTCGTTGTCGTTGTCGTTGTCGTTGTCCTCCTCCACCTCCACCTCTACCTTCTATTCCTCCTCATTCTCATCCTCCTCTTCCTCTTCCTCTCTATTCCTCTTCATCCTCCTTCTAGTCATCCTGTGAGAAGGAGCCACATTTTGGACCGCTGCATTCTGTCCACTCTAACTCCCTCTCTCTCTCTCTCTCTCTGTCTATCTATCTATCTATCTGTCTATCTATCTATCTATCTATCTATCTATCTATCTATCTATCTATCTATTTCTTTCTCTTTCTTTTATTCTTCCTTTCTTACTCTAACCAATATTACCATCAGCACTATTACTAATACTACTACTATCACTACTACTAGTATTATTATTATTATTATTATTATTATTATTATAACTACATACCACCACCACCACCACCACCACCACCACTACTACTACTACTACTACTACTACTACTACTACTACTACTACTACTACTACTACTACTACTACTATCAACCGGTACATCATAGCGCGTCGATCCCTGACGAAGAGAGAAGACCATCTGCCGGAAGAGCGCTCGCGATTGTCCGACGTTCCTACACCATTCTCCTCTCTTCAACATCCACCAAAGCGCTTCTCTCTCTCTCTCTCTCTCTCTCTCTCTCTCTCTCTCTCTCTTCTCGCCACCCTCTCCCCTCCCGCCCACCCCATGGAAATTCTTTTGCTCCACTTTTTCTTCCTCCTCTATCTCTTCCTCTTCTTCCTCCTCCTCTACTACTACTACTACTTCCTTTACTTCAACCATCCTCTCCTTACTCACCCTTATTCTACTTATTCTGCTTATTCTACCGTCTCCACCTCTTTCCTCTTGCACCATCCTCCCCCACTCCCACCTCCTATCCTCTTCTCTCCACCCCTCCCATCCCTTTTTTCCCAATCAAACCTCAAAGAATGCCTTCTCCATCGCTATCACCATCTCCACAACATCTATCTATCACTATCCCCATCTCCGTCTCTCTCCATGATTTTTATCTTCCTCCGTTTTCATTTCTCTCTCTCTCTCTCTCTCTCTCTCTCTCTCTCTCTCTCTCTCTTTCTCTTCTTTCCTTCTTCTTCTTCTGCTTCTGCTCTCTTATTCCTTCCTCATTTCTACTTGCCTCTTTTCCTTTCTTTTTAATCCGACGGGTTTTTTCCGAACTGAGATCCTCTTCCTCCTCCTCCTCCTCCTCCTCCTCCTCCTCCTCCTCCTCCTCCTCATCATCCTTCTTCTCATCCTCTTGCTCCTACTTTCCATCGCCTTTCATTCCTTCTCATTCATTCATTTCCAAACACGGAGATTCCCGATCTCTAAATAGGAAAATTTCGAAGGGATCGATCTTAGAGAGAAAAACAGATAGATATAGAGGGATAGTGTGTGTGTGTGTGTGTGTGAGAGAGAGAGAGAAGACAGATATATATATATATATATATATATATATATATATATATATATATATATAGAGAGAGAAAGAAAGACAGAGAGAGAGAGAGATGCAGATAACATAACTATTTAACGAAAAAGGATCGATAAACCAACGATCGATTATAACTTGATCCCCTTATGATTACGAATAATCAAGTATTATACAGCTTCGATCCCCATATCCATTTTGATTATTTATCGTTTTGCATTTCTACCATTTTCCTTTACTTCCCTCTCTCTCTCTCCCTCTCTCTCTCTCTCTCTCTCTCTCTCTCTCTCTCTCTCTCTCTCTCTCTCTCTCTCTCTCTCTCTCTCTTACACACGCTCATTAGTTCATAAAGCCTCGCCGCTCACGTACCGATAGCCGCGCTAATCTTTCTCGATTTTGCCCGTTCCGCAAGGAGCAACTCTTTGTTCGGAATCCACAATTTGCGGACCGCTCTCTCTCTCTCTCTCTCTCTCTCTCTCTCTCTCTCTCTCTCTCTCTCTCTTTCCTGTTTCGTTGCACAAATATTGGACCGAGTTGGATCTGTGAGAGGACGGGGAAAACTCGCGAGAGGGGATGCGAATGGATGGTTTGAGGGTCTAAGGGAGACGGGAAAAGAGCGAACGTTCGAATTGGAAAGAGAAAGAGAAAGAGAGAGAGAGAGAGAGAGAGAGAGAATAAAAGAGTAAGAGAGAAAGAGAGAGAGAGAGAGAGAGAGAGAGAGAGAGAGAGAGAGAGAGAGTACTAGCGATTACCAAGCGTTTCACATAAATTCTTTTCTCTCTCTCTCTCTCTCTCTCTCTCTCTCTCTCTTTCTCTCTCTTTTTTCCTTTCATTTTTTCCTTTTGTTTAATTTTTATTTTCTCTCTTTGTTTTCCTTCTTCTTCTTCTTCTTTCCTTCCCTTTTTGCTTTCGCTTTACGCTCCCGTAATGTACCTACCTTGTTTGAGAGACGCGTAGGAGGTAAAGCGTTTCGAAAAGGAAAGGAATAAAAAAAAGAGAGAACGAGAGAGAGAGAGAGAGAGAGAGAGAGAGAGAGAGAGAGAGAGAGAGAGAGAGAGAGAGAGAGAGAGAGAGAGAGAGGAAATACTCACAGGCATGTTACGTTCGCGAAAGCGCAAAGTTCGCGTCGAAAGAGTCCGTGCGAGTTGCGTGCCGGCTATACCCACCATCCCCTTTTGCCCTTCTATCACCACCACCTCCTCCTCCTCCTCCTCTTCCTCCTCCTCTTCCTCCTCTTCCTCCTCTACCTCCTCCGCCCGTCTAGCCCTTGCGTTTGTGTCTCACGTTTCTCGAATATTATTAATAAATATTGGCTTTTTTCTTACACTCTCTCTCTCTCTCTGTCTCTCTCTGTCTCTCTCTCTGTCTCTCTCACTCTCATACTCTCGATATAATATAGGTCGTGGCCTTTGACGACTTTGGCGGCAACGATTAAATCGCCCGCCTGCCTATAAAAAGGCACAGAGATATCCTTGATATATAATATACGTTCTTGGTTCTTAATAAAAAAAAAAAAAAGAGTGAGAGAGAGAGAGAGAGAGAGAGAGAGAGAGAGAGAGAGAGAGAGAGAAGGAAGGAGGAGAACAAAAAGAGATAAGCAACAGTAGCGATATACACAGTACATACATGCATATGGACATATATACATATATATATATATATTTTTTTTTTTTCTTGTTTTCTATAAAAAATAACAATTCTAATATGAGATTATCGAAGATTCGATCGAAGCGATAAGGAATATCGACGATGGATATCCATCCATCTCATTTTGTTTCTTTTTTTTATTTTATTTTTTTTTTGTTCAAGTCGATCGCTCGAACAATTCTATGATTTTTTCTTTTCACTCTCTCTCTCTCTCTCTCTCTCTTTCTCTCTTCTTTTTTTTCTCTCTCTTCTAAACATTCATCCATATCTTTCGCAGGTATATACATATATGCTTAAACGATCACGGTTGAGAAATCGCCATGGTTACACGGTCCACCGAGATAAGATTCGTGCAGCACCATAAGATGTCTCATGTCCCATGTCCCACGTCCCGTGTCTTATCTCCTTCCCTCATTCCCCTCCACTCGATCTTCGCTCCTTTACCAATCTTTTACTAATCCAAAATGCGATAGGTTTTATTCCGGAAAAAAAGAAGGATAGAAATAAAGAAAAAAAAAAAAAAAAGAAGAGATAAAACACATTTCTCGTAAACGAACTGTTATACAATTTCGATATTAGAAATAATTAATGGAGAAGGGAAAGGGAGGTTTCTATACTTCGAATATGACATACGTATTATTATTTTATGTGTGCGTAATACATATATATTATGTGTGTATAATTATATATATATATATATATATATATATATGTGTGTGTGTGTGTGTATTGGGTATTAGGAAGGAGTAGGTGTGAAGGTAATGTATTATTTTTAAAAAGACCTGAAAGATCTTAAGAAAATAATATCCGTTACTATTTCAAAGCGTTCGGAAAGAGATTTTATTAGAACGGGGATATCAACCGTATAGAATAGAACGAAGCCGAAGAAACGTTTGCTCTTCGTGAGTTTTCGTGGACTGTGCCGAATATCTCTCTCTCTCTCTCTCTCTCTCTCTCTCTCTCTCTCTCAAAAGAGAGATTTGGCTTTGGTAAAGAGAACGGAGAATGTAGGTGGGTTGCGGTACGAACGGGTTGTCGGGTGAACGTGGTGTACGGGGTTGAAGGGGTGGCTGGTGCGAAGGGGATCGAGGGTGGAGGGGGGTTGTAGAAAGGGTAAAGGTATTGCTGGTTGGCCCAGGTTTCGAAAAGAAGGGAGACGGTTGCGCTGACACTCGCTCGTCGGCCCGCCAAGAAATCCGAAATTCTCACCAAAAAATTCCTTTTTCACGGCACGTACTGCCACCGGCAGCCCATCCAACCGCTATGACGCCAGTAAGTCCTTGTCGTCGTTGTCGTCGTTGTACGAGGAGTAAAGGGGGAATTGAAGAGACCGAGAGAGAAAGAGAGAAAGAGATAGAGATAGATAGCTATAGAGAGAGAGAGAGAGGGGGGGGGGGGAGAAAAGTGGATAGGTTGTCCCAGACTAGGAGAAGTACGCCAACTGTGGAAGTTCAGGTTTTCGGGGGAACGGGGAGATGTGGTAGGGGGGAGGGGAGGGGCCTAGGAGAAACGAGGTCGCTTGCGAAACGAGGAAGCTGCGGAACGAGAAAATCAGCAATTCGTTCTTGATATCGCTCTCCGTCGTTTGCGTCGGTGTTGATCGTTCGCACGGTTCAAGGTCACGCCTTTTGCGTTTAATCAGAGCGAGAGAGAGCGAGAGAGAGAGAGAGAGAGAGGGGGGGGGGGAGAGGGAGAGAGATAGGTTGATATTTTTTATCGAAACTTTCGTAAAACATTTTTTTGTTTTTTCTTTTTACTTCTCTCTTTTTTTTTTTTCTGCGAGAATTTCATGAAATATTCTGTTCCATTATTCTTTATCCCTTTTCTTGCTCTTCTTCTTGTTCTTCTTCTTAATAATTAATTATTATTATTATTATTATTATTATTATTATTATTATTATTATTAGGTCGTCGATGATCGATTTAGACTCGTTTTATATTCCGTTTTTTTTTCATCGAAAGAGACTCGCTCGCTCGCTCTTTTTCTCTATCTCTATTTCTATCTCTCTCTCTCTCTCTCTCTCTTTCTCTCTTTCTATGGCCTACTTAAGTTTTATTCTCAAATAAAGCCTTCCATTAGTGGCACGCGAAAGCAACATTTGCAATTTGCCAACGTCCATAAGATCGTCGGTGAAATTCCACGTTTTGGCCTTTAATTTTTTTTCTTTTTCCCTTTTTCTTTTTTTATTTTTTTATTTTTTTTTTTTTTTTTGAACGATCGTTCCATAGCGAGGAATAGAGAGAGAAAGAGAGAGACAGAGAGAGAGGGAGAGAGAGACAAACAGAAGACAGTTCGATGGATAAGTCGATATGCTTATATCGCGGATTTCTCAAGAGGCTTCCTCGAATTCGCGAGGTCTTACTAAATACTGTATCGGGACGTACTCAAGCAAGAGAGAGAGAGAGAGAGAGAGAGAGAGAGAGAGAGAGAGAGAGAGAGAGAGAGAGAGAGAGAGAGAGAGAGAGAGAGAGAGAGAGATAAATAGACAGACAAATAGACAGACAGATAGATAGATAGATAAATAGATAGAGAGATAGAGATAGAGGTGTATATATATATATATATATAGAGTCAAGAACGCTCGAGGGATTTCAAGGAACGTCGTGAAAGACGGAAGATCCGCGTGGCCATTTTGCAGGATAGATACCATGGCAGTATGATTGCCAATGGGGTTTGAGAAACCGACGTCGTGGGCGGTTGGAAGGGTCGTGTAGAGCAGGCTCGATGGAGGTAGGTAGGACAGTCGGTGCCCGTATGTAGGGGTTGTGCAACGAAGGGTCAGGAAGAAGGGCTCCTTTTGACATCAACGTCCTCGTCGTCGTCGTCGTCGTCGTCGTCGTCGTCGTCGACGTGGTTAGGAACAGGGATGGAGATCTCTCACGTGTGTTTGTAGGACGCCCATGGGACGCTCTATATATTCCTGTCCTCTATGAGCGTGTCTCTTCGTGTCTCGTTTAGTCAACGTCGAAAACCATCCGACTTGTATCATCCTCTCTTTCTATCTTTTACTAAAATTCTCTTTCACTATTTCTACATACATACATACATACATAAAGTATATATGTATATATATGTATGTATATATCTTTTTCTCATTCTCTCGTAGCGGCGCGTGATCCACCAATATGGCGCCATAGTCGTGGCCTCGAAAGTTTTTGCTCCTGGCCAGAGTATCTGCTGATAAGTTGGCCTCGTTTATCATCTTCCATGCTGGCTGGCTGGCTGACTGGTTGGTTGGTTGGTTGGTTGGTTGGTTGGCTGGCTGGCTGGCTGGCTGGCTGGCTGGCGGGTTGGTGGGCTGACTGACTGGCTGGCTGGCTGGCTGGTTGGTTGGTATTAACGAGACACCACTCGACCCGCAGAATCCACTGGATTCGCATCGCGGGAGATGCTCCAAATATTTTCCGTAAATTTATGTAGACGCACACTACGCCCAACGATAATCTTGCTCGCCTCTCCCTCCCCCCTCCTCCCCTGACTCCTCCACCCCTCGGGGATCAAGAGAAATGGACCGTCCGATTCGACTCCTACCCGTTACTCTCTTACCCCCTTTTCCATTAAACGTCATGACTCGATTAAATACCAGTTTTATCATACGGTACTTAACTTGTTGCCCTCGAACGTTTAGAACTTCAACAAGATGGTTTATTTCATGATTGAGAATTATTATTACGTATGGACGTATAAAACCGAGAGAGATAATCGTATATAAAATACGTACACGTGTGTGTGTGTGTGTGTGCGCGCGCGCGCGCGTGTGTACATATTCGTACGTGACATTACGTTGGAATCATCAATTTCAATGGATTGTTCTTTATAGATACGGTTATATATGAGAACGTCAAATTAGGATCAAGCTGAGAGAGACGAAACGGAAGAATAATATTAAATGAAAGATATATCCGTGTACGTATATTACTCGTAACAATAAAAAGGAAGATTGTCTTCCGGAGGAGGGAGGAGTGGTAGGGGAAGGGGTGTGCGAGTAGTGCGACAACGGACTTCCCAGACGCGACCCCTCCCCTCCCCTCCCCCCTCCCTTTCCCGTCCGTTTTCGCGGCCGCCAGCCCAGCGTTAAGTTTTAACTCTTAATGGAGAAGTAGGGTGAGGGTAGGTGGAAGAGGAGGAGGAGGTCAGGTTCTCTTATCAATTTATAGTTAGCCACGTCTCGCGAGCCATTAATGGCTACGAGGCGAGACAGCAGCCACTGTCCCTGGGCCATTTCGCCTTCGTTTTACTACCGTCTGGATCTGGTTTATGGTCGCAAAACTAAACTCTGTATTAATTCCATGAAAACACACCTAAAATCCTCCTACAACCTCCTCCCCCTAGCCTCTACACCATAAACCCGGTGCTACACACACCTACCGTTGAATTCCATTCGCGTTGCTCTATACCTTGGTCCTTGGAATTTCGGAAGATCCGAACTCTCTCTCGAAGTTAACGAGGAGACGACGACTACTACGTCGTAGTAATGGTAATGGTAGTAGTAGTAGTAGTAGTAGTAGTAGTAGTAGTAGTAGTAGTAGTAGTAGTAGTAGTAGTAACAGTAGCAATAAACCTTATGCCCAGCGTAACTCAATGTGAATTTGGAATGAAGCAATAAAAAAAAAAAAAGCAAAGAAAAAAAAGAGATACAGGAAGAAGAAGAAGAAGAAGAAGAAGAAGAAGAAGAAGGAAGATAGAAAGAGGAGACAAGCGCACGCCATCTTTCAAAGGAATACTTCTTCTTCATTAGCGTAGAATTTAATGGGATCGTTTGTATGTACTATATCTGTCTCTGTCTCTCTATCTCTATCTCTATCTCTCTTGGTCTTTTGCTCTCTCTCTCTCTCTCTTTCTCCCTCCCTCCCCCTCCCCCCCCCCTCTCTCTCTCTCGTATTATAGAAAGTAAATCAGAAAATATTTTTGCATTGGAACGGATGATAGTCGGAATGGAGGAGGTAGTTGTTGACGTGCGCCGCAAACGTCGACCGTAGTAAACGCCCGTTTAATTGCTCTCGAAAAGTTCGGTAACGGGCGCCGGGCGCGTTCTTGGGGTTGTCGTCGACGACGTCGACGTCGACGTCGACGTCGTCGTCGTCGTCTGGAGAGTTTGCCTTCCGTTGGGTAGATAGATAGGAAGATAGGTAGGTAGGTAGGTAGGTGTATAGATAGGTAAACGGATGGATGGATAGATAGTTAGATAGGAGGAAGAAGAGGAAGAAGAGGATGATGAAGAAGAACATGACTAAAAAGCCCTATCGGTTACAGTCGACGTAGAAAGACGGTAAAAGAGAATGATAGATAGAAAGATATATATATATATAGAGAGAGAGAGAGAGTAAGATAGGGAGAGATGGAAATGCAGTGAGCGTTTAACTGCTCGAACCTCCGATAATTCTCAAACCCAGAGTCGAACAATTTTCGGTGAAACGAATTCGTGATCCTCTCGGTTCTCCTCGGCACAACCCCTCTCCCCCTACCGGAATCCGTGGTGGCGATGGCAATGGTGAAGATGGTGATGGTGGTGGTGGTGGTGGTGGTAGTGGTAGTGGTGGTTGGCTCGGTACCACCGTCGGTGCCGATGGAATTACGTCCTACCCCCAACGCTACCCCTCCCCTCCCCGCCCCTCCCCTCCCCCGCACCTCTTCGAGAAAGGTCTCGTATAGGCGCGCGGACGCACGCACATAGGCTACCACCCTTGTTCGTTCACTCGGTTGAGCTCGAGCGGGCCTTTAGCTACGTGCAAGGGAAGATCCAACGTCGAGGGGGGCCGAGGAGAAAGGCGGCACGGGGTTGGTGGGGAGGAAAAGAAGGGTCAGGGGGTGGATTCGCACATGTAGGAAAAGCGCACGTGTGCGGTTCGCACGGCGCGCGCACTGATAAATAAGTGTGCGTCTATGAGCACGCGCGTTTGTATGTATGTATGTATGCATGTATGTATGTATGTATATGTGTGTGCGTGTATGTACGTATGTGTGTGTGTGTGTGCGTGTAAGACCGTTTGTATTCGTATCAACAACGAACGATAGTAGCGATGGCGTGCGTGCTTGTCAGACGGACGATGAGAAAGAGCTGCTGCATTCGAGGTATCCGTGCAAGCTCGAAGGGTAGTAGTTGGGGGGAGGATGGCTCGATGGTGATGTGGTAGTGGTGGTGGTGGTGGTGGTGGTGGTAGGTCGGACGAGAC
This sequence comes from Dolichovespula sylvestris, assembly GCA_918808275.2. Classification (NCBI taxonomy): domain Eukaryota; kingdom Metazoa; phylum Arthropoda; class Insecta; order Hymenoptera; family Vespidae; genus Dolichovespula; species Dolichovespula sylvestris. The sequence continues at coordinate 9,444,135 of OU964964.1, forward strand.
CGGCTGGACGAGAGGGATGGAGGAGGAGGAGGGTGTACAAGTCGCTCGGGGTGAGTCCAAGAGACAGATAGAGGGAGAAAGAGAAGAGAGAGAGAGAGAGAGAGAGAGAGAGAGAGAGAGAGAGAGAGAGAGAAGGATAAAGACAGGGACAGACAGAGAGAAGAAGAGAGACGGAGGGTTAGTAGAGAAAGAGAGAGAGAGAGAGAGAGAGAGTGAGGGGTAGGGAGAGGGAGAGGGAAAGAGAAAGAGAGAGGGTGCAGGTTTACGACTTCGGTGTGTGCTAGTCTGGCCGAAGGGGGTGGAAGGTCGTATAAGCGGGTGGGCCACCCTGGGTGATGGCGACGGCGGCGGTGGCGGCGGCAGTGGCAGTGGCGGAGGCGGATGGCGGATGGCGCGGGACCACGGCACTGAGGAGGATGGCGGAGGAGAGAGTAGGAGGGAGAGTGGATAGCCTGGAGGCGGCTAGACTTCCGAAACAGTAAAACCGCGTCGGTGTGTGCGTACTCGTAACCACCATCCTACCACGGCCCATCCTACCGTGCTCCCTACGTCGACCCTCCCTACTAACCACCCTTCCTCTTCCTCTTCGCTCTTCCTCGTCCTCGTCCTCGTCGTCGTCGTCGTCGTCGTCGTCGTCGTCGTCGTCGTCGTCGTCGTCGTCGTCGTTGTCGTCGTCGTCCTATTCCTCCTAGTACCCTCCTCTTTCTCCTCTACTACCTCCTCTCTTTCTCCTCATCCTCCTCATCCTCCTCATCCTCATCCACCTCCTCCGCACTCCGTACCTGCAGCAGCAACCCTATAAACCCTGCTCGTCCGCTGGCGCTAGCTCGTTCACTCGAGCGATGTATCCAGACGTAAGCGAAGGTCGTAATTTCGCGAGTGTCTGCGTGCTGCGCACTCTCCTATCTCTTTCTCCCTTCTCTCTCTCTCTCTCTCTCTCTCTCTATCTATCTTTCTCTTACTCACTCACTCTTTCTATCTCTCTCTCTCTTTCTCTATCCTTCCCGACGCTCTCGAAGCGTCGCCGGTCTTGTAACCTACGACGGACGTGCGCACGAAGCCTTCCATTTCTCTCTCTCTCTCTCTCTCTCTCTCTCCATCTATCTATCTATCTTTCTCTCTTTCTCTCTGTATGTGTGCCTCTGTACGAACGCGCTTACGCTTCTGCAAGGATGCACACGTACACACGAAAGAGAAGAGAAGAGAAGAGGATGATGAGGAGGTGGTGGAGGAGGAGGAGGAGGAGGAGAGGGAGGAGGAGGAGAAGGGTGAACCAGTGAATTCGGAGTTACGTTACGGAGAGTACGTGTCCGGGTGATATCCCCGATGACGGTACTTGATCAATCGATAGCGAAAGAGAGAGAGAGAGAGAGAGAGAGAGAGAGAGAGAGAGAGAGAGAGAGAGAGAGAGAGAGAGAGAGAGAGAGAGAGATAGAGATATATAGATAGATAGATAGAGATAGATATATAGAGATAGTGAAGGAGAACTTCTATATCTAACAAACGTTAAAGCAAACCCTGGTTGTACGTATATAAAAGACGTATCTCTTCTTGTCGACTCAACGTCCACGCGTTTTTCTGCCCCTCCACCACCCCACCTCCCACCCTCTCTCTCTCTCTCTCTCTCTCTTTCTCTCTCTTCCACTTTATAAGTGGGAATCGTTGTTTCGGCGTCACGGAGTCTCGAAGACGCGAATATCCCGTATTCGGACTCTTCTTTACGATTATGCACGTTTTCTCTTATATATATATATATATATATATATATATATATGTGTGTGTGTGTGTGTGTGTGTGTGTGTGTGTGTGTGTTATGCCTTTTCGCAAATCCATCTTAAACGAAGCCATCGATATCTAATACCTAAGTACCCGTCGTCGTTCGATTTTTTTTTGATTTTTTTTTTAACATTCGTCATAATAATATCGATCAAGAGAATTTTTCTATGTCATCGTAAATAAATGAACGTCTCGGTGTCTGTGTCAGGTATCTACTACTACCACTACTACAACTCGAGATGGACGTCATAGAGAGAGGCATTAGCAATCGGTCCTAAGAGCGAAAGTTTTATATCCCTATTTTCCAACGTCGTTTTTATTCTTTCCTTTCTCCTACCTTTTTTTTATTTTTTTTATTTTTTAACGGTCTACCTCTCTCTCTCTCTCTCTCTCTCTCTCTCTCTCTTTTGTCTTTGTTTTTGTATTTTTTCTCTTTTTTTTTTTTAGTTCGCACGAAACATACTCTCACGATTTCATAGTATCGTTCGAGCGAAAAAGGGACCAAAGTGGTAGAGGGGTGAGAGGTGGTTGGACGTGCGGGCGTGAGAGAGAGAGAGAGAGAGAGAGAGAGAGAGAGAGATAGGAAATGCTGGACTATGAGAGGGGACGGAGGTGTTAGGGGTAGGTGGAAAAAGGGGTGGATAGGGGGTTTCGGGATACTCAGGCAGGTTTGCGATATTTCGCATATCAATAGCGTATGGCAGGGAACGGGACGGTTCATTTGAATTTCAAAACCTTAAATACAAGGCTGTAGGTATAAGATAAAACAGGCGATATACGCTTTTAATAAAGCTCTCACTCTCTCTCTCTCTCTCTCCCTCCCTCTCTCTCTCTCTCTCTCTCTCTCTCTCTCTCTTCTCTCTTTGGTGTGCTCACGGTCGCGCAAGTATTCGAAGTCAACCTGCTGGTTTGCCTGGCTGACTGCCTTCCACCCTGCCTGCCGACCAACCAACCGACCAACCAACCGACCAACCAACCAACCAACCGACCAACCAACCCGCGGCTGGGCTCTTTTAGGTAGACGTAATCAGACCTACGTCGTGTGCCGCGACGGTTGACAATAAAAAATTACTTCTACGTACGTAGTTTCTTCTCTTGGCATTTTCGCTAGGTACTCTAAACTCGTAGTTTATCTTCCTCTCTGTACCCACATACGTTGATATGTGTGTGTGTGTGTGTATGTATGTATGTATGTATAGATTTTTTCGTTTCGTTTTACTTTCATTTTTTTCTTCCACGTTTATTTCGTTTTCCTTCATTTTATTCTCTTCCGCAATATATATATATATATATCCCTGTCTCTCTCTCTATCTCTCTTTATCCTCTTGAAATCAATGAGTACTTCGTTATTATTATTATTCGTATGCGCAAGTATCGTATGTGACGAAACTATTGTTTTATTATTTCCTACACGAAGAAATGTAATAGTATGTATGTAGATGCGCGAGATCGAACGATTGCATTGTCGAACGGAGTACCTTCTTTTTGCCTTTTCCTGTTGTTATTATTATTATTATTATTATTATTATTATTATTATTTCTTCTTTTTTTCTTTCTCCTCTTCTTCTTTTCCTTCCTCCTCTTCTTCGTTTCTCTAATTTTTCAACGACACACCACGGACACTTTTGAGAAACAGGGAAAATATTCTTATCGGTCGGTACTTTAAAACGATTATTTTTCCTTTGTAATATAAGAAAGCAAAGGGGTAGACGATGTTTGCCGTTTAGACGACGTCGTTTGTAATCTACATATGAAAAAGAGAGAATAATTTATTACGCGAGCATTCATATATACGTATATAAACATACGTGCGTGTGCGTGTATGCATACATATAAATATATATATATATATATATATATATACATACACACACACGTGTAAATATATATTTATATATGTGTGCGTGTAAATGACAGATGGAAAAGTAGAAAAGGCATGGGTAGAACGTGGAAGAGTGCAAACAAGTGCATTTCATTTTTAAGCGGTTCAAGAGATAACGTATTCCGTAATGAGGGGATTACGGGGAAATGCATTTGTGTGCACGTTTCTCGTGCTTTCACTTTACACGTATACGCGTTTATTATTACCAGCAAGCGGGAGCTTTTATACGATGAAATTCATAGTATTATTCTAATACTCGTCGAAGAACGAAACCCTTTTTTTTATCGGTGGACGGGCGGGGTTGGCGGAGGGGGGGGGGGGGGGGGGGGGGACGCAGGGGGTTCGAAAAAAAAACTTTCACCCGCTTTCTTCTCTTATTCCGTCTTGTCATTCGCTTTCGTTTCCCTATTTTCTTCTCTTCCTTTCCTTTTTTTTCCCCTTTCATTTTTTATTTTAAATAATCGTTCGTTGTAAAAATAAAAAAAAAAAAAAAAAAAAAAAAGAAAAAGAATTAAAAAATTAATATGAAAGTATGCTCTTACTTGAGCGTATCATTAATTAACGCGTGCGTGCGATCAACGCGCGTAAACATTTTGCACGATCGTAAACGTTCGGAAAACAGTATTACGATATACATTATAAAACTGACCTATCTCAGTGAGGGTATAATTCTCTCTCTTTCCATCTATCTATCCTATTTACTCTCACACTCGCTATATTTCAATCCCTCTTTCCCTCTGTCGGTCAAGCTCGCGGAAAGTGGAAATCGGAATAAAAGCCCGGAAGCTTTCATCCTCCAATCATCTCGCGCTACGTCGTTCCACGTAGAAGAGGTAAAGGGGTGGATAGGGGCAAGGGGCAAGGGGCAAGCAAGCAAGCAAGCAAACAGGCAGGCAGCAAGGCAGGCATGGAGGAAGGGGAGGAAGAGAGGGGTTGTGAGGTGTGGAGGCTTTATAGGAAGAAAGAGGCCTCACCGTTGTTCCTAGGATCGTTCTTCCCCGTACCCCCACTCAATGCGAAAACTTTTTAATCTGGTTTTCATTATGCTCGTAGTACCTGCCGGGTGGTTCGTCTTTTCGACCCCATGCTCGACTTATTCTACGTGTTCGTTCCTATATATATATATAACGAAAGAACTATAATAGTAAAGGAGGAGAAAGAAATATATATATATATGGAGAGAGAGAGAGAGAGAGAGAGAGAGAGAGAGAGAGAGATCGTCTTTGGATCCTAGTCAGAGTTTACGGCCCGTATCTTTACGTTCACGTGTACGTGCCTGTGAGTACGTGGCACGGCATTAACGACAACACACACACATACACACACGCATAGAGAAAGAGAGAGAGAGAGAGAGAGAGAGAGAGAGAGAGAGGGTAGTAAATTCAAACATGTTTGAGTGAGCTAGAATGGCCATGGATGCGTGTCGGTGAGTAAATGCGTTGGTAGATATACGAGTGAGTGAGTGAATGAGTGAGTGCGAAAGAGAGAGAGAGAGAGAGAGAGAGAGAGAGAGAGAGAGAGAGAGAGAGAGAGAGAGAGAAGGAGTGAGAGGGTAGGTGTACAATAGGAGGGTGAGTGCGTCTAGACTGGGGAGAGACCGCGTCGCTACCCCTGGCCCGGTATCGCGCGGGGGTTCTGTTTAACGACGGACTATCAAGGGATGGGAATTTACCTGACGATCCCTCTCGCTACTTCACGTTTCAGCATTCCGATATGTGTATATATGTCTACGTACGTGTGTACGTACGTATGTGTGTGTATATATATATATATATATATATATATATTTATTTATTTGTGTGTGTATGTATGTATATATTTCTCTCTCTCCCTCTCTCTCTCTTTCTCTCTTGTTTATCCCTCTTTATAACTGCAGCAAGCGGTGCAGTGTTAACTGCCTCGTTGTCTGCTTCCCATTTTGCCATTGCGATTTGGATGCCGGTAAGTGTTTTCAAACGACCTGTCTTCGAATTTCGTTTCGTCCTATCGTCGTTCTTTTTTCTTTGTCGTTGTTGTCGTTGTTGTTGTTGTTGTTGTTATTTTCTTCTAACGTTTTGTCTAATTTTTTTCTTTCATTTATTTATTTTTTGTTTCTTGCGTTCACTGCCCATTAAATAAACGAAATCATCGAAACGATCGATCTTCTTCGACGATGATCTTCTTCGTTTTGCGATGGATCGTCGTCGATCGTTTAACAACGTCGATATCTCTTAACAACGACCATCGATACGACGTTTCGATCTCGACTTACGTTAATTCGAAACGTTTATGTTCGTTATTTTTTTTTTCTTTACTTTCGTCGTCTTCCTTTCCTCCCACATACATATTTCCTTCGTCAAATGAATATAATCGTCGAAATGAATGAGGGGGTGGGTTGGAGAAGGGAGGGAGTCGAATCGTGTACGATCGCATTGATTCGTTCGATCATCGATCCGATCGTTATTAGATTTCACGATCTATCGCGAATAATCGAGCTTAGGCGTTGCAAGATCCTACCAATCGATTCATCTTTCTCGCCTATTTTCTCGCGAGAATTTTAAATTCGCGATATTGTTTCTCGAACAAATTAATAATAATGATAATAATAATAATAATAATAATAATAATAATAATAATAAAAACATAGTACGAAAAAAATATATATATTATATACGCTACATTCGTGAAATTTCAACGAGCGAGCCCTTCAGGTTTGCAAACATTTTTTATCCCTATACAATACTTTTCTATCGGGGATCTCTGAATTTATTTAATTCGGCTAATTTCGTCTGAGAGCGACGTAATCGTAACGAAAATTCGTGATTAAAAAGCGTGACGGGAATCGTGAGTGGCGATTCGTGTTTTTGGCGGGAAAATTAACAAAGAAAATTACATAGGTATACGTCGACAGAGAGAGCGAGAGAGAGAGAGAAAGAGAGAGAGAATAAGAGGACAAGGCGGGGGGCAGAGAGAGGTGGTGGGTATTCTGAGTGAGGTAGAATTCGTTGCTTTAACGTCGTAGTTTATTATTTCATCGTTTTCGAGTTGATAATATCGATCGAGGTGTAAAAACAAACCGGAAAAGGTTAACGAATCGATTATGGAGGAAACGGCATCGTCCTTATCCTCCTCCTCCTCCTCCTCCTCCTCCTCCTCTTCCTCCTGTCGTGTCCGTTGTCAAAAAGTTATTACGTTAATACGTCAAGAGGATAGTATATTTATGTGCATAGGTATCGTTCTGTTTTTCCTTTCCTTACTTTTTATTTTTAATTTCGTCGTAAGGAGAAACGAAAAAGGAAAGAAGGGAACGAGAAGAGAGAGAGAGAGACAGCAAGGGAAAAAAGAAGTTAAAAAATTAAAAAAAAAAAAAAAAAAAGTAAAGCGAAGCGAAGCGAAGAAAAGAAAAAAGAAAAAGGAAAAGAGAAGAAATGGGGTCATGAAAAAAATATGATTTACAAGAACAAGGATACACGCATAACCTACACGCGCATATCTACACACACACACACACACGAACAAACATACGTGCACACACACACACACACACACACACGAACAAACATACGTGCACACACACACACACACACACACACATACGTATTTCTTATCATTTTCGTTGGATGTTAGTACGTAACGTGCGTAAACGTACGTATATCTGTCCCCTGGTAATGGGATAGAAAGAAAGAACAAAAGAGATAGATAGATAGATAGATAGATAGAGAGAGAGAGAGAGAGAGAGAGAGAGAGAGAGAACGATGGCTTGGCGTTCGAGAGAAATGGCGTGGGGCAGGTCCGGAACGACGGTCGATACCGCCGTCTGTGAAAGCGCCTCCTCCGCAGACTTCCACTACTTCCCTTCCGTTACGCCACCTAGGTCCGGGTCCAGCTCCCTTCATCAGCCTCTCTCTCCCTCTCCCTCTCCTCCTCCTTCTCCTCCTCATCTTCCTCATCCTCATCCTCATCCTCATCCTCCTTTTCCTTCCTTCTTCTTCTTCTTCTTCCTCGTCCTCGTCCTCGTCCTCCCTTTCCTTACTCCATACCCGTCTTAAACAGGAGACCCCAAATAAGACGACTCTACCCTTTTACACACCAACACCAGGATCACCGACGCCCACCGTCCAATGCGTAATCCAAGGATTTCTGCATCAGGATTTATGGTCTTGTTTGCTTTTCGGACGACCAACCCCCTTTACTCTCGACTACTTCTAAACCCCTCCCCTCATCCTTCCTACCACCCCTCTTCCCCACATACCTCTACCCACCCATCCTCCTCATCCTCCTACTCCTCCTACTTTTTACATCTTCCTTCCTTCCTTCCTTCCTTCCTTCCTTCCTTCCTTAACTTTTTTCCTTTACTTTTCGCTCTTTCATCGTTTTTTTCTTTTGCCTGTATTTTTTTTTTGTTTTTGTTTTCTTACTCGCTTCATATCCACATACCTTCTCTATCTTCCGTCTTCTTCCATCTTATCCATCAGCCGTCAGCTGATATATATATATATATATATATATATATATATATATATATATATATACTAAAAATCATGTTATACGTAACTATTCTCTCTTTCACTTTTATCTTTCCCTTTTTATTCTTCTTATTCTTATTCTTATTCTTATTCTTTCTTTCTTTCGTTCTTTCTTTTTTGCATCTTACTATTCTTATTTTTGCCTTCTAACCTGTTTCCTACTTTTCGAAATTTCTTTAAGTCTAGCTCTTCTTTAAGCAACACGACTCTCTCTCTCTCTCTCTCTCTCTCTCATTCTCTCTCTCTCTCTCTCTCTCTCTCTCTATCTTTCTTTCTCTCTTTACCTTCTCGGTTCTCAGTGACGTTAAAGAGCATCGCTTTGTCTTCACCATTCTTCTCTTCTCTTCTCTTCTCTTCTCTTTTTTTCTTTCCTTCTTTTTATTTTTCTTCTACTCCTCCTCTTTTTTCTCCTCTTTATAATTTTCTTATCATCGAGATACGTTTTTTTTTCTCTCTTCTTTTTTCTTTTTCTTCTTTCTCCTTTCTTTTCTTTTCTCGCTGAACGTTTCGACATCAATCGTACGCATATTAAAAGAAATAAACGATTGTTTTTATTTTCTCTTTGGAGAAAGAGAGAGAGAGAGAGAGAGAGAGAGAGAGAGAGAGAGAGAGAGAGGATAAGAAGGGTCGAATCGATAAATCGTCTAGAATTGTGTACAATCTTTATCGATCGAGCTCTTCGAGAATTTAATTTCTTTCGCGAACAAAGGAAGACCTTGAAACGTTGCTACCTACCATCGTATATAAGTCGGTGGTTACCGTTCTTTTTTATTTTTTATTTCTCTGTTTTTCTTTATCTCGTAAACATATTATAGAATAACACCGATAATCCCAAATAAAGATATACGCGAACGCATTTCAACGTTCTCTCGTTCATTATTATTTAAGATTAATTTCAATATTGCGAACGTAATTTCGTCGTTTCCTTTTTTTTTATCTTTGTCTTCTGTTTCCTTTCTTTCTTCTTTCATGTATTTTTTTTTTTTTTTTTTTTTTTTTTTTGATTTTCTTTTTCCTAACCGTAAAATTTACAGCGCGAAGCAAAGGAAGGTATCGTCGAAGTTTCACGTTTGTTCACGAACGAATTTTTTTTTTATTTTTTTTTTTTTTTATTTTCTACTTTTGCAAACACAATTTTGTCGTCACTGTTATCAAGATACTCGCATGTTTCTTCTTCTTCGATTTTTTTTTCTTCCTTTCTTCATCGTTCATTTCCCTTTTCCCGAACATAAAGTTTATTAATCCGACACAAGTGGACGCGTCGTAAAAATATTTCGTTACCGAGCAAAAATTTTTTTATAATCGCCCATCGTTGAGACGCTCGTACGGATTTCCCTCTTTTTTCATTTCTCTTTTTCTTCTTCTTCCTCTTATTATTATTATTATTATTATTATTATTATTATTCTTTTCTCACCCCTCTCGACCGATGAAAACTCATTAAATCCGACGAAAAATGTGTATGAAAAATTTTATCACGTTTTATTCATTAAAAAATTTATTATTAATCCGGTTGTTTCAACGAAGAAAAAAAATTTTTTTTTTTCTTTTCTTTTCTTTTTTTTTTTGTCAACGTTATTCAAGGAACTCTTCCAATTGACGTAGAACATAGAACGACAATGTTGAGGTTATGAAGGGACGATAAAAATGTGTGTGTGTGTGTGTGTGTGTGTTTGCGCGCGCGCGCGCGTGAGAGAGAGAGAGAGAGAGAGAGAGAAGGGGTTGGAGGTTTCCGCAAGGGGTTGATTGTGGTACGCGAGTAGATTACGCAATTATCTTATGAACGTGCACATACGAGTAAGTACTTAAGTTACTTCGTCTAGATTCTAGAAGATGATAGCTTTAACGTTGTACATGTACAATCTTGTATCAACTGCCAATCAATTTCATTCTTACCTTCTTCGTTACACGCCTTACACTTACACGCATCTACATTTTTTATTGGAAGTAAAGAAAAAAGAGAAAAAAAAGGAAAGGAAAGGAAAGGAAAGAAAGAAAAAGAAAAAAGAAAAAGTCGTTCTCCTCTTATCATCATTCCTTTCACGTGTATAATCATAAGTATCGGTGTAATATCTACCATTTACAAATAAATATGTACATACGTACATACGATCCGTGTGTAAGCGTCCAACCGTGTATGTTTTATTTTTCATTTTGTTTTACTTTTTTCTTTTTCTTTTTGAGATTTACAAAAGTCTCGTATTAACTGTCGATCAATTTCATTCTCTCTCTCTCTCTCTCTCTCTTTTTTTTTTTATCTCTCTTTCTCTCTCACATACACTCTCTACGTTAAACATTACAAACCTAGTACAAAATTTTTTTTTTCTACGAACGAACGAACGAACGAATAAATACGTACAAAAGAAAAGAAAAGAAAAAAAGAGCGTGAAAAAGACCTTTTTGAAGATATAGAAAGGTATCGAAAAATTTGTAGAATATATAATGCATCGTCATAGGAAGCATTTGTCTTACTTATGTCAGCCATTGTCACGCATTAAAACTGAATGGGAACAACCTCCTCCTCCTCCTCCTCCTCCTCCTCCTCCTTCTCTCCTTCTCCTCCTCCTCTTTATCTTCTTGTACTCTGGAATTTCCTAGAAACACAGTAAGATCCTTCTTTTAGATCGTAGAAAATTATTTCTCATGAATATTTCATTCGTATAACTTACTCTCCAGATACGTAAATACATACACGCATACATATTTACTTACTTTCTCCTTTCTCTCTCTCTCTCTCTCTCTCTCTCTCTCTCTCTCTCTCTTTCTATCTGAGTAAGCATAACAAAAGTAAGAGAAAACTAAAGTTTCGATCGA
>OU964964.1:9460109-9467609 GCA_918808275.2 Dolichovespula sylvestris
ATATCAATTTTGGATTCGGGTTCGGAGGCACCCGTTGGCACCGTGCAACGATTACGATCGATTCGAGCGTTATTTATTGGTCGTTTTCTTTTTTATTTTCTCCCTCGTCGTTTCAAATCGTCCCGGCAGGATTATTTCGAATCGCGAGTCCACGGATTTACGATTAGCGTCGAGCCGTGAATAAGTTCGAGGAATGAAAAGTCTAAGAGAATGAAATTTATACTTTTATGAAGAAAGCGTTTCGACGAGGCTCGAAGGGCCGAGGAGGTGCGGAGGGGAGGAAAGGGTTATGGATACGTAAATTCAGGGCGTTAACCTCTTTAGTTAGGGTTAACTTTTCGATAAGAATGTTTCGAAGGAGGGGTTAGGGGGTAGTAGGGAGATCGACTAGGTCGATTTAGTTGGCGTTAAGATCCTCACCTTTTTCTCGGTTCGGTGAGAGGAGGGGGGAGGAGGGAGGGCTCATTTTTTGATAAGAACCGTACCGTCAGAAAAGAGGGTAGACTAAATCAATTTCGTGCGTCGTTAAGGCTCACGGCTTTCTTCGATGTTATCGTTTTAAAGGGGATAGATCTCCTTCGTAGCATAATTAAAATTTTTTCGCGTGTACGCGCGTAGTACAACCCTCCCCCTCCCGCCGCCCCGCCACGCGTGATTGTACACATCGCGCGAAACACGATAACGTTATATGCTTGTGCATGTCAAAGAATAATAGGGAGCGTTAAAATTTGTAATAGTTAACATTTTGCAAGTATTTTATCAAATGTTGATTTATTTTTTGTATATCTCGCTCGTATACTTTTTGTCTCTTTCTCTCTCTCTCTCTCTCAACTTCGTATAATTTAATTCCTTTTTTTATTTCTTTTTTAACTTTCTTTTCTCTTTTTTTTTTTTTTTTTTTTTACAAGATAATTATACTACGTAGTAAATATTATCCACGTAGTAAGTAAAACTTACATAGACGCGTGCACGTATAAAATTTTTTTTTCATACCTACATATATGATATTATATATCCCGAATATGTAGTAATCAATTAATAATTAATTATCTGACGATAAAAACGATAATAATGCTTTAAAAATCGATATATATATACATATATATATATAGGTGTATATATATATATATATATATATATATATATATATATATATATATACATATTTATACGCACACACGCAAAGCCGTATTATAAACGAATTTAAAATTAATTTATTTATTATTATTATATACATATATATATATATATAAGAGATCGAGAATAGACATTTTTAATAGGAGGTGGACGATAGAGAAAGAATAACAGAAGCCAACATGTGGGATGCATATAGGAGTTGCAATGGGGGAGAGCCTGCGCGCGTTGCAACATCATATGCACACGTGCGTCGCCTTGCAGGAGGGGGTGAGAGAGCAGCGCGCGAGAGAAAGAGAGAGAGAGAGAGAGAGAGAGAGAGAGAGAGAGAGAGAGAGAGAGAGAGAGAGAGAGAGAGAGAGAGAGAAGAGAGAACAGGTTGGTGTGGGGTTGGTTGAAGGGGGCGAGAGTAAACAGAATTTGCATGGAAACAGTGTGCCAGTGGGTCGCGTCGACCGTGAGTATTTAACGCTTCTCTCCCTCTCCCTCTCCCTCTCCTCTCTCTATTTCCCCTTCCCTCTCTTCTTGTTTTGTTTTCTCCCCACTAGCGTTCGCGTAGCCACGAGGAAAACTGCTCTTTTTAAACAGTGGCATAATTCTTCCACGGTCGACGTGGTAAACGCATTACGAGCATTATGTATGTAAACGTGCCCCGTTCACGTGGATGAATGGGGGAAGGCTTCACACGTCTGAACACTTTCCGTTCCGCAACATTTTCCTTTTTCTTTTTTTTTTTTTTTTTTTTTTTTTTTTTATATCCTTTTCTCTATTTCTTTCTCTCTTTCTTTTTCGCTTTGTATTGTAGTATTGTACCTCGCTTTGCTTTGCTTTTCGTTATTTTTCTGTTTTTGTTTTTAATTAATTGATTAATTAATTAATTAATTAATCAATTAATTCGTTCGTTCGTTCGTTCGTTCGTTTTATTCATTCATTATCATTATCAGAGCCAACGACGACCGTTGGATTGTTCGGTAAAAGCATCCAACCATCCGAAACTTTATCATTCCCTTTTGATTTGCAAATTTCATATTTTCTTTTTTTTTTTGCGTCATTTTTTGGCCTTCTTTTCTCTCTTTTTTTTATTTTTTTTTTTTTGGTATTTCTTTACTCGTCCATCCGATTTTAGTTCGATAATCGTAACATCGTGATTAGATCGTCCTCTTGTCGTTCGAGTATTTCCATTTTATTGCGTATATATATATATGTTGTTATATTGATAATATTATAGTTTCGAATATTTTTTTCTTTTTTCTTCTTTTTTTTTTACAAATAAAATAAAATATATTATGTATATCGTCGTAGTTAAGAAAGAGAAAGAGAGAGAGAGAGAGAGAGAGAGAGAGAGAGAGAGAGAGAGAGAGAGAGAGAGAGAGAGAGAGAGAGAATAGAATAGAGTGGAATGTATAAAAGATAAAAAGAGGAAACAAAATTTATACAAATTCTTTTTTTCAGACGATAATAAATAAAAATTGAATTAAATAATAATTGACGAAGGTAAAGATAATGGAATATATATATATATATATATATATATATATATATATATATATATATATATAACCAAATGAACATAATTTTAAATCGATAAAGGATATCTCGATCGAACGAGAAGAAAGAAGAAAGTTTCATAAATCGTGATCTAACAGATAAATTTTTGAACATCTCGCGTTACTTCGTTATAATTCTCCCTTTCCCTTGTATTTCCTGTTCAATTATTTTTTCGTTCTCTTTTGCTTCCTCTCCTCCTTCGTACCTGCTTCTTCTTCTTCTTCTTCTTCTTCTTCTTCTTCTTCTTCTCGTTTAAACGATCAAATTATAAGGCAACCGTCTCTCTTTATCTACTCCTTCTGCCTTGTTGCTCTCAAAAACGTTCCTCCTTATTTCATCGTCGTCCATTGAACGAAGGTAGAAGAATAAAATTCTTTCGTTAAGCAGTTACAGTAATACCACTACCACTACCACTACCACTACCACTACTAACGCCATTAATATTAATACTAGTAGTAGTAGTAGTAGTAGTAGTAGTAGTACTAGGTATTAGTACCAATAGAACGGAGCTTTAAAGAGAGAAGTGTAATACGAAAAAATTACAACGCGCCTAATAACCTTGTCACTCGTCGTACTCGTCGTTTGGTGTGTGTATACGCTACTTACCTTACGTACACCTATCCAACAAGATGAAAGTTGGTAGTTTGAAAGCTACTTTGAATACGGGTTTTCAGAGAGAAAGAGAGAAAGAGAGTGAGAGAGAGAGAGAGAGGGGGGGGGGGTGGGGTGGGAGAGGAGACGAGAGGAGAGGAATGACATCAGTCGGAGGAATGGGAATGGGGATGGGGATGGGATAGGGATGGGGATGGGGATGGGGATGGGGATGGGTGGATGGGCTGTAACGAAGTTCCTTAACGAGGCTACCCATTTCGTCGACTTAACTAAATCGATAACTACTTGGGCTGCGTGATGCCTTTCAGCCCCATCAGTCTTACAAGACGTTACGAAAAATTCAACCGGCGTTTGATCGATCGAGAACAGAAGTATAATTTCACGGATGTAAAATTTCTCCCGTTTTTGTTTTCTCTCTTTTTCTTTTTCTTTTGTTTGCTTTTCTTCCTCTTTTCTTTTTCTTTGTTTTTTTTTTTCTTTTTTCGTTTCTTTCTCTACATTTCCCTGCCTCAAATCAGCTCGAAGATTAACGATTATTACTTTTCATTCGGTTTACACGATTTTGGAAGAATCGTTGAAAATCGTTTTTTTTTTCCTTTTTCTTTTTCTTTTTCTTTGTTTTTCCAAGAAGGACATAGAGAGAGAGAGAGAGAGAGAGAGAGAGAGAGAGAGAGAGAGAGAGAGAGAGAGAGAGAGATAGTGCACTTGCTTGCTCCGATTCTTACGACCTACTTTCTTAAAGGTAAATTCGATAAATAGGTCGGAACGATCGAAGAAGGGAAAGAAGAATAAGAAGGAGAAAAAAAAAGAAGTAGAATAAGAAAAAGAATGAGAAGGAAGAGGAGGAGGAGAAGGAAGAGGAGGAGGAGGAGTGGTTGAAGAAGAAGGAGAATGGAAAAGAAAAATATGGAAGGGAAACAAAGTCGGTGGTAAGTTTGAAAGTTCGTTCAACTTTTCTCTCTCTCTCTCTCTCTCTCTCTCTATCTATCTCTCTCTCTCTATCTATCTCTCTTTCTCTCTCTCTTGGAATAAATTCCGTCATGTATATATCGGGAATGTTTAAGAGTAAGAGAAGATATAGAGAAAGGGCGAGAATGAGTGAGAGAGAAGAGGAGAGAGAATGAAGGAGAGAGAGAGAGAGAGAGAGAGAGAGAGAGAGGAGAGGAGAGGAGAGGAGAGGCACACACGTTAACGCGTTTCGAGGATAGTCACGAAGCGAGTCGAAGCATCGCGTGTTTCAAGGTGGGTGCTCAACGATGAGTTCTCGTGTTGGTGATGAAGGAACGAGTGCGTGTACGCATTCTTTCTCTCTCTCTCTCTCTTTCTCTTCTCTTACATTTACCTGTTAAAGCAAAAGCAAGAGAGAGAGAGAGAGAGAGAGAGAGAGAAAGTGTAGGCGGTAGTGGCGGCAACAGCGACGGCAGCGGCGGCGGCGGCGGCGGACACATCAATAATTACCCATGGCGGCGCCGGGATGGCAAGACGCGCGGAGAGGGGCGGATGTGAGGGGTGGATGAGGCTGGAGGAAACGTTGGGCGATGAGGAGGGGGAAGAAGAAGAAGAGAAGTGGAGGTTGAGGATGGGGGAGAGGGAGAGGGAGAGGGAGAGAGAGAGAGAGAGAGAGAGGAAAGAGGAGGAAAGAGGAGTCTCGGGTCAACCGGGGTCAAGTCGCGCCACCAGACGCAACCCGCGCACTCACCCTCCTCACCTTTCTCCTCCTTCTCCTTCCACCTTCCACCTCCTCTCTTCCTCCTCTCTCTCTCTCTCTCTCTCTCCTCTTTCCTCCTCATCCCTTTTGCCTCACCTCTTCTCCTCGTCCTCTCATCCAGACGACCCTTCTCGCTCCACCAACCGTTCTTCGTCCTATCCAAACCTTCCTGGCCCAACCATCTACCATCCACCACCACCCTCTCCATCTTTCTCTTTCTACCTACCTACCTACCTTCTTTCTCCTCCTCCTCCTCCTCCTCCTCCTTTACTCCGAGGCACCTGGAGTTGGTCACCCACCGCGTCGTCTCACGAGAAACTCACGCACGCACGACGAATATGCGTTTCACCGCCCCAGGGTTAGTTCCACACGAGCTTTGTTCCACCCTATACATACATACATACATACATACATATATATATATCTGACGTCTACCATCGCGTAATACACGGCACACGGAGCTTTCAAACTATCCCACTCACCCGAGCAGTCCTCCATCCAGCCCTACGCCAACCTCCACCCAACCAATCCTACGTGTAGTATCCTCTTCTCTCGTTTGTTCGCGCGTTAGATACTGTACGAACGTGCGATAGAATTGCGATGAGAAATTTATGAATTGGATATCTCCTACCATCGATCATCGGGTAACGATTCGGGGGGGTGGGTGGTGGTGGTGTTAATGATATTCCCCTTCCCCTCACCGTCCCTCCCTATAATCGTAATAGAATAATCATAACACCGTACTTTTCTCGCGTTTTTCTTTTCTTTTCTCTGTTTTTTTTGTCTTTGTTCTTTTTTTCCTCGTTCGTTTTTGATTCTTTCCGACGAGAAAGAATTTCGACGATACCGATCGTACTCTTACCCCGTCCCACCCATCCCTCAACTCGATCCCTACGAAATTATAATCATTTTGCATTTAATTATAACGATAGGGCGTTTTATCGATCATTCCTGATCGATAATTCGTCATTACGCTCGATCGATAGTCGATACGTACAATTGTGGGGTAAGTGTCTACGAACATTTCGCATAATCGAATTCCGGGGGTAATAAAAATTTTGCTATGACGATATCTCAGTGATACACATACACACACACAGACATAGAGAGAAAGAGAGAGGAAGATAGAGACAAAGAGTTACGCTGGAACATTGACAAATTACTCTGCACGCGTGTGTATTAACCTTCACGGTAATCACTCGCGAGGAAAGTCGAGATTTTAATTAATTCAAATCATTTCTCCGTTCGCTAACGGATTACATTTATGTCGCACATCGGTGTTGCATGTGTGGGGGAGCGGGACGGGTATAAAGAGAGAGAGAGAGAGAGAGAGAGAGAGAGAGAGAGAGAGGGAGAGAGGGAGGGGAGAGGGATGGAAGGGTGGCGCCGATCGCGTTAATGAGTTTTCTTTATGCGCGTTAGCTAGGTTTACGTTGTTTTCGTCATTCCACGAATGAAAATTTATGCCGGAACTTGGCGATCGGGAAAATGATGGATGAGGCGCAGTACCTTACATCCATACTTTAAACCCATACATCTACCTACCTACCTACCTACCTACCTACCTACCTACCTATCTACCTATCTGTCTACCAACAAACCTATTCGCGCACAAACACGGACTCGTCATTTTGTATCGATCACGTGTACGTCGTAAGCGCTAAAAATTTCACCCGCGTACCACCCTATCCTCTCCTCTGTACTCGTCCTTCTTCCCCTTACCTCCTCGCCCCCACCCCCTATTCACCATATTTAAACCAACCTCGAAACGCTTCGTACGATCTTATTTCTTTTTCACGATTTCGTTAATTAGCCGGACACGACGAATTCGTTCCACTCGTTCATTCCAACAAACGAACGCGTTGAATTCTTCCCCTTTACCACTAACCTTCCTACTACTCCTCTTCTATTTCTTCTTCTTCCTCTTCTTTTTCTTTTTCTTCTTCTTCTTCTTCTTCTTCTTCTTCTTTAGTTTTCTCTTTGTCTCAACGCGAAACCTCCGACCTGTAGTACGGCCTCTCTCTCTCTCACTCTCTCTCTCTCTCTCTCTCTTTTTCTCTATCTCTCTATCTATCTCTCTCGCGCTCACACAATTTACTACGTGTGTCTATGTCGGCGGCGTTAGCCACCCACGAGAATCTCACGCAGACATTGGCCATCCTATATATGCGCCGCACATATAAACATACAGGGACGATACGTGCGTGTGCCTATGCTTGCCGGGTCACGTCTTTGTTCACACGGCACGTTGTCCGTAAACGGAATCTTTGTGAAGCTTTTGCGAAGCTCTACAGGACTGGACGGTACACCGCACTGATATATATATATATGTGTGTGTGTATGATGTATGTATGTATATGTGTATGTACATGTAAGTACGTACGTACGTAGGTATACACGTATGTATCGTACGTATATATATATATATATATATATATATAATGTGTGTGTTGTTGTGTGTGTGTGTGTGTGTGTGTGTGTGTGAGTACGCGCGAGGC
>OU964964.1:9472609-9485109 GCA_918808275.2 Dolichovespula sylvestris
ACGTAAGCCAGTTTAAATTACAATTTCTCTCTCTCTCTCTCTCTCTCTCTCTCTCTCTCTTTCTCAGACACATTTCTTCTCTATCGTATTTGACGAAGAGTACGGTCTATAGATATCATTCGGGGATTAGTTATTCCCCATGGACGAAATTATTTCGAGAATATATACCAATGTAATATTTGACGTTAATGTAATGTTAAGACGTATTATAAATCGGACGACGAATTAAGATATCCATTTGATTGACATCCAATTAATTTAATTAAGATCTATAGAACTATTTAAGATCTATTTATTTCATTCTCATTCCCCCGTTGTCCCATTTACATCTCGTGTCCACGTAGATCCTCGACGTTCGTCTTACGAATAACCCATAGATATCTTTCACGAAATAATTCGATTTGATTTTTATCTCGCGCGTTATCCCGAACGTATATTATAGTTTTTACGAGAAACGATCGTAAAGAAATCCGTCGTTTCGCATAATTTCGACAATCGAACACAACAGTAAATTTATTAACATCGTCGGAAAGATATTTTTTTTTTATAATATTTCTTCCATTTTTTTTTCTTTTCTTTATCAACCCTCAAACTTCGAACGATCCCCGGACGTACTTTTCGATATTTTACTTTTCGTAACGATTAACGATAGTAACAATATCGATAAATATAACGATGAAAAATATTCATTAGAATTTTTCTATATTTCTATCCTTTTTATATGTTTCCTTTACGATCGATCGATCGATCGATCGATCTATCGATTGATCGATCGCGTTTCAACGAACGCTAGCCGTATTTTACGAGATCGTTTATTTATCGAGTAATATCGTATCCGCTCTCGATATTCCCAAGAGTGGCCTCCTGGTTTGTTTAAGACCGATCGAAAGAAAAGAAAAGAAAAGAAAAGAAAAGAAAAAAAAAGAAAAAGGGAAACAAAAAAGGTATGCCCCGACGGTTTGCCTTGGCCTTTTCCACCGAGAGGAAGATTGCGATGATGTTGGTAAGAAGAAAGGGTGGTAGGTCGGGGGACCGGCGGGAGAGGGGTGGGTGGGTGGGGGAGGGGGAGAGAAATGGCGGTATAAGGGAGAAGAAATTCCGTCGCGTCCGGAAATTGTTCGATTCTCTCAAAGTAACCGGAAACGAGTATGAAAAACTCGATGACGTTGGACAAGATATGAGAGTACGTTTTACAGAGACTGAGTGGGGTGGGCTGGAGGGATAGGAGGAAGGGGGGAAAAAGGAATATGGATAAACGGATAAATAAATTTTATTTTGATGTTCGTCAACGTGTCCGTGTACCCATACCGTTTGTCGAGACAATTTTGAAGAGATAGATAGATAGATAGATAGATAGATAGATAGAGAGAGAGAGAGAGAGAGAGAGAGAAACAGAAAAATTTCATTACGAAAAGATTTGATTAACGTTGACGGTTGCAATAAAAAAAGAAAAAAAAACGGAAAGAAAAGAAAAAAATACATAAAAGAGAAAAAAGCGTCAGATAAAATACAAATATCGTGATAGTGGATCCGTTTACGTGTGGGATCATTTCGATTATTAAATTGTTAAGTCATTGTCGAGTACCTCTATATATGTGTATATGTATACGTGTATACGTATATACGTGTATATGTATATGTGTATATATATATATATATATATATATATATACCTATGTATATTAAAATTTCAGGCGATTTAAATGCGCTTCAGACTAAAAAAAAACGAGGTCTTCGATCCTTGCATGTTAACCCAGGCAAGTTGACGATGAAAAGGAAAGAGAGCGGGGCGGTGAGTTGGGGTGGGGCGGGGAGGGGGAAGGAGGAAGGGGGGTTACGAGCATGAAGAACATCCTGTGATTAGGCGGTAAGAAAAATGATGGCCGACATTAATAGACCCTTCCTTCTTAAAGAAGAAGCTCTCCTTCGAGGTACCCACAGCTTCTCCTTCGTTTTTCCTTCGTCTTCCTGACTCTTAACAAATGGCGGACCGTACCGTCACGTTTTCTACGTTCCGATCGATAGATTACCCCTCCTTACGATACTTCCTCTTCTTCTTCTTCTTCTCTCTCTCTCTCTCTGTCTCTCTCTCTCTCTCTCTCTGTCTGTCTGTCTTTCGCTCTCCTTTTCTCTCTTTCCTTCAGGTTCTTTTTATCTCTCTCTAAATCAAATTAAAAATCGATTTTATCGAACGACGAGGAGCGCTTCGAAAAAATTTTTTTCTTTCTCCCTTTGCCATTTTCATTTTCCATATTTTCACTTTTCTATTTTCATTTTCTTGTTCTTTTTTTCTCCAACGCGATAATGAAAGAAAGAAAGAAAGAAAGAAAGAAAGAAAGAAAGAAGGAAGATCGAATGATACGAAACGAGAGACGAGAGACTGATTTGAAAATTAATCTTACTTCTTTTTTTTCTTCCATTTTGTAAATCAAATTGAAAATCGTTTTTGTCGAACGACGAGGAACGCTTCGAATAAATTTCTTTCTTTCTCTTTGTTTCTTTCTTTCCCGACATTTTCACTTTTCTATTTTCATTTCCTTTCTTTCTTTTTTTTTTTTCTAACGCGATAAAAGAAAGAAAGGAAGAAAGAAAGAAAGAAAGAAAGAAAGAAAGAAAGAGTATCAAACGATACGAAACGAGAGACGAGGCTGATTTAAAATTAATTTTAATTCTCTTTTTTTTTCCGTCGTTCTTCTAATTTCTTCTTTGTTTTTTTTGTTTTTTTTCTTCTTCTTTTTTTTTTTTTTCTTTAAATAACATTCAGTTATCGACTTGCCTCTTCGCGCCGTTGAACGCGATTATTCTTCTTTATTTTTTTTTCCTTTCTCTTTTCGCTCGAAAATAAAAATCGGACGTACCCGAACGACGCCGGTGCATTAAGGATATCTACGTATTTTCTTTGTTTTTTTTTCTTTTTTTTATTCCTCTCTCTCTCTCTCTCTCTCTCTCTCTCTCTCTCTCTCTCTCTCGTTTTTTTTGCTCCTGTACTTCCACGCGATCGAGAAAAGACGAAATGGGGAAGAGACAGCGACGAAGCGAATTTAATACCGCTTTTGTCAAAATGTATAATAGCTGTCACGCTTTTTCTCTTTTTTTTTTCTTTTCTTTTATATATATATATATATATTTCTTTTATTTTTTTTCGCTATCCTCATGGAATCTTTCTTTTCAAAATTAAAAATCGAAACTCTCGAACGACCCGTTTCGCTTAGTCCCTTAAAAATATCTTCACATAATTTTTCTTTCCTCCTCTATCGTTTTTCCTTCGTTTTCTCTCTCTCTCTCTCTCTCTCTCTCTCTCTCTCTCTACGGTATAAAAAAAGAGAAAAGAAAAGAAAAAAAAACGCAAAAAGGAAGAAAAAAATGAATCGAATAAGTAAGAAACGAGAAAGATTTAAAACTACTTTTGCAAATATAGCCAACGTTGACGGGATGGAGGTGGGTGGAGGTGGGTGGAGGTGATGTGTGGTGGTCCTTTTATTTCTTTTTTCTTCACATTTTTTTTTTCTCAAGATTAAAAATCGATCCTCCCTCGACGACGACGACGACGACGATGACGTTCGCGCGCATTAAAAATCTCCTCGTATTTTCTCTTCTTCCTTTCTCTCTCTCTCTCTCTCTCTCTCTCTCTCTCTCTCTCTCTCTCTTCCCTCCTTCCTCCGCCCTCCATATTATTTTTTTGTCCTACGGCAGATAACCACGATCGAGTAAGGAAAGCGACGAGACAAAATTGAAGGTAATTTATTTATTTTCCCTTTTTTTTTTTCTCTCTTTCTTTTTTCAAAATAGCCAATCGCGTTTTGACAGTTATCGACTTTTTCTTGTCATTTGAAAGCGCGTTATTATATTTAGAGCTCCGACGTTCGTTGGTACTAAGCTCCGAACGGCGAATGAAATAGTAATTCTTCCGAAGTTCTGAATAGTTCATCCCCTCCCCGTCCCTCTTCCCTTCCCTCTTGTCGTTCCAACCCACTTGCCACCACATCCTCTTCCATTACCTGTCCACCACTCACCCTCCCACCACCGTCACCATCACTAACATCAACGCAACCAGCCGAGCCATTACCATCGATAGAAGACATCTCATTGGGCATTTCTACGTTTTCACGTCGAATAAATGGTTAAATGGAATCCGTGAAAGTTATTTGTTCATAGGAAAGACCCCCCTCTCTCTCTCTCTCTCTCTCTCTATCTATATCTCTCTCTCTCTTTTTGCCGGTGTATTTCCGTTATTTCGTAGACGATTAATCAGCAAGCCGCTGCATGACAATTAACGACAATTTTCGTTCGTTGGTAAAACACTCGCCGTATCTATTTCGATATAACCGTTCACTCCTCATCTGACCCAAATTTTTTCTTTCCTATAAACTCTCGCCATTTCTTCATTGAAGATACGTCTGACTCTTCTTTATACAGATTGAAAATTGGCTAGTGGGGGTGTATATATATAAATCCCGGATAATTTAATTTCCTGCTCGACCGTAACTAATTCGGCCGGTGGATCGATATCACTGAACGTTATCATTCCCGACATTAATAGATATCCCCGATCGTTTGTCACGCTAATTTACTAAAAACGTAGACCCTTTTGTGATACAATAAAATATGCGTATATATATATATATATATATATATATATATATATATATATTTCCGTACCGTCGTAATTTTTCTTTCATTTGAGCTTTTCTTTTTCGCTTTACAATTTTTCAACGGCCGATACGACGGGAAATTAAACGAAAAAGAGAGAGAGAGGAATATTAAAGGGGGAAAAGAAAAAAAAAAAAAAAGTAAAAGAAATTCTCTTCGTTGCTTAACAATTTTTCTAAACGGCGTACGTAGGATGGTAAGGTGGGAAGGAGAAGAAAAGCAAAAAGAAAAAAAAAAAAAAAAGAAAAGGAAACAGAAAAAAACCGACGAAGAGAAAGAAATTATAGATAAACCGTTTCGTACGTTCTCACGTTATCGATATTCTCTCGTAACATTGAAAGGAACTAACTAACTAACTAACTAACTAACTAACAAGTTAGAAAACCATAGGATTCGGAGTGAACTATTTCGTAGCTTTAAATAAAAAAAAAAAGAAAATAAAAAAAAAAGAGAAGAAAAAAACCCAACAATCGAACGGCGCAAGTTAGTTGAAATTATTCCCGACTAAACGCGGATAACCGCGAAACTTTGCCGAACCGAAATTCTTTTTCCTTTTCGTATACCCCCTTTTTTCTGCCCTCTCCTCCCCACCCCTCTCTCTCTCTCTCGATCGAACTAACAGATTAACTCTCGAACGGTAATAGTAAGAGGAGAAAAAAAGAGAGAGAGAGAGAGAGAGAGAGAGAGAGAGAGAGAGAGAGAGAGAGAGAGAAGTTAGATAGAAAGGTTGGAGAGTATAAAAGTCAAAGATAATAAATGAGCGTTTATACCACCGATATAAAATCAAATACATACATACATACATATATATACATATATATATATATATATATATATATATACGTACGTACGTATATACATACATAAATATATGTAATAAAAATAGAAGAAGAGCAATGTACCCTCTTAATATAATATAAGCGAGCTTATTAAAACGCTTGGAATACCAATCCTCTCTGATCGCGATCATCATAGGTGAATCTGCTTATCTTGAAGTATCTCTGTTATCGCGTTCGATCTTTCATATCTTCTCTCTCTCTCTCTCTCTCTCTTCCTTTTCGTCCGTACATCTCGAATGAGCATAGTTGTTGTTCGACGATAACTCGAGTTACGATCGAGAGCGTGAGAAAGAGGCAGGATACCGAAGCCACCGAGATCGAACGAAACTTTCGATTCTAACGGGAAACTACATTCAACGTGCTCTCGCGTTTCTCCCCTCCACCTCCTCCTCCTATCCTTTTTTTTCCCTTACCCCATCCTATCCTTTCTTTTCCCTTTAATTTTTTCCCTTCCGCTTTATATCTTTTCTTCCTTTTTTCTTGTTTTCTATTTTTTTTTATTTTTTTTTTTTTTTAAATCTACGTAAACCCACGTAATAATAAGTGCGTAGATGAGTTTCTCACGCATGCATGGACCCATGGAACCCATGGATGGACGGACGAACGAACGAACGAACGAACGAACGAACGAACGAACGAACGGACGAACGGACGAACGGTCGGTCGGTCGGTCGGACGGACGGACGGACGGATGGATGCATGCATGCATGCATGCATGCATGCATTAAAGGTAGATCGAGATACACACGTGATACGTATTTACGTACGTATTTACGTACGTACCTACGTACCTACGTACCTACGTACGTACCTACGTATGCGCGTACCTATGTTTACATGTATACATGTACGTATGTATGTACGTACGTACGTATGTATGTATGTATGTATATAAGCGCGTAAATTAAAGGCGAGCGATATTCCAAGGGGTTAAGGTTAGTTACCAACGACTGCCTGGCAGTTACGATTTCTCGACGTTCCTCGACGTCGACCGGGGTTGCCGACCTTCCGCGTCTGCTCTTGCCCGCTCGTCGTCTCCTCTCGATTCCGCTTCTTTCCGAGACGTAGAGAGAGAGAGAGAGAGAGAGAGAGAGAGAGAGAGAGAGAGAGAGAGAGAGAGAGAGAGAGAGAGAGAGAGAGAGAGAGAGAGAGAGAGAGAGCGAGCCGGTTGTTTACAGTCTTCGGAGAGCATCGCGTACCCATCGCACGCAAATTACAGTCAATTAAAGGTATACCCCCCTCCACTATCCCTCGGCCCCCTCTACAACCACCTCACTCCCTTCCTCCCTTCTCTACCTACCTACCTACCTATCTACCTCCTATGCCCACCGTTACACTACACCGTACTGTGCGATATCGACCACTTGACGAGTGTGCCTCTTGGCTTATCTTTCTCGCTTCGTTTATACTCGTTATATATGTGTATATATATATATATATATATATATGTACATATATATATGTATGTTTGTACGCATGTACGTACGTACGTATGTATGTATGCATTTATATATCTCGTTGGTATTTTTCTTTTTTATTTTTTTATTTTATTTTATTTTATTTTTTTTTTTTGATCGAGACGAGTGAAAAATTGATAAACCAAAACGACGATTCTATACAATTATATAATTGTTTTTTTATGCTTCATTCTAATTTTTATTGATATGTATGTATATATATATATATATATTAATTTGTATTATTATTATTAATTTTTATCCAAGATAGATATCTATTGAAATCGGTAGAGTTTTGCGGATCGATGAGTAAATACTATAAGAGACGGTAAAGCAAAGTAACCAAGTAATAAATAGGTAACGTATAGCTCTCTCTCTCTCTCTCTCTCTGTGTCTCTCTCTTTCTCTTTCTTTCTATCTCTATCTCTCTCGTAAAGAAATATTTCAATATTCTTTTAAATCGTTGTTCGACATATAGACTCCCGAACGATTTGTCGAAAAAGTTGAAAGCAATTAAGAGGAAACACGATGGATGGTCAAACGATTAACAAGGACGAGTAAGGTAGGTATTGGTAGGTAGGTAGGTAGGTAGGTAGGTAGGCAGATAAGTATATATGTGTGTGTGTGTATATGTATGTACATACGTGAAGTAACTCTTTCGAGCGGATGATCTCTTTTAGAGAAACTTGGTTAGGTATCTACTTAAGTTCGACGTATGTATATATATATATATATATATATACAGAGAGAGAGAGAGAGAGAGAGAGAGAGAGAGAGAGAGAGAAAGAGATAGATGCACGAGGCATCGCGTTAGTCCTAAGGTATCTTCTCTTTACGAAGTATAAGCAACGTTACTCCGCGTGGCATTCGCTTTTACGTATCTAGATATACTTAGGTACATGTAGAATGTGAACAGATAAGATAGAGAGCCTAGAGACGGTCTTTTCTTACTTACCTACCCCCTTCGAGAGTTAGAGTACGTTCGAAAGAGAGAGAGAGAGAGAGAGAGAGAGAGAGAGAGGGAATGAGAAAGAGAGGAAAAAGAAAGAAGGATAGAAAGACAGAAAGACAGAAAGAAAGAAATCAAGAAAGAAAAAAAGTATGAGAAAGAAGAGTAGGAGGAGGAGGAGGAGGAGGAAGAGAGTTAGAAAGGGGCGCGTGGGGGAGGTGATGGTGGCTATGGCGAGGCGAGTCCGGGGGTTTCAGGACCGAGGGAATATAATTGCGGAGAGAGCAAATGAAGGGAGAAAAAGATAGAGAGATAGAAGAGCATCGTGTGTTTGACTCGTGTGAGAGCGCAGGAGGAAGGGAAAGATATATATATATATATATATATATATATATATATATATATATATATATAGAGAGAGAGAGAGAGAGAGAGAGAGGGAATGAGAGGGTAGGAGAGGACGAGGGAAGGAAAGAAAGATGCGCGGAGATGTTCTCGCCGGGTCAGCACGGGGTCACGCTTGGAATCCAGAGCAAACTATCCCCCCTCCTTCTTCGTTTAGCCTCCTCCATCGTTCGTTCGCTCGACCGCCCGCTCGCTCGCTTACCTACCTGCTTGCCCTCCATCTTCCTCCTCCTCCTCCTCCTCCTCCTCCTACTCTACCTCCCTCTCCCTCTCCCTCTCCTTCTCCTTCGTCTTCTTCCTCTTCTTCTTCTTCTTTTTCCTCCTCCACATCTCGTGATCCTCTTGTTTTTCTTTCGATACCAAGTAAGAAGCCTATATACCTCTTTCCACTATCCCCTTCTCTTCACCCTCCCACATCAACCAACTATATATATATATATATCTCCCCCCCCTCTCTCTCTCTCTTTAAATCTTTCGCTTTCTCTTTCTACTCTACACCGCCACTATCTCTTTATACGTCCATCTCACTCGGTTGCACGCGCTGAAATTGCGACGCGAAATCCGCGTCTTCCGCGTCATTGCCGCGCACGATCTTTCGTCCGAAGGAGACGAGGAGCAGACGATGCAGCCATAAATCGCTCCCTTGAGAAGAGTTTGCACCAACCGACCAACCAACCGACCGACCAACCGACCGACCGACCGACCAATCGACCATTCGACCAATCGACCAAACAACCGACCGACCGATCGACCGATCGATCGACCAACCGTTCCGATCGAGACCAAACCAACGGAAGACTTGCTACGGTTAAACGAGCATCGTCGATTCTACGATTCCTTATTTTCCACGGCGACGCGATATCCTGGACGACGGCGAAGATAAAACCCGGATCTCTCTCTCTCTCTCTCTCTCTCTCTCTCTCTCTCTCTTTCGTTCGCTCTCTTTTTATTATTCTCTTTTTCTTCTTCTTCTTCTTCTACTTCTTCTTACTTTTCATTCGTCCCACATCTTTCCCTCTTTTTTCCCCGATCACCTATCTTTCTTACTCTTTGTCATTCATTTATTTAATTCTTGACGAATTATTCGTCAAGGATCAATGATAATAGTCCTTCAATCTTTCTCTTTTCACACCCTCCACGTAATCATTTTAACAAATTTATCCATGTAATAATTTTATCAACAAAAAAAAATATATATATATATGTATATGTATATGTATAATATTAAAAAAAAAGGAATGAGAAATGAGAAGTATATCGTTGAAGAATATTATGAATAGACGTTAATCGCAATCTCACTTCGAGCTCGATTGTGTCATATCGATATCAACATGCATTCCACCTATCTCTCTCTCTCTCTCTCTCTCTCTCGTTCTTTCTCTCTTTCTACCGTTTCGAAAGAAGAGATAAAGAACTTCGTGGAGCATTTGTGAAGCTTCAACTCCTTTGTCAAATAGGTTACATCGACGCGTTAATTATTTCCACGGGAGCGATTCGATCGCCCACTCGTTCGTTCGTTCGTTCGTTCGTTCGTTCCTTCATTCGTTCGTTCGTTCGATCGATCGATCAATCGTTCGTCCGTTCGTTCGTTCATTCGTTCGATCGTTCCTTCGATAGGATAGATAGATCGATAGTAAAGGAAATCTTCACGAAACGTGTATTCGTTTCTCTAGATCCAAGCACCACGAACATTTCACATCTCTCTCTCTCACACACACACACACACACACACACTCTCTCTCTCTCTCTCTCTCTCACTCTCGACGTTAATCAACGACGATTCTACGGAACGGTCTCATCCATGAAACTAATTTCGCGATGTAACGCTATTATTTTCAATTCAGCGAGAGCACGAGATTTCATAGGGCTTTTATAGGTTATTGCACGACGTTGGTTCTCTCTCTCTCTCTCTCTCTCTCTCTCTCTATCTATCTATCTATCTATCTCTCTCTCTCTCTCTCTCTCTCTCTCTCTCTGTCTGTCTGTCTATCCGTCTCTCTTTTAGTCTATTTCTCTATTTCTCTCGTTCAATCTCGCCTTCGATCGTACCGCGAAAGATATCCTGTTACCTTCCATTACGTCGTCTACCATTCGCGTTGCTCGCGATAGCGAGCGTGTCACGATGTCGAAGAAATAAGAGAAACGCGGAGGGGAAGCTTTTCTTTGAGTTTCGTGTTTCGAAAGATTCAACTATGGTAAACGATCGAAACGTACCTCTCCACGATCTATCCTCTCGTATTCAATCTCTTTCTCTTGTTCTCTCTGTCTCTCTCTCTCTCTCTCTCTCTCTCTCTCTCTATTTCTCTAGAGTATTTAATATTAATTTATCCGAATATTTCAAATAGAATTTTATCCAAATTTACATTCGTCAATCGTTATATTTTATAATACTTATACTCGCCGTATTCGACTCGATAGAACAGATTGAATATACACACATATAATAAATTTGAAAATTTTAATACAATTTCTCAATATACCTATCTCCCTATCTCTCTCTCTCTCTCTCTCTCTCTCTCTCTTCCGACCCCCCCCCTCCATCTCTCTCTCTTTCTATGTCCCAGTCTATCTATCTCTCTCTTTCTTCCATTTCGACCAACATTGGTCCATCCCTTCGTCCCCCTTTCTCTCTCTCTCTCTCTCTCTGTCTCCCTCTCTCTCTCTCTCTCTCTACTTCTTTTCGTCTCGTTCGACGAGACGGACAGTGAGATATTCGATTATAACTCATTCCGCTTCGACGAAACGATTTTATTCCGTCGGTCTCTGGCAGTAGTCCGATGCTAACATTTACCTTCGGCTCACCGCTGGAGAAAGCTTCTCTCTCTCTCTCTCTCTCTCTTTCTCTTTCCTTCTATCTCTCTATCTCTCTCTATCTTTCTCTCTCTCTCTCTCTCTCTCTTCTCCGCGCGCGGTAATATCGCGACCAAAAAAGCAATACTCGCTCTCGGACGGCCGTTAATTATACCGTCGCGCGGCCGCGTATTGTCGAGCGTTATACGCGTATGAAGTATTTCCATTTCCATGATTGGACCGATGGGGTGTAGGAGAGTAACACAGAGAGAGAGAGAGAGAGAGAGAGAGAGAGAGAGAGAGAGAGAGAGAGAGAGAGAGAAAGAAAGAGAGTAAAACAAAGATAGATAGAGACCGAGAGAATCGGGTCGGTGCAACGAGAACGACAGATGGAGATCCGTGATTCCGTGTGCGGCCACTGTTGGTCTAGTGTGAAACGGAGATGGATAGACGGAAAGGGAATGAGAACGCGAGAAAGATATATATATATATATATATATATATATATATATGTATGTATATAGAAAGAGAGATAGATAGAGAGAGTGACTGAGTGAGTGAGAGAGAGAGAGAGAGAGAGAGAGAGAGAGAGAGAGAGAGAGAATCGCAGAATGGGGGGTCGCGGCGTGTTAGGGACGAGCCGCGTGTCAATTAAGTGGCTCTGACCGGTGAGATACGGGGATTCCTTTCCATAGGGATATGCATACGCTGTTACGAACGTGCAGACGACGCGTTTCTATCCGCTATGTGGACCAATACGACCAACACGACCCTACGGCAGGCAGCTTCGTGAACGGGTGCACGCATCCCTCTTCCCCCGTGCCCCCTGCCCCCACCTTCCCTTCCACTATCCTTCTCTCGTGTGTCTCTATCCATCTTTCTTTCTCCCCTTCTTTTTCTTTTTTCTTCTTTCTTCCTTTTTTCTCCTTTCTGTCTTTCTTTCTCTTTCTGCCTAACTGTCTATCTCGTCTTCGAATAAAAAACGTATTCTCGGCTGGTGATCATCGTTATTCACGTTTCTTTGCCAAACCTCTTATTTCCATATTTCATTTTATTTCGATTTAAATATACTCTTACGCGTACTCCAATGGATTGCGTTTATGTACTTATCTTTGCATGTTGAAAATGAGAGAGAGAGAGAGAGAGAGAGAGAGAGAGAGAGAGAGAGAGAAAGAGAGAGAGAGCGCCCGTGTGTTAGTCAAAATCGTTTGATTTTCGATATCATCGTCATCCTCGTCGTTCGTTGCACAGTATTTTCTTCGTCGGACCATTTTTATTATTCGTCGTTGCGGCATAGATTCGCCTTCTTTTATTCGCACGATTTTTCTTTCCTTTCTTCGACTTTCGTCTTTTTATTTTCGTCGCTTTCGAGATAGTCGTAAGAATAACCTTCGCTTACGTTTTCTATCG
>OU964964.1:9490109-9500109 GCA_918808275.2 Dolichovespula sylvestris
TCGTTGGTGAACGAAGGTGCACGATCACGAATACGAGAGAAAGAGAGAGAGAGAGAGAGAGAGAGAGAGAGAGAGAGAGAGAGAGAGAGAGAGAGAGAGAGAGAGAGGCACGAATGCGACGATAGGCAACGTGATGCTTTAGCAAGGGGCGGATTAGGACTACCTATGTGTGTATGTACTATGTGTACGTATATACAAAACTGTATGTACGTACATACGTATGTATGTATGTATGTATGCATGTATGTATGTATGTACGTACGATTATCCTTGCATTGGACTCGATACGCGTGACTCCGAGTGCTTAACCGATCGGGGAGTTGGAATTTCCAATCGATCTTTGCGACACAATCGATTTTCTCCTTGGTATTAATATTATTCTAACGTTGCCTCCTCGTCGTTTACCGTTTTACCGTACGTTCATACATTTATTCAGATCTTTTCCGATCTATCGTTATATCGTGAAAGTATTAATATCATTTCGTTATCGCGATAATAACTCGCTTTATCATCTCGCGTATTAAATCTCGAGAAGGATTTTCTGTTTTTCTTATCTTTCGTTCGTTCGTAATAATTATTTTCGTTCGTAATCAGTAACGGGGTTAAGGAATATTTCGGGGAGATATCATTTGAAAATATAAAATATAAGAGAACGTCTAATATAACACACACACACACACACACACACATATATACATTATATGGAAAAGATCCGGGAGCGGTACCACGTCGGCCCATCCATCCGTTCCTGAAGGTGTATAGTAAGTAAGTAAGTAAGTAAGTAAGTAAGTAAGTGAGTGAGTAAGTTAAGTAAGTA
Organism: Dolichovespula sylvestris; assembly: GCA_918808275.2. NCBI lineage: Eukaryota > Metazoa > Arthropoda > Insecta > Hymenoptera > Vespidae > Dolichovespula > Dolichovespula sylvestris. The sequence continues at coordinate 9,490,927 of OU964964.1, forward strand.
GAAGGTAAAAGATTCGAAGCCCAGAGCCACGATCTATCCGCAGCCGTGCGTGTTCGTGACTTGGGCCCTGCGAGTAGTCACACAGAGGCTTGCCCGGGTCGAGGCCCGTGTACCATCCCCTCTTTCTCTCTCTTTCTCTCTCTCTCTCTCTCTCTCTCTCTCTCTCAGAAGGATACGACGTCCTCCCACGAGCAAGAGCAAGAGCGAGCGAGCGAGCGAGCGAGCGAGAGAGAAAGAGAAAGACGGGAAACGTGTACCGAGTGCAAGCAACCCTTTTGCCGGTCGAAGGAGCAGATAGTACAGCCGATGGTGGAGAAACGGATACGAAAGACGGGGCGAAGGGGAGAGATAGCTGGGCTAAAGGGTCGTCTCGTCGACGGTTTCGAAAGAGGAGAGCGAGAGAGGACCTAGCCGAGGGAGGCAAAGACTCTCCTCCGCAGGTCGATACCATCGCCCCGAGAGCCACCAGGTTCAGGTCTCCCGCTGCCTCCATACAACTATAGACCGAAGAAGAGAGAGTGAGAGAGAGAGAGAGAGTGTATGTGTGTGTGTGAGAGAGAGAGAGAGAGAGAAGACTTCCCCGTAATTATTCAGCAAGGAGGACCCGCGGGTCAAGTCGGGTTATCTTAGCGTTAGGATGCAGAGTTATCTACCCTGCCTTACTCCTGTTCCTCCCGTCTTCGAATCCGACCTTAGAGGGAGGAGGATAGCTTACCGAAGATTTTCCCTCTCTCTCTCTCTCTCTCTCTCTATATATATATATATATATATATATATATATATATATATAGGTGCACACACACATACATACTTACACAGAGAGACATACTCGCTCGCTTTGTAGCATCCTCAACGGATGCTATGTAGGATGCACGAAGCAACTTACTCACGATGTATCGTGCCAGTCTCGTTGCACTAGGGTGCTTTCGATCATAGAGACCGGCTAGCCCATACTCAAAAACTTACTTTTCTATCATACACCTTACCCTCGCGTTACGTTCTAAATTTCCTATGCTGATGTAAAACTTTTTGATATATATATATATATATATGTATGTATGTATGTATGTATGTATGTATCAAATATGTGTGTGTATATATTGCACAGAGAGAGATAGAGATAGAGAGAGATAGAGAAAGAGAGGGAAAGACAGAGAGACGTATAAATAAATAAATAAATAAATAAATAAATAACTAAATAAATAAATGACAAAAAAAGGGAAGAAAGAAGACAAAGAAGAATGAAAGAAAGAAATACAAAAAAGAAAAAGGAGAGAAAAAGAATCTTACGAATCCTGACGTACGGGATTCTCTACCGTTCCACCGATTTCCATCGAGGATCGGAAGAGTATTACGTGTGACTTTACGGGACGATCGAGACGCGTGTTAGGAAAGAAGAAAGAGGAGGAGGAGGAGGAGGAGGAGGAGGAGGAGGAGGAGGAGGAGGGAGAAGGTGAAGGAGCTAGCTGGTGGTTGGTGCTGGTGATGGTGTTGGTGGTGGTAGAAGAAGAAAAAGAAGAAAAAGAAGAAAAAGAAGAAGAAGAAGAGGAGGAGGAGGAGGAAGAAGAAGAAGAAGAAAGGGAAGAAGGGAAAGAGACGCACACGGGAGAACGCATATGGCACGATAGAAAGCACGTAGGGTCTCCATGCAGAGACGACTCCAGCTGCGCCATGTGCGTCGTTTGCCGCAAACGTGACGCTCCACGTCATACGGGACCACCGTCTCTCTTTCTCTCTCTCGCACACACACACACACACACACTTTTTACTCTCTCTCTCTCTCTCTCTCTCTCTCTCTCTCTCTCTCTCTCTCTCGTGCTGCTTAGAGATGCGATGCTTTTTTATAAACCCTACTTAAGGTGAAACGTCGCCAACGCCGTGGCTCGCGACGTACTTGGAATAACTTTTCTTCTTTCCTTACTTCCTTTTCCTTCTTCCTTCCTTCCTTCCTTCCTTCCTTCCTTTTCTTTCCTTCCTTTATCCTTCTTTTTCGTTTCTTTTTTTTCTTTTCTTTTCGGTATTTTCTCTCGAACGAGTAGAGTCGTCCTGTCTTACTTTCCTCCTCTTATGGTAATCGAATTTTCCCTTATGAGCATCATCATCATCATCATCATCATCATCATCATCATCATCATCATCATCTCTCCCTTTCTTTCTTACTTTTTTTTCTTTCTTTGTCCACTCCGCTCTTGTTTTTGATATTCGCAAAAACAGTAGGTGTACGCACTACCACCGTAAGATGACATTAGATTTGCTAAAGTCAAAGAGAGAGAGAGAGAGAGAGAGAGAGAGAGAGAGAGAGAGAGAGAGAGACCATCGTCGTTCTACCCGTTTTCGGGCAACTACGGAATTAGCAATTTTATTTAAGCCACTCGACAACGGTTAGTTTCTTCTACCGAGCAAATATCGTGGGATTTAAATCGTCGAAATAATCGCAGGGAACAAGGGCAAAGATGTTTGGGGAAAAGGTAGAGGAGGTAGGAGAACGAGAGGTCTCAAAGGATATATACTCTCTCTCTCTCTCTCTCATTCTCTCTCTCTCTCTCTCTCTCTATCCCTCTCTCGATTTTCCTGTTGTCGTATTCACGCTAGCGTAACGGTCGACCTCACCTCCGAAATACGATTTTCGAGTAAGACTACGTTCGGGATGCACCTTCCTACCGGGTAATACCACTCGTTCTGGTCTTCTGGTGAAAATTAAAGAACGAGAGAGACAGACAGACACGGAGACAAAGAGAGAGAAAAAGAGAGAGAGAGAGAAAGAGAGAGTACGCCTGAGGAAGAAGAAAAGATATAGGAAGAGAATGAGATAGATAGATAGAGAAAGAAAGAGAGAGAGAGAGAGAGAGAGAGAGAGAGAGAGAGAGAGAGAGAGAAGGAGAGAAAGAGAGAGAGAGAGAGAGATCGTTGGTCTGATTTCACGCTCGGGCTGCTTAGCGATGGACGTAGATACGAGACACCTTCTCGGGCATGCAGTAACAGCGGGATACCAATCCTCCGGTTCGCCGGGAGATCGTGACCTTCCATCCGACGAGAGTTTTCTCGAAAAAGTAGTCGAGATCGCGGGGCTCTTACGGGAGAGAGTCGAAAAGTCGAGAGACGTCGAGAATCGCCCGGAGCGTACGAGATGGTACGCGCGAGCCTTTTAAACCGCCTTAAATTACTTGCGAAAGGAGCGACTTGAGAGACGTGTACTGCCTATAACCAACATCTTCGAAAAATTATTATCTCTTTCTCTCTCTCCCTCTCTCTCTCTCTCTCTCTCTCTCTCTCTTTCTATATAACTATCTATCTTTATTTCTTTCTTTTATTTTCTATCTCTTTCCTTTACGTTCTTTATTCCTCTACCTCCCCCAGAGAGAGAGAGAGAGAGAGAGAGAGAGAGAGAGAGAGAGAGAGAGAGAGAGAGAGAGAGAGAGAGAGAGAGAGAGAGAGAGACAGAAACAGATTTATATATATATATAGAGAGAGAGAGAGAGAGAGACATCTTTTTCATACTTAACGAAATAGTTCTTAGGTACCCATTTGATTTTATCTCGATCGGAAAAGTAAAATAAAAAACGAAAAAAAAAAAGAAATAAATAAATAAAAAGTGTACAACGATTTTTCGATACGTACGAGGAGCGTACATACGCGAGGGAAAAAAATTTTCTATCGCTTACCTTTCCCTCTCTCCGCCTCTCCCCTTTTCCCTCTCCTTAATATACAGCATGTTCGTTCAAAAGAAAAAAAAAAAAAGAAAAAAAAAAGAAAACGGAAAAAAAACTATGAAACTATTATATTACACAAATGTCTAACGCAATCTTCAAATCGACGCACAAGGAAGGGAACGTCGGAAAAGTAATTTTTGAGGAAAGCGATAAAAGGGAGGGATGGAAAGAGAAAGAAAGAAGGAAAGAGAACAAAATCTAGGGGGAAAAAAAAACGAACAAAAAGAGAAGAGAGAAAAGGATGCAACGAGAATCCCTCGTTGTGATTCGTGCAAATGTGTATTATCGATACGTATGTATTTCACCGTGGTACGTACTTAAGAGATACGTATACATATACGAGAAGCACACACACAAACACATACATACATACATACATACATACATATATACATACATACATACATACATACATACATATATACATACATACATACACACGCACACATACACATATTACATATATTTATGCTTACGTACTTGCGTACTTTAGTTACTCACTTACGTCCAGATACGCATACCTACGTATACGTATAATGTATACGTAAACTTCTCTCTCTCTCTCTCTCTCTCTCTCTCTCTATGTGTATATATATATATGTATATTTATGTGTGTGTATGTATATAGGTATATATGTTTCGAAGCGACGGGATGCTGTAGATAATCCGCACCGCCGGCAGAATCAGGCCGGAGAAATTACCGGCCGTCCGCTATTTCCCACGCAGCTCGCCTTGCCCGATCACGAGGGAAGTGTTTTTAGAGAGCACGACGTTAGCTTGTGCGCGCTCTACCACTACGAGAGACTCTCTCGTAAAAGGAGAGAGAGAGAGAGAGAGAGAGAGAGAGAGAGAGAGAGAGGGGTCTTCCGATCGAGATCCAGAAGAGAGAAACCAGAGGTATATCGGAAAGAGAGTCTTCTGACTACACTGATATCGTCAAGCTAATACGTTCGTACACTTTTTTTATTTTCTGACGAACACACCTTTTTTCTTTCTCTTTTTTGTTACCCTCAATCGTCGGCATGATATATTTGTTTTTCTTAAAGAATATCAATGAATTTCGTACATTTTCTCTCTTCTTTTTGTTTCGTTTTCTTTTTAGTTTTTGATTTTTCATTTTTGCTTTTGTTCACTACCATCATTTTCTTCCCCTTCTTTCTCTCTCTCTCTTTCTTTTATATACTATGAATATACACTCAATTAATTTTGAAAGACAATTAAATAACTCTCTTTCTTTCTCTCTTTTTCCTTCGATAAATTTTCCTAAAATCGATTATAGTTCAGTGATATATATATATATATATATATATATATATATATATATATATCGGGATAAAGTTTAACGTGACTGACGATAGCCGAACGTGGAGAGATATAGAGAAAGAGAGAAAAAGAAGAAAGAGAGAGAGATAGAGATAAAGAGATAGAGAGAGAGAGAGAGAGAGAGAGAGAGACTCGGTTGGCGTTTTGTGTATCGCACAGTCGGTTCGTCATAGTCGTAGTAGTAGAGTAGTCGTAATAGTAGTAGTAGTAGTAGTCGTAGTCTGACGGAATTAAATTAATATCTCTCTGGCTTCTGAGATTTGCCAGGGCGGGTCCTAGGTAACGTTGTCACTTGTGAATTATTATTACGAACGGGGAAGCGCGTTCGGTGAGAAAGACGTCACAGGGTATAACTGCGTCTGTGACTGACATCGAGCATGGAAACCGTAGAAATGCTTCGGTACCGGTTTAAAATGATTGCTCGCGGGTATATCCCGAGATTTCGCGACTTCTCTTAGAGAAAAGGTTAACCACGTCCAATGTCTGCTTTCGTCTATGTAAATCTACGTTGGTCTCTCTCTCTCTCTCTCTCTCTCTCTCTCTCTATCTGTCTCTGTCTGTGTCTATGTATGTACGTATCTGTCTGTCTCTGTCTTTGTCCTATGTCTCACTTTCTTTATCTGTGCTCTCAGTGTGCATGCGTGTGATTCTGATCATTTCAAATGATTCTAATTCACGAGATTCCTTCGATCATTTTCTTTTTGTCACCAAATTTACAATCGATACTAGCCCGCTGTCGAACTAACCGATAAGTAATAACGCGAATTTGATTATAAGAGACCGTCGTTGGAACGTCCTAGAAAGTGAAGAAGTTTCCGTACGATAAAACAAAATGGAAAAAAAGAAAAGAAAAAAATGAAGGAAAGAAAGAAAGAAAGAAAGAAGGAAAGAAAGAAAGAAAAATCAAAAAGTTAATTTTCTCCGAAGAACGAACGAAACGATGGACGGGACCAAGAAAGGAGGAGGAGGAGGAGGAGGAAAAGGGAAAAGAGGGAAAGGGAAGAGAGAAGAAGAAAACAAAAGAAATAAGGAAGACGAAGAAAGGGGGGAGATATATATATATATATATATAGAGAGAGAGAGAGAGGGAGAGAGAGAGAAAAAAAGGAGAAATAAGATAAAAGAGGAATCGCAATGACGAGGAAGGAAAATAAAAACGTGGATCGACATAAACGTCGCTCGAGTTTCCTACTTCTTATTCTTATTCCTCTTATTCTTATTCCTCTTATTCTTATTCCTCTTATTCTTCCTCGTCGAGGCGTTAATCGTGAATCACATCTACGGTTACTCCGAGTGGCACACAGCTCAGTTGTCTTCTTCACTGAACTACGCTTTCTAAGAATCCTAAGTCTTTCGCATTCTCGACTTACGTGGAGACGGAAGAATATATTATACGAAGAAGGTATATATATATATATGTGTGTGTGGGGTGGGGGGTACCATATACATATATATATATATATATATATATATATATATATACATAGTAAGATGGGCGAAGCCTACGAAATAAACGGAACAATGGTTGAACGTGAACGCGAACGCGTGTTGAGGAACGATATAATGGAAACTAATCGTGAACGTAAGAAGAGAGAGAGAGAGAGAGATAGAGATAGAATGCAACTCCATGCAATACGAAGGATCGCAAGGAAATACCCTTTTCCAAGGATCGTCTTCATTGTTTGTTGGATTCTCTGAAGTCGAATAAGGCGGAGCGAACGTTGAAGGCACTCTCAAATTTCGCAGACGCGCCTCCTTCCTTTGACTCTCTCCTCTCTCTCTCTCTCTCTCTCTCTCTCTCTCTCTCTTTCTCTTAAGAAGAGTAGAAGCTCTACTTTTCCTTCCTTCCTTCCTTCCTTCCTTCCTTCCTTCCTATCTACCTACGTACACCTCTACACTTTCCTTCATTTCTATCTTCCTTCCTTTACTCCCTTAACTTCCTTCCTTTACTTCCTTCTTTCATTATTTTCCTCTCCTCGACCTTATATTTAAGCGGTTTCCTTGGAAAAAGGAAAACGCGTTACGTGAAAGACGCGTTCCTTATATCTCAAAGCACACCGTAAACTTTGTTTCCTCTCTCTCTCTCTCTCCCTCTCATCGTCCTCCACGAATCCTCGTTTTCTTTTTCTCTTCTTCTGTTTTCTTTTCTTTCTATTTTCTTTATTCCCCTCTTTATCCTTCCGCTCCTGTTTCCGCTTCCCCTTCCGCTTCCGCTTTTCCCCCCCGCCAATCTCTATTTTTTTCCCCATCCAATCTTGATCGTCGCTACTCGGAGAAAGAGAAAAGAAAAGTTACAAAAAAAAAACAAAATTAAATAAATAAATAAAAATGACAAGGAAAGGTCCAAGGCACAATACTCTCTATGATCGTTCCCTACGTACTACTGTGGGCAATTAAATCTCAAGGAAAAAGGAATAAATTGTAATTCGTGAGGTTTCTTCTTTCCTTTTCATTTTTCTATTTTTTTTTTTTTTTCTTTTTGTCATCGTCGTCGTCGTCGTCGTCCTACACGTACATACATACGTATATATACGTAATGTAATATATCAAATTGCGAAACATCGGGAATAAACGCGTGATGCACTTCCGATTATCGCTCGCCCATGGATTTTATAACAAGGGCAGGGAAGCCGAGCTTATACGCGTTCCTCACGGAACACCATAAATTATCAAATACCGTAAGAGAAACATACGGGTAGAGAAAGAGTAAAATAGATATTTTAGAGAGAAAGAGAGAGAGAGAGAGAGAGAGAGAGAGAGAGAGAGAGAGAGAGAGAGAGAGATAGAGATAACGCGCGCGCATATGTGTGTGTGTGTGTGTGTGTGTGTGTGTGTGTACGGTTGGTAAGTATACCGCAAAACTTGGCTACTCCAAGTATATTCGATTCCTCACACTTCGACCATACTTCGCCACCATACGTACATACATACGTTCTTATGCCACTTTAAACGGTTGGATTTATTATCCCTATACGCACAACGACGGATCGAATAGAATTATGCGTCCAACATCGGTTGATATAAGACATACGATCTTATGGTTTGTATCCATCGTATAAAAAAATAAGAAAGGAAGAGAGAGAGAAAGAGAGAGACAGCTTTCATACATTCATACGTTCGCGCTTACGTATGCTACACATATTAGGCGGATTTTCTTTAACGTACGTATATACGTATGTATGTTCAACATATATATATATATATACATATGTTCAGATAGGTACGATGGTTCCCGTAAATGCAACTACGCAGCTATTATCGAGAAGCACACCGTATACGGTAGAGAGAGGGCGATTATCGCGATGAGGTGGCGGCGGCAATGGTGCCTTCGACCACGGACGGCGGCCACGGTGGTGCCGACGAGTTAAGAAATAAATCAGGGCAACAGTTTGGCATTAATTGAGCTGCATTGTATAACAGCGTGCGGCGCGGTGAAATACGCCGTGGCATCGATTTACGATAGATAAAACGTACTTTATGGGGATGTTTCCGAGGGCCGGCCAAGTTGTTTACAACTCTTCTCTCTATCTCTCTCTTTCTCTCTATCTATCTATCTCTCTCTCTCTCTCTCTCTCTCTCTCTCTCTCTCTCTCTCTTTCTCTCGAGCCCTCCACCCCACCTGGAGCTCCCGGACCCTGCACTTCGCGAAGTGCACTCCCCCTACGAAGAAAAGAAAAACCGAGTGCGAGAGATGAGATTAAAGGAGGATGAAAACGAGGAGGTGAAAGAGGAGGAGGGGAAGACTCAAAGTGTATATTCTACCTATACATAACTATGTATATATATATATATATATATATATATATATATATATATATATATATAAAGAGAGAGAGAGAGAGAGAGAGAGAGAGAGATTCTTTCAAGGAAGCACCTTTTAACACGCGTACTTTGCATTCGTCCGCGTGTTAGTAGTTAGCATAGTTCTTCTAAGTTGTACGTTATTTCTTTCTTCCACGCGTTTCAATGGACAATGCGCAATAATAGCGTTTCCGATAATAGCGTTACCAAACTGTAAAAACGTTTTAAAAAAAAAAATATATATATATATATATATTTATATATTTTCCGAACGTTCTTTAATTACTTCATTTTATTCTCCTTCTTCTTCTTTTTTTTCCCCCCTACGTAACTTTATCTCGACAAATTT
>OU964964.1:9505109-9517609 GCA_918808275.2 Dolichovespula sylvestris
CAACGCGTTATTATTAATGATGATTACGCTATCGGCGTGCACACACACACACACACACACACACACACACACACACACACACATACACAGGGACACATGCGAACGGGGATGTACATACGCGTCATATCCAACGACTTGAACGATTAGCTGTTTCTACGAGAGAAGGACAAAAAAATAAGGAAAAAAATTAGAGAGAGAGATATGTTTGCAATCGAAATTAACAAATAAATACAATCTAAATAACGAGTGGATGTTTATTGGTCGAACTAAAGAGAGAGATAGAGAGAGAGAGAGAGATAGATAGATAAATAGAGAAATAGATAAGATAGTAGGATAAAAGAGGATAAATAATGTAAATAGCTTGTTACAGAACGACGTTTTATTAGGTAACGATTTGTAACTAGATTAGAACGAACTGTAACGTTTACTTCGAGATTTCTTCTTGTTTCTTTTCTCTTTCCCCCTTTTTTTTTTTTTTTTCTTCTTTGCAATCTTTTCTCGTTTCACAGTCCTCTTACCTAGCCGAACTCCCTCCCTCCCCCCGGCCCTCCTGCCATCGTCATCGCCAACATCGTCAATCCCCCCTTTGCCCGTCTTCCCCTCTCTCTCTCCTAACCCCCGTAACCTTCCCTTCTATCTCATCCCTTTTCGTTATCCCACCGCTAGCACACGGTGCATCGGGGCTACTGGTTTAGCGAGCGAATAAAGTGCTCTCGTAATGCGAAAGAGTAACCCTTTTAAAGAAGTTACCACGGAACGTTTTCTTCCTTTTATTTTTATTTCCATTTTATTCCCTTCTCCTCCTTCTCCTTCTTCTCCTCCTCCTCCTTCTTCTTCTTCTTCCTCGTCCCGTCTCGTTCTTTGTTTTTGGGGTGAGGGTGGGAGGAGGGGATGGGCGAGTTTCCACACCCACTCACCCACCACCCACCACCTGTTTCTCTCTCTCTCTCTCTCTCTCTCTCTCTCTCTCTCTCTCTCTCTTACACACATACGCACACACACACACACACACGCACACACTTTCACTCTATCTCTCTCCTTTTCCATTTTCGTTCTCTCATATTTCTTTCTTCCTTCCTTTTTTTCCTCTTTTTGGTCGTTTTATTTATTTCTCGTTTCGTTTCGTTGTTACTTTCCTTATTCTTGTTTTTCCTTTTCTTTTCGTCTCTTCCCCCGTTTATTTAACCTCCCCTGGAATTATTTCTACGTATAAGTAGCTCTAGACTACGGTCTGGATCCACAAATACCATTACGCTCCGGGGAAATACGCTGTAGTAAAGTTCGCGAACCCGGTGGGGTGGGGGGTAATTCCGATAAAAAAGTTCAATCGACTAATAACTTCCGGCTTTGTCTAATCGCGGCATTTAATCGGATAAAAGGCTCCGGGCGATCTCTTCTACGTTCGGGGGCTTGAAAAATCTCGGAGACGGAGTCAAGTAAAACCGAACGATTTTCTAAGGGATCTATCCCTATCCCTATCTCTCTCTCTCTCTCTCTCTCTTTCTCTTTATCTGTCTCTCTATCTTTTTTTATCCTGTCGAAAAAGAAGGGACGCAAGTGGGACAAAAATTAACGTTTATACTAAACTCAATGACTTTTGGATTTCACGTAATTATTTAATAAATAGAATAGAATATATATATATATATATATATGTGTGTATAAAAATAGAACCTTGACGAAGGTTCAATTGTGCACATTAAATTAGTACCTATAAATAAAAAAAAAAAAAAGAAACAAATGTAAGGTACGTACAAAGTTCCTAGATCGGCCGAAAATTCTTCAATGATTTTAAAAAACATACAAATATATAATTCTTTCGAATACTAGGAACTTTCGATTAATTTTTAAACTTTTTTCTTTTTTCTTTTCGTAATATCTGTGACATACGTGCTATCGATATTCCAATGTAAATTAGGTAATCCATGTTTCTATTTCGTTCTATCTATACGATATTAATGTAACTGCTATTATTATTATTATTATTATCATTAATATTTATTGATCAAAATTATGTAGCCGTTATGTCCTATCAAACTTCAACGACGATACTTGACCCAAATTCATACGACTTATTAATATTCCTCCTAATACTATTCAAATAACTATCATCCCATCTAACATCGACTAATCCTTTAAATACGATTTATCAAAGATAGATGTATATATCTTATTTCATTGTTGATATCGTTCGATATTATTGATATAAAATAAATTCGATTAATTTCGATCTTTCACTATACTTCCTCGGCATCGTATTTTCTCGATATTCAGACAATTTTTATTATTATTCATTATTATTATTATTATCGCTATCATTATTTTTATTATTATTATTATGATTAGTATTAAAAGATTAGGATCGAGGGTCTAAATTCTAATCGTCGTGGAAAGACACGATCAGCCGTGACTCGCACTGTACGAGTCCATAATCTACAAGGTACGGTTTAGAGATCTATCGGTCGTGTAGCCCGTATATATATATATATACACACGTATATAAGTACATACTTACATAAATACATACATGCATCGAAGATACCCATCTATACACGGACGCTTGCACACGTATACACGTTCGATATCGTCTACGCTCTAAGCTAGCAAGCCACTTTATTTCCTAGCACGAACTGGTGACAAACGCAGACGGCTAAATCTACCGGACCCGGTACACAAGACCAACCAGAAATTTTCTATATTTCTCCTCGTCCTACCCGTCCTAGCCGTCCTACCTAGTCGTCCCTAGTCGTCCTAGTCGTCGTCAGGTGGCTTTATTCGAGAGAGAGATTATAGCACGATCGAGGTAATGCTGCTTTGTTATTACCGTATGCCGTGCGTTCGAGAAGGCCTTAATGTCGCCACGGCACGTAGCTACATAAATATATACATATACTTATATAGATATGTACGTACATCTATATATGTATATATATATATATGTATATATATATATATATATATATATATATATATATATATGATGCAGTAAATTATGAAAAATATATCCGGAAAATTGTTCTAATCGATTTTACGAAATCGAATAAATTCATTGTCTATATTAAAATTCATAGCTAGCGAGGATCCTTCGTTTTAAATAATAACGATATCATATCAAATAAATAAATATATATATATATATATATATATATATATATATAAACATGTGAACACGATATAAATAAGAACGTACATAATATTAAATATTAAATAAATTTTAAATAACTTACGTACCTGTATAATTAATTTCGAGGACCTATCCGAATCTTACGTGCTCCGTTCCGTACGAAGGTCGAGCTAACACTGATCGAAAATGAATTAAATACGCACATGTATAAAAGTAAACACGTACGGACGTATGTACGTATTATCCATTCGGATAAATAACAAAATTCGTATATACTGGCAACACCGTTTACACGCTGTTTCTACACATACGTAAATATGTATGTATACGTATATAAATACATACACGTATACCTACGCATACTTTGGTTTATTTAATCGTCGTATATCAAAGTGTGTAAAATCGCGAACGACCGACAGTTATATAAAGAACACGACGTGAAAATGATTCGTATGTTTGTGCAAGTTCTTTCGTTCATTTTTCCATTCATTCTTTTTCTTCATGTTTTTTAAGGATCTCATTAGGACATTCTTTCGCTCACTCCCTCTCTCTCCCTCTCTCTCTCTCTCTCTCTCTCTCTCCCTCTCTCTCTCTTTCACTCTCTCTCTCTTTCACTCTCTCTATAAGCAGTGACTACATTTATCCCTCTTTTTTCTTTTTATTCGGATGGACGACAATAAACAGGGAATTCCAGGTAGAAGAACGTATAAATGTCAAAGTGAAATATAATTTATTATAATTTACGTAGGATTTCATTTCATTTCATTTCATTTCACTCACATCGGCAGTAAACACTTGCAAAAAGGAACCTCGACCTTCCTACAAATTCTCTCTCTCTCTCTCTCTCTCTCCTCCACTAATTTATTCCAAGCAAGTACGAAAGATCGTTTGAAAGCAGAGCGACAATATATTCTTTTTTCGTCTCTTTCTTTTTGTGCTTTTTTTTGTTTTTTCTTTCACGGTCAAGCCTAAATCGAAAATCTAATAATTTAAATAGATAGACGTACTCGATATGTCAATCTCGAAAATTCTCCCTTTATTTTTTCCTACCTTTTAATTTTTTTTTTTTTGTTTTTAATTTTCAATATCGGGATATTTCCCCGCCACAACCCCCGCCGCCACCCCTATCCATCCCCTGCTCAAATCCCCCGCCCTTTGGAACTGCAACTCTAATATAATTTTTTTGGATGACCTTCTTTTATTTGCTCTCTCTCTCTCTCTCTCTCTCTCTATTTTTTTTTACGTTTATTCCCGTCGAAATAGTAAATAGAACGAAAAAATTAAATAGAGCGCGATATTAAATGCCACTTACGATATGCGTGCGTTTGGAATGGAAAAAAGAGAGAGAGAGAGAGAGAGAGAGAGAGAGAGAGAGAAGCAAAAAAGAAAAATGAAAAAAAAAAGAAAAATGATTTTCAATCTTTATCCCAATTTAAAATTGTAATTTTGATCGCTCTCTCCCTCCCTCTCTCTCCCTCTCTCTTTCGCGACAGTATAATTTAGTACGAAACGTCAATATATCTTTCGATATTACATCGTACGTACGTACGTATCCGATATATTAATTTATCCGATATCAATTCCGATACGATCTTTCAAATCGTTCGTCAAATCGAATGACTATTATCTCCTTTGTCCTCCATCTCTTCTTCCTCCTTCCTTCACATCTTCCCTCTTCGTTGTCGTCGTTTCGTTTCTCTTCTTTTTCCTTTCATTTTTTTTTTATCTTTTCTCTTTTTCCTTGTCTCTCTTTTTTCTTGTTTTTTCTTTTTTTTCCCATTTTTTTCCTTTCAACGCGACCACGCATGACCCAACGTCGTTTCGTAATAACGGCCGGTAAATTCCAAGTTAGTAGCGACAACGACAGGCCTTCGTTCGTCGGGTTCTTCCCCGTTCACGTTTTCTTTCTTTCTTTTCCTTCCTCTTTTTTCCCCAGAACCAGAAGTTTATTTTCCCCTACTCCTCCCCTCCCCGCCCAGCAACAGCAGCAGCAGCAGCAGCAGCAGCAACAGCAACGGGAGAATAAGAAGAAGAGGAAGAAGAGTGGACGGTGATGTTGACGATGACGATGCCGCGGAGTATAAATGGAGACGCAGTGGCAACGCGTACGGAGTAGTCTCTCGGCAAAAGACAGAATGGAAGGATCCAAGTTTTACCTTGCGTTGCTTCTATTAGCGACGATAACGTCCTCCACCTTTGCCGAACTATGCGATTTGGAGAAACAATCGGGATGGTACAGATGTCAGGGTCTATCGAGTTTGGCACAAGTGAGTATATACGTATGTTTTTATGATATATATATATATATATATATATATATATATTTATTTATTTATTTATTTATTTATTTATTTAATTTTATATCGATGATATTATAATGATACATACGTTCATAACGTCGTACGTATAGATATAACGTCTTTGTCATACTTATATTTTGATCATATATATATATATATATATATATATATATATATATATATATATATTTATTTATTTATTTGATCTTACATCGATGATATTGTAATGATCGATGATATTATAATGATACATACGTTCATAACGTCGTACGTATAGATATAACGTCTTTGTCATACTTATATTTTGATCATATATATATATATTTATTTATTTATTTGATCTTACATATGTGATATTATAATGATCGTTGATATTATAATGATACATACGTTCATAACGTCGTACGCATAGATATAACGTCTTCGTCATACCTAAATTTTGATAATATATATATTTATTTATTTGATCTTACATCGATGATATTATAATGATCATTGATATTATAATGATACATACTTTCATAACGTCGTACGCATAGATATAACGTCTTCGTCAATTTCGAAGGAAATTTCGTAATTATAAGATCGATGTTTCTTTTTCTTTCTTTGTTTATTAATTTTTATCGAACACGAGGATGATCTATGCGTACGGGTAAAACGTTCGACTTCTTCGTTTTATATTTTATTCTTTGCAATGCACAAGTCCGAAGATGTTTTATACAAAAGAATACTAGAGAAAAAGAAGAGAGTGAAAAACGTGGTATTCGTAAAAAACAAAAAAGAAAAAAATGTTCCATCGAGAATTTGATCACTACGATCGGATATAGAAAATGCGAAGGAATATTAATAGAGTTAAAGTTGATATTTCTCACGGTTCTACGTAACCGGGATCGTCGTTTTATGATAAAATGAAAGACCGAACGAAAACGTAGTAAATATTTCGCGTGGTAGAACCGTAATCCATTTATCTCCCAATTCTCTTATAACAATACGTCGCCAACGACGATCCCAACGATCATTATCGTGCATTTAATAACGATCGATCTTTTTTCTTTCTCTCTCTCTCTCTCTCTCTCTCTCTCTCTCTCTCTCTCTCTCTCTAACTATCCGCAAATCAGTTGGCCTCGTTACCGGACTCCGTGGTCGGGCTTAGATTGGAGAAGTCCAACATCAGCAGTATACCGAGCGACGCATTCTCAAGATTTGCAGCGAGTCTGATAGAATTGAGGATCACCGGATGTTCTCTCGAGAAGATAGAGGACGATGCATTCAGGAGCCTCGATAAACTGGAGACGCTCGACTTATCGAACAATCGTATCTTAGGGATCGAGACATCCTGGATACGGGGATTGCCGAAGTTGAAGGAATTGATCGTTTTCAGAAATCGAATTCGTCAAATCGATCCAGAGTTTTACGTACTATCGCCTAAACTCGAGCTACTCGATGTCGCTTACAACGAATTGGTCGATTGTATTAACGAATCGAATCTGAAGAAATTGAAACATTTGAAGGTAATATTGATTGCTGGTAATCCATGGTCGTATCGTTGTAGATCGGAAATGGCATACGCGTTCAAACGTAGCGGCGTCAATTGGATAAAGGATTGGTCGGTCGGCGATCTCCTGATCGAAGAGTGTATCGCCCACGAACCTAATGCCGATACCGACGACCTGATATTGCGTAAATGCGTCGATAGAAAATCGTTCGAATCCATTAGTCCGATACTAACGGATTTGGAAAGGAAGGTGGAGGAATTGTCGAGGGATATCATGGAATTGAGAGACGAGGTGAACGATCTTAAGAAGAAGAACCCTTGAAATGAATACTCTTGAAGTATTCGTTCCTTCTTCTTTTTTTTTTTCTTGATTTATCCGTCATTTCAAAGTCATCAAGTATGAACGACGATTGATATTAGATGACGTTGTTATTTCGACAAAATCTCTCTCTCTCTCTCTCTCTCTCTCTTTTATCCCGATCAAAAGATAGAAAAAAGAAACTTTCATTGATTTAAATAACGCACGATCTGACGATATGTTGCTTACGTATGAGCAGCCGTTCGCGAGTCAAATCGATCAACTCCATTTTTCGAACGTTTCTAAATTTATTCGTTTATAGCACTCGACGGAATCCTCCACTTTTTACATTCATAACAAATTCCCCTAATTTCCTTTTATTTCATACGATTAAATGACCGAATTTATTTCGTCGAGCTTGTACGCTTAATACGCCGTTTGATTATAGCTACGTTCGCATTAATACAATCGACAACGTCCATTCGAATTTATATTATATCTTAACTAGAATTTACAAAGTAGCAATTTATATCGTTTCATCGAGTTTCTCGATCTTTTCCTTTCACGGAATTAAATCATCGATTAGCCAAGTGAACGGCGCAAATAATTTTATCGCATCCCATCTTAAACGTAAGATTTATCTTATCGCTAATGTAACCCGATGCAATTTCGATTATATCGATCATTACGAACAAACATTTGTTTCGTTCGACGTACAAAAGAAAAAAAAAAACGAAAGAAAAACGCACGTTTATGTATTTGGATTGTATCGATATGTATTCTTTCTCGAGGCAATGTATCGATCCTTTCGTCGATCATTTACGAATAAAACAATTTCGTCGAATTACGCGTTGCTTTTCGAATTTCTTTATTACTTTCTTTTTCGTTCCCTTCGTGTATCTCTCCTCTCCTCCTCCATACTCCCCACCCCCCTCCCCTAACCAACTCCCCAATCAACTTAGGTTCGTTTCTTCGAGATAGACTCGGTAGCGAGCGGCACTGGGTGCACGCGCGTTCGCAACTTTAAATCATAGTTCGTCTGAAAGCTGATCCACGATCTCTTTCTCACTCTCTCTCTCTCTCACTCTCTATCCATCTATCTATCTATCTATCTATCTATCTATCTATCTATCTATCTATCTCTATCTCACTCGGTCGAGCTCGGTTATCCCTCGCAAAGCGGGACAAGAACATCCCGGCCGCGGTTAACCGCCATTCATCACGCGGAGGAGGGCCGGTTAAAAAAATGCGTATCGTACACACGCGGATAGATCACGCTCGCAGAGCCCGTGAGATCTTTGACGCGGTTTCCGTGGTCATTAATAATGCCGCTCGAGGCGGCGAGGTGAATGAAAAAAAAAAAAAAGGAAAAAAAAGGAAAAATAAAGGACAGAAAGATAAGCAGAAAGAAAAAAAAAGGAAGGAGTGGAAGAAGAACGGGGAAAAAAATGGAAGAAGGAAATAAAAGAGAGAGAAAAGGATGCGACGAGTGTGTGTGTGTGAGAGAGAGAGAGAGAGAACTTGAAAAGAGACGATATATATATATATATATATATATATATATATATATACATATCCTTTGCGAAATAAGTACTTGTATGAGAGAGAAAGATAGAGAAGAAGAGGAGAGGAGAGGAGAGAGAGAGAGAGAGAGAGAGAGAGAGAGAGAGAGAGTAAAAGTGGACAGCCAAGATAGAAGGGACTCCGTATTTGCTGTCGATATGTCGTCCTAAGAGTAATGTTGCTCTATCGTCTCCTCGTTATAGTCACTTCTTGGCAGGTTAAAGAACGATTCAGAAGAGAAACGTTCTTTCTCTCGTTACGCTCGGCCAAACTCCATTACCAAAACTAAAGACTATTAATTCTTATCATTTCTTTATTTGTACATAGCTGGGATAACGGCGATTATTGGCGAGATGGTCTGGCTCTCATTTCTATTGCGCATTTGCGAGAAACGAGAGGAAGGAACGAAAAGGAAAATAAAAGAAAAGAAAAAAAGAAAAACTCGAAAAACGAGAAGGTAAAGAGAGAAAAAAGAAAAAAAGTAATGATGAAAGTTTTCTATCGAACGACAATGCATAACGATGATATTCTTCTTTTCATTTTGTATTTCCAAGGAGAAAGAAAATATAATAAACAAAAAAAATAAAATAAAATAAAATAAAAGAGAGAAAATCGAGAAAAAGAAAGTAAAGAAAAGAATGTCGTCTTTATCGAAGAAAAATTAATATAATTATTATGACGGACGTGTGAGCACGTTTAACGATGACATTATTAATTTAATATAACGACGATCTAAAACGACGATGATACGTATTAATTAATATAGCGCGTAGTTAGAATAATATAATTAAATTAACATGTGGTGTACATTATGTGTTGTAACGCTAATTAGATGAATCGGTGATATATCCATTGTTGTTTCATAATAATAATATAATTATTATCATATATATATATGTGTGTGTGTCTGTGTGTGTGTGGGTAGGTAATAACTCGTGTAATCTATATCGAAGAAAAATTAAGAGTATAATTACTATATAAAACAATATCAATATATAACAATTATGATTATAGAAATTTCATCAACATATACTATTAGTATATATATATATGGGTGTGTATATAGAACTACAATAATGTGTAAGATCGTCATGCTTACATACTACAAAATAATCCTCATTATGCGAATAGAAACTTAGTAATAAGATTAAAGTACAGGGAGGTTCTTAAGATCGACATCAATGGATATATATATATATATATATATATATATATATATATATATGTGTACTATCTCTTTCTATATTTCTCGAGATATTGTTCGAGGAAAAGCATTTCCAGTAGTGATTTATAGATAGAAGGACGTCGTGCATCCGGAGCAGTAGCTAGCTGCTGGATATCATGTCATCGTCGTTGTCTTCGTCTTCGGTGCGGTACGGTACGGTACGGTACGGTACGTTACAGAACGTTACGGTGCGGCACAGTGCGGTGCGGAACATTCGCCGTATGCGGGAGTGCTCCAGTTCCCACGCGATGCTGAGTTATACGGTACTAGAATGAGAGAGAGATAGATAGCTAGATAGATAGATAGAGAGAATGAGAGAGAGAGAGAGAGAGAGAAAGAGATAGATGAACATTCTGCATGTCTCTCTCTCTCTCTTTCTCTGTCTCATTCTCTCTATCTATCTATCTCTATATCTATCTCTCTTACTCTCCTAATCTCTCGGTCGGTCGCACCGTCCGCGAGAGAGAACGCGTCGGGTATTTATGCGGCCCGTGTGTATGCATCCAGAATACGCATCCGGTGCGAGCTTGCAACCGGGTTACCTTCGCTTTGGCGCGAACGAGCCACGCGTTCTCTCGCGAGCGAAAGCGTCAAAGCGGAATTCGTCAGTTCCAGCCCCTTCTCTTCATCCCTACCTCTCTACCAACCAACTAACCCATCTACCCACCTACCCACCCTCCGATACGTCGCCACGTAAATGCCGCGCCGTGCCGCGCCGTGCCGTGTCATGCCGCGCCCGTTTTCCACTCTACCTTTTATCATTTGTCTATCGAAAGTGAATCGTTTCTATGTAATGCATTATGCATAATATGCGCGTTGGAAGTTTGTATACGTATTGTACGTACGTACGTACGTACGTACGTACGTGCGCATATGTACGTTATCCATGGATGAACGAGTGTATGCATGTAGAGTAGATATCTAACGCTCGAGAATGAATCCCTTTTGAGAATGTGCATATGGGATCGTAGGTGGATAGAAAAATTTAGAAATTGTGTTGTGCCGATAAAAAAAAAAAAAATAAAAAAAAGAAATATATATATATTTTTCTGTTTCTTCGACGTACTCTTTCTTCCCTTATCTTTTCCGATCGAAATCTTTTCGCGTTATTGTTTTCAATAAATATTTTTATTAATTCAAAGTCGTTTATTTTTACAAAATAAAATTATACGCGTGCGTGCGTGTGTATGTGTGTGTATTATAAATTCAAAAATTATTCATATATATATATATATGTGTGTGTGTGATTTATGATCGATAGAAAAAAATAAAATTATTCATTCGTAAGTTAATTTTTAATATTACCTAAGTACTATATATATATATATGTTATACGAAATATAAATTCCACGTTGTCGAATTTTTATTCACTTTTCCTTTCTTCACATTTTTTTTTTTCAGAACAAAAATTCGTTTATAGGAAATAAAAATATTGTTACGTACGTACGTACGTCAAGGGGAAAAACGCGACGTATGTTTTTCTCTGTAAAAATATATATCTGAATAGGGATTATTTCATAGACGAAAGAACAAGTTTCTAGATGTACGAGCATAATAGTTTACGATACCGTTCTATTCTTTCTGTCATTGGTCATTTAACGAGCGGTGACGTCGTCTCGTTACGCATGATCGAATTGTTCATGATTACTATTCTCACAGAAAAAGACAGAGAGATAGAGAGAGAGAGAGAGAGAGAGAGAGAGAGAGAGAGAGAGAGAGAGAGAGAGTTTTGTATCAGAGAATCGGAAGAATTATTATAACCGCGTAATAACCGAAAACGCGAGAATGATGATCCGAGAGACCGAAGGCAATGATCGAAACTCCGACACGATGTCTGTCTGGATATTTCTCTCTCATTCTCTCTCTCTCTCTCTCTCTCTCTCTCTCTCTCTCTCTCTCTCTCTCTCTCTCTCTCTTTTAACGTTCACACAATAGCGGAAATCGAAGACCACCACGTTCGTTTCCCCGACCAATCCGTGGAAACGTATATATTTTTCTTTTTTTTCCGTCGTTTTCTTCCTTTTTCCTTTCATTTTTTTTCTCTTTCTCCCTTTATTTTTTTTTTTTCATATATATTTTTTTTTTCGTTAACCGAGATGGATATAGATACATACATATGTACACAGAAACACACACGCACGCACGCACACACACACACACACACACACACACACACACACACACATATATATATATAGAAAGTGATATCCGCGCCTCGATGCACCGGACAAAAATGTCAAATCAAGCTGCGCGCAGCAGAGAATGCGAGGAGCTTCAAATCAAGAAAAACGTAAAAAGAAGCGGGATATATATATATATATATATATATATATATATATATATAAAGAGAGAGAAAGAGAGAGAGAAAGAGAGAGAGAGGAAGAGAGAGATACGTCATCGATACCCGACGGCTCACCTGACTGCCACGAGACAGACAGAGAGAACGAAATAGAGAGAGAGAGAGAGAGAGAGAGAGAGAGAGAGAGAGAGAGAAA
>OU964964.1:9522609-9532609 GCA_918808275.2 Dolichovespula sylvestris
TCGTTGGTTGGTTGCATGGTTGCTTGGTTGGTTGCTTGGTTGGTTGCTTGCATACATGGATGGATAGATGGACGGAAGGACGGATGGATGGATGGATGGATGGATGGATGGATGGATGGATGGTTTACAAGTTCGTCTCTTGAACCGAGTAAGAAGAAGAAGAAGAAGAAGAAGAAGAAGAAGAAGGGGAGTTTGATGGAAGAAGGTAAAGTCGATCGATCTTGGACCGATCGACGTCGACGAGACAATAGAGACAGCCGCTCCTCGTACGTCTTTCGAGTGTTCGTAATTACGTCGCGTTTCTCTCCAAGAAATTCAAAGTTTTAGAATAAGAGAGAGAGAAAGAGAGAGAGAGAGAGAGAGAGAGAGAGAGAGAGAGACTGCTATCTGAAAGTTACCACGTTTGGTTGCCTCGAAGGTATAGCTAGAGCTAACTTGAGAAAGAAGTGGAGAAAGAGAGAGAGATAGAAGGAGAGAGAAAGAGAGAAAAAGAGAAAAAGAAATAGGAGAAGGATAAAGAAACGAGAGAGAGAGAGAGAGAGAGAGAGAGAGAGAAAGAGAGAAGAGATTCCAGAGAGATAGGTTAGTGTAGAGCGTGCTCTCTTAACGCTGGCATATACCCGCCTTCCTTCCCGAGTGAACCAGATTATTGGCTGAACTCTGACCGTGGAATTACGTATTCTTGAAAAAATCTCTTTGCATTTTAAGGATGTATGCGTGGTGGAAGTAAAGAAGGAAGGAAGGAAGGAAGAAATGAAGGTAGGAATGAAGGAAGGAAGGAATGAAGTGAGGAAGGAGGAGGAGGAGGAGGAGGAGGAGGAGAAGACGAAGAAGGAGGAGGAGAAAAAGAACTCCGTAGGTTCGTTCGTGGATCTTCGCTCGCACGCGCTCACATCGATGCTCGAGGGTTCCCCTCCGCGTTCCCGAGTAAGTAACTATACATACATACATACATACATACACCGAACGTGTGTACACACACACACACACACACACACACACACGCACATGTATATGTATATATACACGTATAGGTTTGCGTCTTGAGTTAAGGTGGAACCTGGGGTTGCGTCTGGGTAGGAAGGATCCGGGTCACAGATCAGCGGGCCCGCGTGAGGCCCTCGGTCCCCATCGAGAGCGCGTATCGCGAGCAAAAGGGGTACATACCTACCTGCTTTACCTCATCCCCTCCCCGTTCCCCGTTCCCCATTCCCCGTTCCACGTCCACGTCCACTACACTACACTCCTCTCCACTCTCCCCGTCCACCACCCTCCTACTCCCAACATATCCCTTTCTCTTTCTCCTTCTCGTTCTCAGCCGAGCACCTATCTACCTACCCACCTACCTATCTACCTACCTACCTACCTACCTACCTACCTACCTACCTACCTACCTGAGACTACCTGGTACTTGGTACCGGGTACTCGGTACTCTATAGCCGGTACTAGGTATATGCCTGACCACCGCGAACACCACCACCAACCCTGAGGCCACCGCGTTCGTTCCCTTCGTGTTTCTTCTTCTTCTTCTTCTTCTTCTTCTTCTCTTCTGTTTCTTCTATCTTTCTCTTTCTTATCCTTGTCTCGAGACGCGCATCCGACCGAGACCTCTCACGCACTCTCTCCTCCTCCTCCTCCTCCTCCTCCTCCTCCTCCTCCTTCTTCTTCTTCTTCTTCTTGGTATGGTACTATCGTCTGCTCGTAACGAGGCTACGAGAATCCTCCTCCTCGTATTCCTTTCTACTACGAGCGAGAGACTGAGAGAGAGAGAGAGAGAGAGAGATACCCTCTCTCCCACTATCAAACCCATAACACGAGCGTAGGCCCGTAAACGGACGTGCTCTTTGTCCGGCTGACGTGATGATCCTTCGCGCTCCTCTTCTTATTCTTCTTCCTTTTTTTTTTTTTTCCTTCGAGAGAAAGAGACTGACAGAGAAAGAGAGAGAGAGAAAGAGAGACAGAGAGGTTATTAAGAATGATAAAACTTATAATTTACATTCGATGAATCTACGATCAATTCTAAAATAAACACTTTCCAATTTGTTCGTGGGAAAAAGATCTTCGTTAATTAATTTTAACGTGATATCACATATATATATATACACGCACACGACCGATATCAAACACGTATATACTTATGTATGTATTTATAGATATATACATATCTACGTAGATTCACGCAAACACGTAGAGAGTAGAAGAAGAGAGGATATTAATTTCTTGGTAAGTGCACATACGCTCCGTTGGTTTTCTCGGTCTGAAAACGGGAACGAACCCCTGACCTTTTACCGATATATATATATATATATATATATATATATATATATGTATATATGTAAATATATATGTATGTATGTACCCGTTATAACCCGTTCGTGGCTCCATTACGCATTGCGCCGCTTTTTATTACTCGATCGGTGAACGGGTAATAAGGTAAATTCACTTATTCTCGCAGCGTGGAAACCTACGATTCGCATGTAACTAACTCGTGCGGTGAATCCATTTCAAATCTACATTTCCCTATTTCTCTCTCTCTCTCTCTATCTCTATCTCTATCTATCTCTCTATCCATCTATCTATCTATCTCTATACGTCTCTTATTCGCATTGTTCACTCAGCTATAATTTATCTCAAGTATTGTTAAAATTGAAGAGGGAAGAGCGAAGAAGAAGAAAGAAATTTGATGAAGAAAAAAAGATAAGGAACTAGGAAGAAATATCAAGGAAAAAAAAGGAGAGAGAAAATGTGACACGAATAATATTTAAAAGGAGTCAAATAAAATGATAAGGAAAGTGAAAGCGATGAGACAAGGGAGATAGCAAAAATACAATCCACTATTACTCTCTCTCTCTCTCTCTCTCTCTCTCTCTCTCTCTTTTTCTCTCTGGCCAACTAATGTGATGAATCCATTTTAAATTTACATTTCTCTCTCTCTCTCTCTTTCTCTTAATCTTTCTCTTTGTCTATCTCTTACTCTCTCTTCCCCATTTCTCATTGTTCGCTCGACCGTAACTCTTATCTTGAGTATTTTCAAATTAAGGAGAAAAGAGAGAGAAAGAGAGAGAATAAAACGGAAAGAAACAGAGAGAAATAAAAAGAGAAACGAAAAAAAGAAACAACGGAACAAGAAGCAAATAGGAGATACAAAAATAGAGAGAGAGAGAAAATAAGTGACAAATAATATTAAAAAAAAACGTAATGCAAAATGATAGGTAAGATAAGAAAAGTGAAAGTGATGCTGGAACGAGAGATATAATAGCGAATGCAATCCACTATCCCTCTCTCTCTCTCTCTCTCTCTCTCTCTCTCTCTCTCTCTCTCTCTCTCTCCTTCTTTTTCTCTTTGTTCGCAACCGTGTAATTAAGTCTAATCGCACGCAAGGCGAAAGATCAAAAGCAAAGCTCGTGCGAGCTGATTAATCGCATCTAACGGAAGAATTTTCGTCGGTCGTCGGGATGAAAGAAAGAACTACACAGGTAATATCAGAACGTATGGGACTATTAATAATGACGACAACAACGACAACAACAACGACAACAACAACGACGACGACGACGACAATAACAATAATAACAATAATAATAATCGATGTCTTTTCAATAATGGTGCCTCGATGATATTAGTTATGGTGGTGATGATGGTGGTGTAACGGTGTTACGATATAACCCGATGCGTGTTTGTAATGGTTGATCTTTTGAGAGGAACGTAAACATTCCTACAAGTTGATACCCCATATCGTAATTAGCCGATCGCTTTATATCCTCACCTATACCGCAAACCCACCCCATACCCTCTCGTCTCCCTCCCTCTCTCTTTACCCTTGCTCCCCTACCCCCACCCCACCTCCCACCCCCGATCCTCTCTCGTCTCGTAATAACTGTACGTCTCAGCTCGTGGCACGTCGGGTCGTTAAACCATTTTTGCAATAAACTCGGCGACGTTATGCGCTCGTTATCCGTTAAGAAACGCACGTGCATACACACACGCATACACACACGTTAACAGAGTAAGATAGAGAGAGAGAGAGAGAGAGAGATATGCAGAGCACACACGTATCGGCACACAGGACAAATATACGCGAACATTGTAAGAATGAGAAATATATAGAAGCTACTCTATCTAAACCATGTGAATAACCATACATCTTGGAACGCCATTATGTCCCTTTCTCTCTCGTTGGCAATATTTTCGTGAGATAGTTATCTATCGATAGAAAAATCATTCTCCCTCTCTCTCTCTCTCTCTCTCATTTATAACTATCTCCCGTTCTCCTTTTCTCTGATCCTCCCCACCCACCCACCCACCCATTCTCGTTCTAATTTCATAAAGAACACAAACACGTTTCCGAGGGATTTCTACTTGAAATTACAACGAAAAATAAATGAAAAAGAAGAAGAAGATAGGGAAGAAATGAAGATAGAAAAGAATCCAATTAAAAAAAAAAACAAACAAACAAACAAAATTATAGAAAGAAAAGAACGAATAAAAATAATTACAAAAGAAGGAAGAAACCGTAGAGAGAGAGAGAGATTAACCGTCGTGCTTTACCTATACACAATAATACATATGTACGTAATATTCGTGTCTCGAGAGACATTGTTGTACGTAATATCCTATCTCTTTTCCTTTCTCTCTCTCTCTCTCTCTCTCTCTTTCGAGATACAGGACTCATAGGGAAAGAGAGAGAGAGAGAGAGAGAGAAAGAGAAAGAGAAGGCCCTCCCGATAGTTATAGGCGTACGAGATCATCGTGCGGAGATCTCGACACGCCCGGAGTTCACGCTCCGAGCGCCGGGGTCATTGGGCAGCCTGCTCGACAACAAATCATGGCTAATGATCTACCCGTACCTTCGCAGTTACCTTACCTTACACACTTCTAAAGCAAAACGAGTAGATAGTAGGATAGAGAATAGGATAGAGTAGGAGGAGGAGGAGGAGGAGGATAGGATGTGGAATAGGATGGAAGAGGATAGAAGAGGGCATATACTTTGCGAGGCCTTAACCCCTTACCCCACCGTCCTCCCCTTCCCTCACTACCCCTTCTACTCCTCCTACTGTTCCTTCTGCTCCTCCTCCTCCTCCTCCTCCTCCTCCTCCTCCTCCTCCTCCTCTTCATCCTCCTACTCTACTCTTAGTCATCGCGAAGCAAACTATGACGAAGCAAAACTCGTCCACTCCCACGAACTCTCTCTCTCTCTCTCTCTCTCTCTCTCTCTCTCTCTCTCTCTTTCTGTCTCGTTCTTTATTTCAATATTCTCTTTTTACCGAATAATTACAACGATAGTAAAGATGGGGTGGTAAACGGGTGTAAGGTGGCGCGAAGGACTACACGCGCGCGCTTTGCGTTTTTCGGTGGACCGGGGGTAAGGGCGGCGGGAGGGCTCGGGATGGAGGAAGAACACGCGTTCGTTTATATTATTTTCGATTGGCGACGAATGACGATTATTAACGTTCAGGTACGACGAGTTTTATATTCTCGGATAATATTGAATACAAACTGCGATATCTCCAAGTTAAAACATTGATACCTAAAAATATATATACCTATATATGTATGTATATACATATATGTATGCATATACATATTAGGTAAATGAAATGAGAGGAACAAAAAAAATGATATATATATATATATATATATATATATATATATATATGTATGTATGTATGTATACGTATATAGGAGAGAAGTCTCGGTAACGTTAGAAAGTCTCTTAGGATCTTTTATATTGGATCAGTAAAAGTCGATGGATAGATTCGCGCTGTGAATCATCGAGATTTATTGCCGATCCTTCTCCTCTCTAAGACGAAGACGAAGACGAAGACGAAGACGAAGAATACTTTTACCGTAGATCGAGAATAGCCGAGTAAGTACTTGAACCGTAACGAAATCAGGTCTAATCGAGTAAAGACTTGAGAAAGGTTGGCCTAAGAGAGACAACGAGGGAGAAAGACAGACAGATAGATATATAAAGAAAGAGAGAGAGAGAGAGAGAGAGAGAGAAAGAATACATCGAAGAGATCGACAAAGTTCGGTGGCGATTCGCACCGCAGGATCGTTGTTCGGTAGCTAAGAAAGATTTATCAAACGCGATCGATCTATCGAGCATGCTTCCGATAGATTTCCTTTTTTTCATTTTTCTTTTCTTTTCTTTTCTTCTCTTCTTGTTTATCCGTACCATCGTAACGAGCCACAATTTACCTAAAGATATTCCAACAAATTTCCTCGATATAATAAATATATCGTTACAATGCAATGCATACGTACACGTAGTATATAAAAAAAGGCAAATACGTATGTGTATATATATATATATATATATATATATATATAATATACGTACATATACGTATATACCTACATGCGCACGTACATATATACATAAATACATACAAACACGGACACACATACGCTTGAACGCGACCGGGGTAGGTTGTCGTCGATGTTATAAGGAGGTCGTCGCTACTCCTATCGATTCACCAACTCGAATTCACCAACAAGACTTTTCCCGTCGCTTCCTGTGGAAACTCGACGTTTACCTTCGAACGATCCGAAATAGACGCAATGGAAGATGCACGAGACGAGTGTGGTGCTCGGGTGAGGAGGAGACAACGGTTATTATCAAGGGAGTACCGTAGCTCGATCCGTTCCTAGCCAAACGTAGTCTCTTCTCTGTTAGGAAACAGAGGGATAGAAAGAGAGAGAGAGAGAGAGAGAGAGAGAGAGAGAGAGAGAGAGAGAAGGAACGATCCTAACAGTCGCTAGCACCTTGGCGTGTAAATACGAAGGCTCGCGCAGTCCTCTTCGTGTCTCTCTCTCTCTCTCTCTCTCTCTCTCGTTCCTTCCTCACATAGACTGCCGTAAGCTGGCGTCCTGCCGGGTCAACGGAGGTCAAAGAGAGCTCGAGCATGCGGTATATAAGGTTCGTATTCGGCTGGGGTCTGTCGGGAGAGACGTCCTGTCCTCGGGAAAACAGATCACGAGGGAATCGCACCGGACGATGGAAGAGCCTCGTAGAGGGAATAGAGAGACAGAAAGAGAGAGACAGACATATATATATATATGGAGAGAGAGAGAGAGAGAGAAAGGTAAGGAGATAGAGACAGAGATATAGAGAAAGAGAGAGAGAGAGAGAGAGAGAGAGAGAAATAGACAAACCTCTCGGACGTGTTCGATAGGAAACGTAGAAACGTTCGGAGAGGCACTTAATCGGACATTCCGCATCGTGCCGATCTGAGATATCGGTCTGGCCGAGGTTACGACAGGTCACGGCGACGTCGAAGCAATTCCACCTACGCAGCCATCCCTTCTACTGCCTACTCGAATGTGAGCCGGACAAAATATCCGCACCGTTACTCGACGGATAAGAAAGACAGAGAGAGAAAGAGAGAGAGAGAGAGAAAACGCGTACACGCAACGTGCGTGGGAGTAAAAAGAGAAAGAGAGAGAGAGAGAGAGAAAGAGAGAGTAAGAGGCTTTGGAGACAATGACTTTAATGTTTAGAGTACCTAGGATGCAGGATCTTTTATTTCTGTTATTATTTGCTTTTTCTTTTTTTTTTTTTTTTGGTCAAATTCTTTCATCGATTAAAGAATTAGAGAGAGAGAGAGAGAGAGAGAGAGAGAGAGATGATAGCTACTTTTTTCTAGATTTTAAAAGAATCTACCGTACTTTCTCTCTATTACATGGAATTTGAATAAACAGATTTTCGGGGATATTAAAATACCAAAGTTTTTGACTACGGCTAAATCTCTTGTTTCTTTCTCTCTCTCTCTCTCTCTTTCCCTACTCATTCACGTTTTAATAATAAAATGTAAAAATCTGCGCAACGCAGCGAGCCCTCCATTCGTTCGTCTCTCTCTCTCTCTCTCTCTCTCTCTCTCTCTCTCTCTCTCTCTCTCTCTCTCTCTCTCTCTCTCTGTCTGTCTTTATTTCTCTAACTGACCTCCTCGCTAATGCCTTTTCGTTCGCTCTATTTTTCTCCCTCTTCCTATCCTCTTCTTCCTTCCCCCTTTTTTTCACTCTTCTTGCCTCTACTATTTTTAACTTCTTTCCTTTTTTTTTTCGTTTCGTTTTTATTCCTTCTATTTTTTTTTTTTTTTTTTATTTATTTCGTTTTAATCGCGAAAACAAAGCGAGAGCGTACGTTACGCACGCAATTAATCGAAGCAAAGCTTTCCCGTCATTGTTAATTGGCGCTCGCTCGTTCGCTCGCGAGTTGTTGTTGTTGTTGTTGTTGTTATTATTATTGTCGTAGTAGTAGTAGTATTAATAGTAATAGTAGTAGTAGTAGTAGTAGTAGTAGTAGTAGTAGTATCTATAAAAGCGTTCCGCGCGCTTTATCCACATTGTACGATATACATACCTACTTGTAAAATCGAAACCGTCGGGTCGCGCGGCCGTTCTCCGTTCGTTTTGATGGGAAATGTTATTCGACGAACAATCGAACGAATACCTTCGCCAAAAACGCTTTTCCAAAATATACTGGAAATGTACATACGCATATATATATATATATATGTGTGTGTGTATGTGTGTGTGTTGGTGTGTATAGGTATATGTTTTCGAAATTCCGTTAAACAGCGGCGGGCGATTTTATGTTTTTTTTTTCAAAAATCGATTTGATATGACGCGTTAGATAAATCGTGACCGGGAAAGAAGGTTGGTAAATAGTTTTCTTTATTCTTTTATTATTTTATTTTTTGCGTTTTTGATAAATCCTTTGTCAAAATGTACGAACGAAAAGGAAGGAACGAATTTGTTCTTTCGAATAATTATATATGCATATATATATATATATATATATATATATATATATATATATTTCGTTAATAAAATTCCGTAAACAAACCTATAATTTGTTGTTAAAGAAATATCTTCGTTTCACGTTTCATTGGTAGCGTTGAACGTGTTTCTTTTCTCTCTCTCTCTCTCTCTCTCTCTCTCTCTCTCTCTCTTAATGATTATTTTATGCTAACGAAGAGATAAAACTTGCGTACGAACAAATCTTGTTATGATAAAAATTAGAATACGTACTTACCTCGTTCGAGGAAAATTATTTATAAACGTTATCGCGTCGCGTTCAATCTTTCCATTCCTTTTTCTTCCTCTTCTTTCCTTTTTCCTTTTTTTTTTTCTTTTCTTTTTCTCAACGAATCTCTTTCCTACGAATCGACGAAAAGGATTCTCGTCTTCGTATATTTTACGCGTAAAACCCTCGATGAAATTTTGACGAGACGGACGACGGTAATGTTTCCGATCGGAGGACGTAACGATACTGAGCTGCGTGTTATATTACAAAGGCCGGTAACCGTACGTCTCGTTTGTTTTGATATTGAGATAACCCAAGAACTCATATAATACAACTGTTTTGTTTTCTAATTTCGAAACATATAAATACGCGACATTCGTTTCTCGGACGCTTTCAGTCTAACACGAGCCGTCGGACGGTGTTGATAACGTCATATAAATAAGAGGTATTCAATTTCTTTCCTATCTCGTATTTGTCCGTCTTAAGATTAATAAAATAAAACACGCATATACATGTGTGTGTGTGTGTGTGTGTGTGTGTGTGTGTGTGTGTGTGTGTGTGTGTGTGAGTACATATATATATGCGCGCATGTGTGTTTATCTTAGCTCGTAAGAATTATATGAATTAATAAATATGCACACGAACGGAATAAATAATTATAAATAATTAATAACACAAGCGAGTGCACCGATGTTAGATATCTTGTTAAATAAAATAACATAGCGGGGATGGTTGGCGTTATATCATTGTTGATTTCAAATGTATGAATTATTTGTACGAACGCATACGCGTATAGAGAAATTCAGATACCTTACATACTACACGATACGAATCGTAAACTAATGATTAATGATTTACACAACCGACGTTCTCGTTAGATTACGCATTACGAATATTGTATACCGTAACATGTACATTATTGTTGTTTTAGTTTGTAAGAATAACATATCCGTACGAATGGACACGCAT
>OU964964.1:9535109-9545109 GCA_918808275.2 Dolichovespula sylvestris
TCTCTCGATATTATTATTATATCTCTTCCTTCCGAGCCAGGTACTATCTACTACGTACATACCTACTTACATATATACATACATAAAAGACGAACGAAGCGGACGAATCGAATACTACGGTGCCCTTAACCGATCGGTATTGTTCCTCTTGGGGCTTCCATTTACCTTTTGTATTTTGCATTTTTTCCTCTTTTTTGGGGTTTTTTTTTTTTTTTGTTTAATACTTTTCTTCGTTTTTTTTCTTTTTTCGTTTTCTGTTCTCTCTCTCTCTTTCTCTCTCTTTTCGTCGTTGTCGTCGTCGTCGTAGTTAACAAAAGCGTGTAACCCTTCGGAATTGACGAAGGTGTTTCACTGATCCTAAACTTTGGGACGAACGATTGAGAAAAATAGTCAAAGAAAAGATTAAAATCAAATGAAACGACGAATATCAAAGATAGAAATATCAAAGGTTAGAAATTTAACTCGAACTGGCAAAATGCGTCGTTTACTTCGTCTGTTTCTTTTCTTTTTTTTTTTTTTTCATTTCTTGTCTTTCTCTCTTCGAAGTATACGTACGAAAGTGATGGATATGTTTTCCTGTTATTTTATTTTTTTGTTAATTTTCTTCTTTTTCCTTAATAGCATCGTTATACATATACTTTTACGCACGTTGGATATATTTGATTTTTCTAATTTATAGAAAAAGGATAAACTATAGAACTATGAGTCTCTCTTTCTCTCTCTATTTTTCTCTCGTTCGATACGTACATACATAACGATTACTATTACACATATACGTAACACCAAAGAATTTAAATCGTTTTACAAAACGCGCGTTACACTTATTATTATATTCTACGTATCCTCTTTACTCCTGGGCACGCGTAAAACGAGAGAAAGGGAAAGATTGATAGAGATAAATAGACATATATATATATATATATATATATATATATATATATATATAGAGAGAGAGAGAGAGAGAGAGAGAGGGAGAGAAAGGATAAGAGTAGAGAGATCTCTTAGAGAAGACGAAGCGAGAAAGGGGTGGAGTCCAAGCTTACACCCATAATTCACAACTCCTCTCTGTTATTCGCCTCACGATCGGGCTGTTATTAAGAGGACACCAATAACGTTACCGATACAGCTTTATTACCAACCACGACCTTAATGGGGCCCCGCGCTAAGTTTGATTATCGATTTACCTTCTTGATTTACGGCGATTCGATCATTTTGCTCTTAGAGAGAATGAGGCCTCGGATCGTGAAATCATCCCCTCGGACTTTCGTACTCACGATTCGAACTTTCCGAGCAAACAACGATAGATACATAGACGGACGGACGGATAGACAGAGACAGAGATAGATAAATAGAAAGAGAGAGAGAGAGAGAGAAATAGGAAAAATAAAGATAGATAGATGGATGGATAGATAGATAGAAAGATAGATAAATAGATGGAGATAGAGAGAAAAGGTCGATCCCTTGTAAGCGACGCCAATGAAAGTTCGATCGTGAGTAGAAGTTTGCGGCTACGATTGCGGCAGCCTCTCTAACGTATATGTCTGTCTCTACCTCTGTCTGTCTCTCTCTCTCTCTCTCTCTCTCTCTCTCTCTCTCTATCTGTGTGTATGCGTGTGTGTGTGTGTGTACGAGTGTGCACACGTTTGTGTGTGTATATATATATATATATATATATATATATATATACGCATACAATATATGAATATATACATATCCGTACGCTTGTATAAAAGTATAAAAGTACGTACATATAAGTAAAATATATTATATCTATATATCTATATATATATATATATATATATATATATATATATATATATGTATACGCGTATTAGTGTATAGTTCGTGCGAGCGCGCAAATCTTCGCTCGATTTTAAATTAGCCGACTTTTAATACGCGTTGCTATTGCATGTTCCGCGGATAAGCGCTTCGTGAGCGCGTTAGCCTGCCTTTTCTAACTCTCTCGAGCCTTCCGACGGCAATTCATTTGGCCCCCTTTTTCCGCGAACGAACACGAACACGAATATCACACGAATACATAGAGAAAGAGAGAGAGAGAGAGAAAGAGAGAGAGAGAGAGAAAGAACAAGCGCGGCTTTTACCGAGCGCGCGGCTCTCTCTCTCTCTCTCTCTCTCTCTCTCTCCTACGTTGCTGCGGCATGCCGCGCGCCGATATTTAAACGGCTATTTATCGATCCGAGCGAACAAACCGAAGAGGAACCGATAATATCGAGAACGCGCTCGAGATATTGTAAATTCCTTATCGGCACGATTCCGATGCAACACGATGCACTCACTCGTCCTCTCTCTCTCTCTCTCTCTCTCTCTCTCTCTCGCTTGCATTAATTTTTTTTTTCTATCTGCCTCTATCACTCTATCATTCTCCCTCTCCCTCTCTCTCTCTCTCTCTCTTATTCTCTCCGTGCGTTTCGTATTAGCATAGCATGAAATTAATCACTTTTTGCCCTTATCGACGTTAAAACACTCGTCCGCCTTCACTCGCTCCCCGACCACCCTCTCCCACCGTCGTAACATATCTACCTCATCGTGCATCTCTGTTTTATTGCGATCCAGCATGAATCCGTGTGTGAGAGATCATCTTGGCGGGACTCGCGGGGGTGGGAATGGATTTGGGAAGGGGGGCTGAGGTGAGGTGCAAAGGAGGAAGAAGAAGAAACAGAAGAAAGAGAGAGAGAGAGAGAAGGATAAGGAAAAAATATAAAAGTAAAAAAAAAAAAGAAGAAGAAGGAGAAGGGATAGAATTAAAGAGAAAAGATTTTCAAAAGGAGGAAGAAGGAGAAAAATGTAATGAACGAAAAAATGAAGAAGGGGAAAAGAAATGAAATTAACGAGAGAATGAAGAATAAGAAGAGGGAAAAGAAAATGAAATAAATGAAAAAAATGTAGAAGAAGAAGAAGGAGAAGAAGAAGAAGAAGACGAAGAAAGACGGAAAGCAAACAAGTACCGTTATTTTCCCGAAAGAAAGATAATCACGAAGTCGGGAAAACGGATCGTGACCGTAAGCGATCGGTAATGGGCGTTCTCTCTCTCTCTCTCTCTCTCTCTCTCTCTCTCTCTCTCACTCTATCTTTTTTTTCTTTCTCTTCTCCTCCTCCTTCTCCTCCTCCTCGTCTATATCAAGCGAACAAGAAGAGGAACGATTTTCTCGTGAAACTAAGTAAAATTGTACGGTACTGTCCCACGCATTAGACACGCGCGGAATGAAACGACCGAGGCAGAGCGCATCACGCATCGACACTCTTCGACGCATATCGTTGCGCCTCGACGAGTCGTGCGCGCTCAGTACTTTTTTCTTACTCTTTTTTTTTTCTTTTCTCTCTCTTTTTTTTTTTTTTTTACTCCACCTCTTCGCCTCTCCTCTCCTCTCTCATTCTCTCTCTCTCTCCTCTCCTCTCCTCTCCTCTCCTCTCTCTTCTCTTTTCCTTTCTTTACTTTTTTTTCTCTCTCCTTTCTCCTCTCCCTCACTCTTTTTTCTTCTCGTTTATTTTTACCGTTTCCTTTCTTTTTTTTATTTTTATTACTACCTTTTTTTTTCTTCCATTTTATATCTCCGACGGATCTCCTTTCTCTCTCGGAGAGAGAGAGAGAGAGAGAGAGAGAGAGCACGAGAACGGAAGATTTATTAGATTAACGCAAAGAGAGATAGAGAGAGAGAGAGAGAGAGAGAGAGAGAGAGAGAATGGAAAAATTATTAAACGATGGAAGAAAATGTTTAATTTACGATAGCTGCACGATTGACTACTATCTTCTTCGATGCCATTGTATGTTTGACAAAGGAATATTTTTTTTCTTCTTTTCTTTCTTTTTTTTTTTTCTCCATTAATAATCGATCATCGTATCCCCGTACACTTCGTACACCTTATATCCTAATGGGTTACGGCGTATTCGTATTTCCATTTTTTCTTTTTTTTTTTTTTTTTTTCTTTGTAAAGAGAATATTCCGATTGTTTGTTTTCTTTTTTAATTAAATGTAGGAAACATTTAAACGCTTTTTATTTCAATCATTCTCCTCGACGATAAAAGAAATAATAATCATTAACAATTATAAGAGACTCATCATTATTCCCTTTATATAGATTCATTATTATATTCTTGAAAAATCGATCGTCATAGAACGTTTTTCGTCGAAAGAAGAGATGCAATTCTTTTTTATTTCACTTTCCCCCTTAATTTTATACAAATAACCGCGCGTCTTACGTCGCACATGCTCAGCGAGGATTTCGTATTAAAAGAAAAAATTAAATAAATAAACGATAACGATAATAAATTAAAGAGAAACAGATAGAAAAAAGACATACATCGATATTACAAAAGACACGATGTCATCGACGTGCGATATTAATATATACACGTGTACATAAATATATATATATATATATATATATATATATATATATATATATATATGTATCTTAAGGATTGAATAATAAATGTATATTTGAAAATGAATGAGTTTATAAAAATGAAAGAATTTGTATTAGCGAGATATATTAATCATTGAAACTGCGTTCATTTTTCATCGTTCGCCAATCATACTTTCGAATACCAACGTCGGACGTCTTGGACGTCTATAGTAGTAGAAAGCTCACGAATGAGGAAAAGAGACGAGTGAGAGGGAAGATGTGCTGTTAAAGTGAGAAAGAGAGAGAGAGAGAGAGAAAAGAAAAGAAAAGGGATGAGAAGAAGGAGTTGGTGATGATGGTGGTGGCGATGGTGATGGTGGTGGAGGAGGAGGAGAAGGTGGTTGTGGTGGAGGTGGAGGTGGAGGTGGAGGAGGAGGATGAGGAGGAGGAGGAGGAGTACTGGAAACGATAGGAAACACTTGGCTTCGTCGAGTCTGATGGAAGCTCCGACCTACGGCACGCACGCTATAAACAATCCTGAAGTAGTAAATGGATATGCGCTGTTATACAGCGTCGAGTTGAAAACTGACCCTGCCTGGCCCTTTGCGAAACGGTTATTGGATGCACGCCATGCTCCCGTGCCAACCCCGGTCCCGTTCGCTTGGTAAACATTTTTTGTCCACGCTGGAATAGATATTCCCGCGACAGCCAACCTTTCCATAGCGCGCGCGCGAGAGAGAGAGAGAAAGAGAGAGAGAGAGATAGAGGGTGCTCTGCAACGAGGCAAATCATTCGATAGCTCGACGATCATTAATCGTCGAAAACTATCTTGTTATATAGATTTTTCCTCTCCTCTATGCTCTTCCACCCCTTCAACTCTCTCTCTCTCTATTTTTCTCTCACCCATTTTATTCGAATCGTAAAAATCAGATTTTCTCTCTCTCTCTCTCTCTCTCTCTCTCTCTCTATCTCTCCCTCTTTTTTTTCTTCTTTTTTTTTTCATTCGACCCTGACAATAAAATCGATTGCTTTCTATTATCGTGACGTATGCATATATACTTTATTGGAGACTTTTGATGAGGGTTTCTCTCTTTGTTTTCTTATTAAAAGAAAAAAAAAGAAAAAAAAATACAAAAATACAAAGATTCGTTCGAGATGATTATTTTTAATCATAATCCGGATAGCTTCGACCTGTCGGAAAGTACGCCAAGTGAATCAGTGAGCGAGAGGGAGGGAGGGTATGGTGGTGGTCTAATTAATAGTGATTATCGTTGAAAATTATTTAACGTTGAATCGGTTGGAATCGTTATTGATTAGGAAATACGATTTTCTTATCATCGATAATTGTTTCGTTAACGGAAAGTGATCTTCGATTGGATCGATGGACGATGATTCAACAACGATCGATTAATTCTACTCGGCGTTTAGCATTTAGACCAATCCTCCATCGAGAATGTGTCTACTATGATATGATATATTTATTGGACGAGTATTTTTCAATACTTTTTTCTTATCGGTACTTTAATTAAAGTTTTTTTGTTTCTTTATCACTTCATGATAAAATATCGGTACGATGATATAACTGCTCAGTTGTATACCGATTAATAAAAAAAGAAAAGAAAATAAAAACTCAGTATTTATAATAAACATGGAGACGCAAGCCACACGGTTAATTATTTAATATCGACCAATTAATAAATAATTATTTGTACTTACCACTCATGTTACGAAATCTATTGACGTTTCAAATACTGACCGAAAATATTTTTATTATTATTTTATATACATATACATACATCATACATACATACATATATATATATATATATATATATATATATATATATTGACCATTTGTTTAATAATATACTTACGCACTAGTTGATTGATCAAAATACTGATCGGAATAACTATAAAAAGTCGAACGAAAGTAAGAAAACGTTTTGATCTTATAAAAACACGACATTAAATCGATGTAAGAATATTCACGTTCAAGTGAATCGTAAGAGAAGCAAAAAAAAAAATAATAATAATAACAATAATAATAATTCAGTAATTAATTCTCGTTCGGGAATTAATTCCTCGGATTATTCACCGACGAAAAGGACGGGTTCCACGAAAGAAATAAAAACTAAAGAAAAAAAAAAAAAAAAGAAAGAAACAAAAAAAAATAAAATAAAAGAAGAAGAGATAAAAAGTGATAAAAAATAATGACAATAATAATTTAGTGATTAATTATCGTTCAGGGATTAATTCTTCAAATTATTCGTCGACGAAAACGACGGGTTACATACAAAAAAAGAAATAAAATAAAATAAAAAATAAATAAAATAAAATAAAAAATAAAATAAAATAAAAAGAGATAAAGGAGAAATATATGAAGTAAAAGGAAAGAAGGACAACCAAAGGAGAAATAATATGAATTAAAAAAAGAACCTATATATATATATATATATATATATATATATATATATATATATATATATATATATCAGATTAGCGATAAGAAGAGAGAGAGAGAGAGAGAGAGAGAGAGAGAGAGAGAGAGAGAGAGAGACTAAAAGAGAGGATAGTCAGGGCACGTGGGCGGGATGGTAGTCGGTTCGCAGGAGCGAATATACAAGCGAAATCTTCGTAAGCTGTAAGACGATACCCGAGGAGTTCGTAGGGCGCGCGCGAGCGCGTTTGTGCGCTCGCGCGTTCACGATGCGCTCAAGAGAACGACGGCTAAGAGATCGTGCGCGTTGCCATACTCGATCGTACAAGGAGGGCGGGGATAGAAGAGAGAGAGAGAGAGAGAGAGAGAGAGAGAGAGAGAGGGTAAACTTTTGTTATTAAGATCCCCACGAGAATTCCAAGTTGATAGCGACACACCACGACTAGAGTGGATCGAGTGTTATTAGAAAACGAATAACGGGAGCTTATCTCGTAAAATCATCATCCCAATCTATACCTATTATCCATAGGAATACATTTACACCTATACATTGTATGTAATAAATGAAATATTAATTATAATATATCATATATATATATATATATGTGTGTGTGTGTGTGTGTGTGTATGTTATATTTGTATCTACATCGTTGTTAATAATAATTATTCAATTAGTATAGTATTATAATGTATGTTATATTATTATCATAATTTTAATGTTACTGTAATATATATATATATATATATGTTTTTTTTGTTATATTATAACATATTAATATCAATAATATTCGGTTACTTCAATAATAATAACTAAATGATACTCATAGAAATGCAATATCAAACGATACTAGTTATTAAGACACTTTATATAGAAATATTCTTATCGATATCAGTTTAATTGAATCATCCTAAGAGTATCATATATCCGCATTTTATAATATTTACACACACACACACACACACACACACACACACACACAGACATACACGCGCGCATTAACACGCGAGAGACGTGCAATTAATTAAAATCGATGGCAAACTCTATTTACAAAATGTCATGAATCGACAGAATAGAAAATCTCGAATCGAATCTCGATCGATTGACTTCGATTGAAAAGATTTGGCTAGATGGGCTAGCAAGCAAGCAAGCAAGCAAGCAACTAACCAAGCAAGCAAGCAAGCAAGCAAGTAAGCAAGCAAGCAGGCAAGCGAGTAAGCAAGCAAGTAGGCAAGCAAGCAGACAGTCCAAAGCGGATATCCGTTTTCGAGATAAGGATCGAACGAGATCCGAAGTAGGATCTCCCGTCGCGCGTATACCACACGCAAACTTCGGCATTGAATCTTCGTCGAATCAGCGAGGAAGATTACGCTGATGGGGGTGGGGTCGCCCGCGGAAATCGGTGAGACCTAAAGGAAATTAATAGTTCGTCCCGGATCCTGGGCTCTTCCACCGCAAAATCTACCGCAAAACGTTAACTCGTTTCTATCGAGTCTCTCCTCTACTTCTTTATCTTCTTATTCTTTTATTCTTACTCTTCGTCGTCATCGTCGTCGTCGTCATCGTCTGCTTCTTTTTCTTCTTATTCTTATTCTAAAATCATTTTCTTATTCTTCCTCTCCGACGATAGAATCAAATTCAGAGATTATACGGAACGATTCGTTAGATTGGGAGAAATTTGAACGATTTTCATTATTTGAAATCGAATCTATATTAATTATGAAAATAATTAGACGTACGAATTTAATATTCTCCATGGATCGTACATATATATATATATATATATATATATATATATATATATATACAAGGGTTATATGCACAGTATACGAAATTTGATATATCAATGAATTAATAAATTTTGACGTGATTTGGATATATCGTTGTACTTTGACACTTAACAACACAGTCAAACGGTATTAATAATTAATAATTCGGCGATATGAATGGATTAATAATTATGTAGATCCGTCGGTTTACATGAATTAAATTTTAATCGTCGGATAAACGTCGAACGTAATAAAAAATTCTAATGGCATTGGATTCGTTTTCTTTACGATCGTGGCAATCACTATTGATTTGGATAGGAACGTTGGTTGATTAGATGAGAATTAGATATATTGATATTGAGTAGATGAATTTTTTTTTTTTAAATAATTATTGCGTCATCCGATTGTACCATCTGAAACTATCGAATTATTAATGAATAAGAAAAATGATATCTTGAAATATATTTCTCGTGAAAAATTATCAAGGTGATAATCGATACTGCTTGATAATTACGAGTTCCTCTCTGTTCTGTTTTTTTTTTTATTTTTATTTTTTATCCTCCTCCTTCATTACATTTATTATTGTGATATGAATTGATTGAAAAGATTAAAAAAAAAAAAAAAAAAGAAGAAGGAGAAGGAAAAATAAGGAAGAAAAATAATTTCTCTGGAGTAGACGACAAATATCGAGTGATATTAAAAAATAAGGTCAATAGTAATGAGTTCTATCTGTTAAATATATAAATTAATTCGCGCAATTCGCGTCGCTTGCTCGAACTTTTTTTTATCGAAAAATTTCGTCGATGCGCTCGCAAACACACACACACACACACACACACACTCACTCATTCTATTTCGTGTGACTTCGCAAACTTGCTGCTTAATCATCTCTAATCATTGGCGATGTATAATTCATTATTTCTCTCGATCGAATAAAATAATCGATGGTCGATTCTTTCGTCGTAGTTACTTCAACAAAACAAAAAAAAAAAAAAAAGAAAGAAAAAAGAAAAAATGAAAAAGAAAGAAGAAATATAATTAAAGAAAGGGAAAGAGATTTAAGGGGCTTCAAAATCGGTAGGTTCGAGCGAGAACGAAAGAAGAAAAAAAATAGACAAAAAAAGCAAAAAAAAAAAGAAAAAGTAAATAAAAAAGAAACATGAATGCGTGCATGCGTGCGTGCGTGCGTGCGTGCGTGCGTGCGTGTCGACTCGTATATAACATCTGTCTATTCGATTTGTCCTTTTATTTTATTTCTTTTTTTCTTTTCTCGTGAGTAAGTAGTACGTGCGTTCGTTCGTACATACGTGCGTGCATGCGTGCGTGCCTGTCTGCTTGTCTGCCTGCCTGCCTACTTGTTTGCCTGCGTGCGTGCGTGCGTGCGTGCGTGCGAGGAAGAAGAAATAGAAGAAAAAAAAAAAAAAAGAAAAA
>OU964964.1:9550109-9582609 GCA_918808275.2 Dolichovespula sylvestris
AGTAAGAAAGACGACACTGTGAGGATGTAAAGTACATACATACATACATACGTGCGAAAGATATATATATATATGTGTGTGTGTGTGCGTGTGTGTGTATGTATATTTATATTTATATACCCTATAGAAAGAGAGAGAGAGAGAGAGAGAGAGAGAGAGAGAGCGAGAAAGGGGTGGAGGAGAGAGGAAGATGACACGACAACGAAAATATGTTAAAACTATATAAAGAGATATATGTACATAAATGCAGTCAAGTTTTCGCAACTATTCATTTTCAAATGGACTAATGTATATAGTATTATACAATATTTCATGCAAATGTATATGTATATATATATATATATATATATATATATATATATATATATATATATATATAGTAACATTTATATATTGGATAATGATTAAAGTTGAAAATTTTTTGTCTTTTTCACAAATTTGTCGCTTACTATCCATCCATCCCTCTCTCTCTCTCTCCTCTCTCTGTCCCTCTTCCTTCCTCACTATCCTTCCGTCTTTTTCACTACGAAAGTCGAGCCATTATATTATCCGCGACGGTTACCAGGAACCCTGCCACCTATTCTGGCACATTTGCAAAAACCATAGTCGCGACTAGTCGTAAAAATATCGAGGAGAAGGTGGAACGTTCAAGGTGGAAGGGCCTCCAAGCTCTCGGGGATTATTAATGCGAAGATAAAGGAAGAACTGAGACAACTTATCGTTACTCTCTCTCTCTCTCTCTCTCTCTTTCTCTCTCATTCTTTCTGTCTATCTATCTCACACGTCCTGTCTTTCTTTCGTACGAAGAGTTCACGATTCTCGCGTGACCCGTGAACTCTCTCTCTCTCTCTCTCTCTCTCTCTCTCTCTCTCTCTCTCTCTCTCTCTCTCTCTCACGTAACGAGATCCGCACCACCAACCAAGAAGGAGAACAGTGTGTGTGTGTGTGTGGTGTGGCTGTGGCTGTGGTTGTGGCTGTGGCTATGGGTATGAGTATGGCGGCAACGTCGCCTCTACTCGTTCGCATTCAGAATCGTCTCGGGGCAACCCCCGTACGATGGTTCTAAAACCATCCTGCCTAGAGTTTCCCCTCCCGTACGGTGGTGGTACTACCGCCGGTGGTACAGTGATCGTACTCATGGTGGTGGTAGTGGTAATGGTGGCAGTGGCGGTGGTGGTGGTGGTGATGGTGCTTCTCTAGAAGCACGCCTCCGGCCCTAATAAATTACCCCTCTTATATATCTCCTTGGACCACGGCCCGACCATTTGAACTCCTACGTTCTCTATCTCTCCTCCTTTCTTCTCTCCTTCTTCCTTTTCCACCTCCACCACCTCTTCCTCCTCCTCCTCCTCCTCCTCCTCCTACTCCTCCTACTCTTTCTTCTTCTCGTTCGCGTACGTGCGAGAGGCCTCCCGTTCCCGAACGTTTGCACGTCGACTATTGAATCGCTGCGACGATACGTGCGAGTCCTCTGTTTCCTTCGTCCTCTTCCAGACCCTCCCTCCCTCCCTCTCTCTCTCTCTACCTCTACCTCCGACACTCTCTTCTTCTTCTTCTTCTCCTCCTCCTCCTCCTTCCCTTCGTCGTCGTCGTCTTCTTCTTTTCTTTTTCTTTTTCTTTTTCCGTTTTCTTTTCTACTTTTTCTTATTCCATCTTAACCTACTTCACAAGAAACCAAAATCCAAGGATTAACTGCATAAATACTTAGTACGATCGATTCGTTTATATCCCATGCACCTCTCTCTCTCTCTCTCTCTCTCTCTCTCTCTCTCTCTCTCTCTCTCTCTCTCTGATCTTTCGAAGATATCTGAATAGAGAGCGAGAGAGAGAGAGAGAGAGAGAGAGAGAGAGGTCGAATTTAAAGATCCTTTTAAACTCCGCGCCGTTTGTATAGTTTATCCTTGTCCATCGATTACTTCCTTTCCTTCTTTCTATCCATTTCGTTATTCTTTTTTTTTTTTTTTTATTTCTCTTTTTAACATTTTTACTCGAAATCGCAGGACCACCGTTGCCCCTTTACGGTTATTAAATTTGTAAGGGGAAGGGGGTAAGGGGAGAGGGTTGGGGGATCGGGAAAAAACGTTGAAATTTTCTCTGAACGACGTACGGCCGGGTTCGTTAACTGACAGTCGACGACGTAGAGAGGAGTAGGAGAGAACGAGGAAGGAGGA
Organism: Dolichovespula sylvestris; assembly: GCA_918808275.2. Taxonomy (NCBI): domain Eukaryota; kingdom Metazoa; phylum Arthropoda; class Insecta; order Hymenoptera; family Vespidae; genus Dolichovespula; species Dolichovespula sylvestris. The sequence continues at coordinate 9,552,281 of OU964964.1, forward strand.
GGAAGAACGAAAGAAGAAGAAGAAAAAGAAAAAGTAAAAAAGAAAGGAAATATGAAGAAGAGGAAGAAGAGGAAGAGGAAGAAGAAAAAGTAGAAGAAGAGGGTTGATGGTTCGATGAAGATCGAGTTTACTCGAGAGTCCCTTGTCCCAGAAACCCGTTCCCTTCCTCTTCCCGAAAACATAAAGTTTTCACGGAAAGAGAGAGAGAGAGAGAGAGAGAGAGAGAGAGAGAGAGAGAAAGAGAGAGAGAGAGAGAGAGACAGCCGGTCTTCTTCGCTTGACTTATAATAAGCTGGTCGCACGTTCCAGTTTGCTAGGTGCCGTAAAACGAGAATCAAGCCACCCCTTCTCAACCCTCTCCTCCCCGCCTCGATCGCGAACCAACTTTTCTTACCCCATCTACCCCACCTTCTCCCTCTTTTAACTCTCTTTCTCTTTTGCCTTCGAGCAAAATGCATCCCTTTCTCTCTCCTCCCGCCTCCGCTCTCGCCTCCGCTCCCACCTCCGCCGCCTCCTCTCTCCCCTTCCCATCTCTATCCTCCTCTTCTTCCATCCTTCCTTCCATCCCAGCTCAGCCAACCCCCCTACGTAACATCGACGAGAATCAATACCCTACCCTTCTTTTCCTTATGTTAGCTCGGAAGAAGGATAAAAAAAGATAAGAAAAGAAAAGAAAAATGAAAGGAAAAAAAAAGGGTGGAGGAGAATAAAATCTCACCTCTATTCTCTCTCTCTCTCTCTCTCTCTCTCTCTCTCTCTCTCTCTGTCTGTCTGTCTGTCTGTCTGTCTCTGTCTTCGTCCCCTTCCCACTTCTACCCGCCCCCGCATCTTCCCTTTTCGTTCGAAATCTTTATTCGACAATCCTTTAAGTTATATAAAATATATGAAGGACGTTCGTACGTATACACACTCGCGTAAATATCTAATAAGTACGTACGTTTCTTTCCTTCCCCTCCCCCCCCCCCCTCCCACCACCACCACCTCAATTAATCCGAACATCCCATTTTATTTTATTTTTCTTTGTTTATATTGAACCTGGGTACGATCGTCCCTAATAACTAATCGTCACCCTTAGCGATTTACTTTTCAGGTCGCTCTTACACCTATCACAATCGTTCGAGACGAAAATTTTCAGACGATGTTAAAAGATCGATCGATCGTTCGACCGATCGTTCGATCGATAAATCGCTCCTTTCTTCGCTTCATATTCTTTTTCTCTTCTTCTTTTTCTTCTTTCCGAAACCCATTTCCGATCGATTCTGTCGTATTTCTTATTTTTCTCTTTTCTTGTTTTTTTTTCTTTTTTCATTGTTTTTTCTTTTTTTTTTTTTTTTCTTCTTTCGTTTTCGTTCCGTTTCGTTCAAACGGCAAAATTAACGATCCTAGGAGCTTCCCGCAAAACTATATAATGCATGACCAATGGCGAGCCGGGAAGAGCTACGGCAGAGTAAAGAGGAACCTGGGAGGGGCTAAGGGGGTGGGATGGGGAGGACATCGAATATATCGATTTTCAAGAATAATCCTACGTAGGAACTTTCTGCTCCCGATCAAAAAAACTTTCGACCAGGAAAGCTGCGAAACTTTTCTTCTCTCCTTTTTTTTCTCTCTCTTTTTTTTTTCTTTTTTTTTTTTTTTTTCTTGCGACCTACCCTAACACCCAAACGGGTAGGTACGTATCTCCCGGTCGATCTTCCTTCCTTCCTTCCTTCCATTTCCTTCCTTCCTTTTTTTCTAATTTTTATTTTCATTCTTTTTCCAATTTTTCTGTTCTCCCCTCTTCTTTTCTCTTCCTTCTTTTTTCCTTCGTTCCCCTTACGTTCCTCTTCCTTTTTCCCCCCTCCACTTCCAAACGAGAGACGATCATTAACTTCGCACACGTATTCTATTCGTAAATGCGACGTGGTATTTGGTCGAGACGATTTGAATCGATGATTAATTAGGCACGTTAATTGGTCGCACGGGAGGACAGTCGTGATACTCATGGTACAATAATATAGATGATAAATGATCTCGAGCTTAACTTCTCTCTCCCTCTCTCTCTCTTTCAGACGTACCTCCTCTCCTCGTCCCTCACTCCTCCATCTTCTTCCTTTCTCTCACTCTCTCTCTCTCTCTCTCTCTCTCTCTCTCTCTCTCTCTCTCTCTTTGTCGAATTGATTTCCATTGGAAGGATTTTATCAGGGCGAAAGTGGGGGAGTAGGAGGGGGAGGGGGAGGAGAGTGGTGGTGGAAGGAGGATATCCTCCTTCGGGACTCGTCGTCGTGCACGAGGATCTCCGTTCGTATCCGAGGAGCGAGCGTACACCGTATCGAGGAATACGTGTATATAAATGAGACATGTATATCGACGCCATTGTTCTAAAGTCGTGACAGCACCGGGTCAGGAACGCGTGTTGGGCTCCTCTCTCTCTCTCTCTCTCTCTCTCTCTCTCTCTCTCTCTCTCTCTATCTCTATCTCTCTCCCTCTCTTTCTTTCTCTGGATTGGAGGGCCAAGAGGGCTCCTTTTGCATTTGCATAAACCCCACCACTCTACCATCCATCCCCCTTTCTCTTTTACTTAGGTACTACACCGTACTTCTCTCTATCTCTCTCTCTCTCTCTCTTTCTCTCTCTGTTCACAAACTCTGTCTCTATTGCCAACTTAATCTTTCATGATATATAACTATACCCATATTCCATGGACAAACGCGAGATTATATTTCGTTCTCTACGTTATTTTATAAATTTTATTGTTGTTGTTTTCGTCCTTCCTTATTATCATTCATTTTGTCACATTAATATTGTAAATATATTGAGGAGTTTGAATCTGTCGCCATTTTTAAAATGGCGTTCGTAAAACTCTCATAGGGTGTTCTTTCTCCCTCTCCTGCTCTCTATTTATTTATCTATATATATATATATACATATATATATGTGTGTGTGTGTGTGTCTTGCTCTTTGTGCTACCACCATATGGCATAACGTAAACTTATAAACGAAGGGGAAACGTTCAACCCCTACGGAATCATTTTACTCCGCCTTTCTCCACCTATACCGTCACGACGGCTACGGCGAGCAATGACGGGACGACGAGGGTTGGTGTTTTAAACATTTGCGTTCGTTCGTCTCGCACATGAACGAAGGAAAGAGAGAGAGAGAGAGAGAGGGGGGGAGAGAGAGAAAATAAATAAAAAAAAAAGACAAACGAACAGAAAGGAGCAAAAAAAATTTACTCTCGACCAACTATCTCCCCTCGTGATATCTTATTCTTATTGTTATCGACGGATAACGCATGGAAACGCTATAACGTTACGTCGATCGAACTTACAATCTGTTAATTAGATTACCTTCTCATTCGTTTAATTCCATTTAATACGATCCGACGAATAATTACAAATTTTCTTTTTCAATCGTGATTACATTCGATTATTTCTTCTTTCTCTCTCTCTCTCTCTCTTTTTCTCTCTTTTTTTTTTTTTTGACAATTTACCTTGTCGCTCGTTGGTTTCGATTTTTTTTGGCATTTCTGTATTTATCTCCTCTTTCATCTTTTTACGAAACGATCGTTCATACGTAAAAAAAAATAAAAAAAAAAGAAATAAATAAATAAAAAGGAATGAAAAAAAAAAATAAATAAATAAAAAATATAAAACGAAAAAGAAAGAAGTCCGATGTAAATCCCATTGAATCGTGTTTCAGAAGAAGATTTCATGCAATTTATTATATTCTTTTTCCTTTTTCTCTTTTTTTTTCTTTTTTTTTTTTTTTTTTTTTTTTTTAACTAACCAGGGAACTTGTCACGCCCAAACGTACATACATATACATACACGCGCATACATACAATCGAAATGCAATCAAGATGATAACTATTGTTCGGTTTGGTAGATTGAACTCGTTATTTTTTTCTCCTTCCTCCTCTCTCTATCTCTCTCTCTCTCTCTCTTTTTTGTTTCTTTTTTGTTTCGAACGTCCAGATTTGTTCCTCCTATCAATTGTAGGACGACAAGCAGCGCACGGAAAGTTACTGAAAACTCAACAGAGACCAACCATGCGACCGTGCGACCAACCATGCGACCATGCGAGCATCGTAGTTGAAAGGAGATAGAGCTAAACGTGAAAACGTCAGTCGCGAAGACAAGCGAAATCGCGGCGAGTTGCATTATCGAGGAGCCGACGTGGCGCGAGAGTAGGATGAGAATGGGGTGGATAGAGAGACAGACAGAAAGAGAGAGAGAGAGAGAGAGAGAAAAGGGACGAAACCGGGTAGATGGAGGAGAAGGAGGAGGAAAGGGGTTAAAGTGGAGGGAAAGGGAGAAGAGAGGGATTCGGTCGTGGCATCGTGGAGAGGAAAGAGAGAGAGAGAGAGAGAGAGCGACGGGGCGCCGAGGTGGAAGTGCAATTTTGCAGCGTAAACCCTGGCGTCGGGCCAGGGCCGTGTATCACTCCGCATCGGAATTCGTTGTTCCTCGTCTCGTTACCGGTGGGAGTTTTCTACTCCCTCTCTTCTCTTCTCCTCTCTCTCTCTCTCTCTCTCCCTCTGTCTGTCTTTCTCATTCTTTAGCCCGTTTTCCTCCGTCAGTTATATCAGACTTTTTTTACGTTGCACTTCATTGTCGAGAATATCCCGTTCCCGAAGACGTACTAGTAGAAATACTCGTGTAACTTTTAAACTACTTATGCGATTATTACGTCATATTATAAGTCGATGATAGGTGTTCTGCTTCGTCGTACGATTTTAAGTTTCGCGGATCCTCGTGAGAAAAACAAAATAATTATATATATATATATATATATGTATGTATGTATGTATGTAGGTATGTATGCATGTATGTATGTATGAAGATAGGAAGAGTAGATAGAAAGATGATAATAATAAAATATAAAAAAAAAGAAAAAAGAAAAAAAAAAGGAAAAAGAGAATAGGGAAACAACGACGACGAGAATATTTCGAAGCAGAAGAATTTTCGTTTATGGCACTACGACATATTTGGCGCATGTCATTGAACAAAATGAAACGCATTTTTGAAAAGATTCTTTCACCTTACGTTTACCCGTCATAAGAGAGAGATAGATAGATAGATAGATAGATAGATATATATATATATATAGAAAGACAGAGAGAGAGAGAGAGAGAGAGAGAGAGAGATAGATAGATAGAAATAGAGATAAAGAGGAAAAGGTAGCAGTTACATCGAAAACGACAGACGTCCTCTTCCTCCTCCTCCAAAAGAAAGAGAGAGAGAGAGAGAGAGAGAGAGAGAGAGAGAGAGAGAGAGATAGGAAAACGTTCTCGTACAGTTTGATCCGAGAAGACTCGTGGCATTCGTCGAGAGGCATTCAACGTCCGTTCGCATTCATCCGGATTTAACCGCGCCCTCCTGGTCGCCGGTGCACGTCATAATAATGGGGCCAGCGGAACCTACCCCAATGGAACGCTCAGTGTCGAGAACGTAGGAGTAAGAGGTGGAGGAGGAGGAGGAGGAGGAGGAGGATGAGGAGGAGGAGGAGAAAGAGGAGGGGTGAAGGTGACGGAGGGGTTCTCTCGCGGCGCTCCGCATCGTTCGGAGGGGAGCTCCGAGCATCCACGAGGGTCGTAAAGCTCTCTCTCTCTCTCTCTCTCTCCCCATCTCTCCCTTCTCTTACGCCGCCCTTTCCAGACAACCCTAACCTACCGCACGTCTCAGCTACGTGGGCAGGCCTGACTGACTGGCAAAGGGGTAGGAGGTCGCGAGAAACGGCACCCCTCGTGCCACAGAGACACACTTTTCTCTCTCCAAGTCCAACCCCTGACACGTAGTAACGTTCTCTTCCACAACACGTCGACCTCGCTCTCTCTCTCTCTCTCTCTCTCTCTCTCTATCTCTATCACTATCTCTATCTCTCTCTATCTCTCTTTATCACTCTATCTATCTATCTATCTATCCATCCATCTTTTTCTTTCCTTATTCCCCCTATTTCTTTTTACCTTCCCGCCAGTCTCTGCCTTCCTACGTCTTTTCTATATCCCTTTTTCTGCGGGTACTTCAATCCTCCCACCCCTCCATCCCTCCCTCTCGCGTCACTCTTACCATCCTTACACACGCTCGCGCTCACGCATACACATACACGCACGCACGCAAAACCCTTCCCCGTACTCTCGATGCGTCCTCCATCTTTCTTTCAAACTCCAACCACCACCCCCTCCGTTTCAATGGAGATTGAAGATATCCCTACCGACAATTGTTTGTTTACGTACGGTACGAACTTTAGCCGTTCGTTTTCCTTACGCCAAACTTATTCCCATTCCCTCGTCCTCGTACCCTCGGTTATACCTCTCCGTCCTATCCCTACTCCCTCCGTCCATCCCTATTTTTTTTTCTCCCTTCCTTCCTTCCTTCTTCCTCGTTGTATTGCTCTCTGTCTTTTTATTCTCTTTGAATTCCATTTTTTTTTTTTTGCACAGAGGACTCGTTAAAAAATAATCGCGAAATTGATTTGTTTCCCAAAGTGACACGAACGTTCTTGTGCACGTACCCGATCGATTGTCTCCATCCCCCCCCCTCCCCCCAATCCCTCCCCCGTCCCTCCCCTACACATCGCCGGCCTGTTTTTTTTTCTTTCTACTTCTTCTATTTTTTACCCCCTTTTTTTCTTTTTACTCCTCGGCAGGAATATTCAACGGGCGACCTAAATTTTCGAGATAGAGAGAGAGAGAGAGAGAGAGAGAGAGAGTTTGATCCACGCGTTCGAGCATGTGCCATCGGACTTAACCATCGCCGATGAGAAAAACCCTGTTGTCATTAATGAAAACGTTTTGAAGGCTCTTTTCGTCGTGTTGGGTTGGGTAGAAGACGAGCGACGTTAATCAAGTATTCCAAAGTCCGATGTAAAAGTGTCGGAGGGAAGTGGAATCTTCTTTCTCTCTCTCTCTCTCTCTCTCTCTATATATATATATATATATATATATATATATATATATCCTATCCCATCCTTTAACATAACCAACCCTCTCTCTCTCTCTTTCTCTCTCTCTCTCTCTCCAAACGAGATTAAAGTGGTAGCGACAGGGCTTTAATCCTTTCGAAGTCATCCGAAGCGATAGGAACGTCTTGACCCATCCTATTTCTACTTTGCCCTGTCCTTTAGCATGACGTAATTCCACCTATGAACGAAAAACAGAGATAGAGACAGACGTGTGTGTGTGTGTATATATATATATATATATATATATATATATATATATATGTACATGCGTACATAGAGACCAATACGATACGAATCTGGTAGCGTCTCGAAAGGTTGCACATATACCAGTTACATACATACACACATACGTACGTACCATATGTACATACATACATTTATACGTAAATATACGAGGAAGATCCGTTTTCGTCGATATGAGAAACCTAGCAAGAGAGACAGACCACTAGTCTATGTCCATATACGTACGTTTGGTAAGCTAGTACACGCATGTGTATGTATGTGTGTACATATATATGTATATATATATATATATATCTGTGTTTGTGCGTGTATATGTACAGCGTGCATGTATGTATATGCGTTGGAACGTCGCTCTACGCTCGTCAATACGCTTTACGGATTGCGGACGTGTTCCATCGAGACGACCCTATGGTGACTCTGAACGAAGAGAATCCTTGCGGCCAGGAGACTCTCATATCCTTGAAGCCTCTGGGCATTGAGTCGAGTGTACCAGGCTCCGAGATCGTCTCTGGATGTTCGTTCATCCAGTGAACGTCGCTAACGACGACGGACATACATATTGGTATCGCTAGTCGGCTTCTCTTAAGAGACTTGCTCTATCTCTCTTTCACTCTCTCTCTCTCTCCCTCTCTCTCTCTTTATATCCATCTCCCCTTCGTCGTCTACTACTACCCTCAAATCCGAAGGATTCGCTTCAGGCGCAAAATCCTTTCCCGTGCAGGTATTCAAAGGCATCTCTCAGCGCGACATTGGCAACCATCTACCCCTCGGGTTTACCCGATGCTCCATGGGTTTCCTGAATTTTCAAAGCTTCCCCACAGCAAAGGGACGCCGAACGGTCAACGTCGAAAGGAATGATTTTTTAATTCCCCGTCCTCTTCAAAGAAAATATCCCGAGATAGTCCACGTAAATACGTACGTGTTATGCGAGATACAATACGACGAAGGATATCGGGGCGGCACGTATCTTAAATCATTCCCAATCATTTCGTTCGATCGTTTCCGATTTGAAAGATTTATTTATCGGGAAAGAGAAAATGTTTAAATGAGAAAACGTATGTCGATCGATCGATCGATCCATCGATTGTTGTGTTATTTAAAAGATATTCCACATTGTCCTTTATTCAAGCGAAATCCGAAAACGATTTCGTGGCCGCGGAAAAGAACGAAATGCCATAGAATTAAACTCGTCAATTTGATAACTCAATGTGTGGGATATTCGATTGAAATTTTCTCGTCAATCTCATATATATACACACACACACACACACACACACATATATATATATATATACCCATCTCTCTCTATCTACCTATCTACCCATGTATGCATATACGTACGAAAGATGCATAGTTTCAATGAGAGGAAGTCGAGAGACAGAGAGACACACACACACACAAAGAGAGAGTGAGAGAGAAAGTGCGCGCGAGCGCAGACACAATACATAGATGCCGTTGGAGTTACCACATCCGTAGTAGCAGCCTCGCGCGAAACTTTCCACGGCGCTCTGCATAAACATTACGAGGAAAAGTGAAAGTAGTCACCGTCACCCAAAGTAAAGTTTCCTCGTAAGGTTGAGGGAGGGTGCGCGGTGTAAACGGGGTAGGTAGGTACTTGCACCCTCGATGCCATTGTATAAGCACGTTTTATGCTTTCCATTTCTCTTTTCATTTTCCACCGCGATCATTATTATTATTATTATTATTATTATTATTGTTGTTGTTGTTAATTTTATTATTATTATTCTTGTTTTATTATTATTATTATTACTATGAATTTTATTGTTAATAATAATAATAATAATAATAATATTATTATTATTATTATTATTATTATTATTATTAGCGGGTTTTAATGGGAACATTTCTCAATAACCACGCGTATCGAATTTTAATTGCGATATATATTTTTCATCGATACGTTCACTTGATTTCCATCGACGTAGTATAAATATCCTATATCGTGTACGTACGGGTAAGATAGATCGTGCATGTATGCGTACGTAACACGTACGCGTATGGATACGCGTATATAGAGTACGATTTTCTCGGGATTGATTCGAAAGATTTCGCGAGGACTAAGAAACTGAAGTCCAATCAGCATCGAGAATTACTCGTCCGAGTAGCGCATCCCCTTCCGGCACTTTCGAGAAAAAGATTCACGTTTTTCACGGGAGCTCATCTTCCTAATCCTACCCGTTAGAGAAAGATGGGTAAGAAGGAAAATAGTGGAAGAGAGAGAAAGAGAGAGAGAGAGAGAGAGAGAGAGAGAGAGAAGAGAGAAAGGAGAGAGAAGAGAGAGAGAGAGAGAGAGAGAGAGAGATAGTTACTCTCCGAAGCTTGCGATGCCCGGCCGTCCTGAAAGTCGTAACTTGCCTTCGGTTTTGGTAGGTGGGATGGTATTGGTATGTGCGTGTGCACATGTATGAGTAAAAGTGAGAGAGAGAGAGAGAGAGAGAGAGAGAGAGAGGGACGTTGCAACGGAGCTGACTGCAGTTTTTCCACGGTGAGAAATAGGGTCTTGGGGTGTGTAAACCCGGTTACTTATGGAGGCCATTCCGGTCTGCGGGCTGGGCGGCCTCCGGCTGAGGGGTTTTAAGGACTTAGCTCGACATTAGCGTCCCTGGAGGGTGGGCGAGGAGGTTGAGCGGAGTCGAAGGGTGGCTGGTGAAAGAGGAGGAGGTGGTGGAGGAGGAGAGGGAGGTGGAGAAGGATATGGAGGAGGAGGTACTGGTGGCCAGAGGGGGGAGAAGTTTATTCGGCGTGCGCGAAGGAGAGAGCTTGCGAGTCGCAAGCTCTCTCTCTCTCTCTCTCTCTCTCTCTCTCTCTCTCTCTCTTTCTATCTGGATAGGGTTGAGAGACGGCCGTAAGGGTGGAGGATTCGTGGGCAAGAGAAGCAAGGGAAGAGTAAGAGGGTAGGGTGAGGGGCGGGAGGATGGAAGAGCTTGAGGTAGGAGGAAGGGGATGGATGTGCGGCGATTTGGTTTCCAATCATGGGACGACGGGACGCGCCTCTATCGAGCGAGCAGAGGCCCGGCCATCCTACCCCATCCTCCTCCTCCTCCTCCTCCTCCTCCTCGTCCTCCTTCTCCTCGTCGTCCTCCTCTTTCCATTCTCCTCTCCTTCTCTTGGAGCCATGTCGGTGCTCTGGCGCAAAGCAAGCCAACCCAATGGTCCTTTTCTCCCTCTCTCTCTCTCTCTCTCTCTCTCTCTATCTCTATCTCTCCCTTCTATCTTTCCTTCTCTCTCTCTCTCTCTCTCTCTCTCTCGCTCTTTCTCTCTCCCTTTCTCCGTCTGTCTCTCCGTCTCTCTTTCTCTCTCCTTTGCCTGCACCTCCGCTCGCGTCTCAACCAACCGCCCTCCTCCTTCTCCTACTTCTCCATCTCCTTCCTCCTTCGCCACCCTCAAAGCCTCGCTCAGCCACCCACTGCTACCTACCGCCGCTCTCCTTCTCTCTCTCTCTCCCTCTCTCTCTCTCTCTCTCTCTCTCTCTCTCTTCCTTTCTCTCCTTCTTCCACCCACTCCTGCTTTTCGTCCTCCTGCCAGCCAGCCAGCCAGCCAGCCAGCCAGCCAGCCAGCCAGCCAGCCTGCCTGCCTGCCTGCCTCCCTCCTGCCTGATGGCCTGCCTGCCTGCCTGCCTGCCTGCCTGCCTGCCTGCCTGCCTGCTTGCTTGCCTGCTCCCTACCTCCTTCCTTCCTTGCTTCCATCCTTCGACTCACCAAACCACCCCCAACCTCCTTCTCTACCATCTCAACCAGTGCGCTCGCCAACACCGACTCTCTCTCCCTCTCTCCCACACTCTCTCAACCACTCTCACGCACGCCTTCTATCTACCCTCTTGTCTCCCCCCCCCCCTCTCTCTCTCTCTCTCTGTCTCTCTCGATGTCATCCGCACTTCTCACAGGAGTCCCCAACCTAGGGCAATTCCCTAAAAATCTTTACGTCTGCGAGCTGCAAGACTCCTCCTTTGTGCTTAGAATTCCTTGATTATATATATATATATATCTCTCTCCCCTCTCTCTCTCTCTCTCTCTCTCTTTCTCTCTCTGTATTTCGCATCGGGATTCGACGTGAACCGTACCCTTCGATACCGGTTCATATACTATGTCGAGCATGCACGTAGTTTCGTGTACTTCGGACCTCGTTATGCCTGAATAAAGGAACGTTGGGAGTTCGAGGATTCTCTTCGCGTTCGACTAGTTCTCCTCTCTTCTCCCTCCCCCCCTCTATCTTTCCTATCTACATTACTTGTCTATCTAACTACACCCTCTCTCTCTCTCTCTCTCTCTCTCTCTCACTGTTACACACAGACACGTACACGTCATATTCATAATCATTCCTCGTTGTCTCTCATCATTTTCCCCCCATATCTCCGCCAATTGTACATCTTCTAATTTCCCCTTCTTTTTTCCCTTATCGAATCGTGCGTTAACGAACAACGGTTGTTTCATAGTTAACAAACAACGACAACAAATCATTTTCCATTACCATTGACTATTCGTTAAATGTATCGTCGTTATTAACTACAATCGCGAATACCGTAATGCGAATTTCCATAATGTGCTGTCATTCCCCTTCTCTCTCTCTCTCTCTCTCTCTCTCTCTCTCTCTCTTCTTCTCTTAATCACTATCTATCCATCTCTTTCCCCCGAGGATAGGCTTACATCTTTGATTTCACCTGTCAGCGAGCCAACCCCTTTGTTGGCTCATCGTCAGGAATCTTTAATTAACATACTTCGCGGAATCGGCCTTTTTCTTGGCTTCCATTAGTGAAATTTTTCCATTGCTGACTGAACGGTTAGGTGCGACGCGACGCGACGCGGTGCGGTGCGGTGCGGTGCGGTGCGGCGATCTCTCGTCTCGGACGATCCAACTTCCTTAATCGGCACGTCGCTTCTTCGCCGCTATCAACTCCCATCCCCCCCCCCATCGCCCGCTCTCCTTTCCACCCCTTCCCTATACGTGTCTCCTCCTCTCCTCCTCTCCTTTACTCCTTCCCCTCCCCATCCCCTCCCCACGCTCCGCGAGCCTTTCGCCCTCGACCTAACCATTATCGGTCGGTGGAAGGAACTTTCGTGACGAACGGCTGGCACGCGATAAAGCGAACGGGGAATACTCGAAACGCCGAAGAAGTCGCGAAAGAATAATCGATTACGCCTTGCTATCTCATGTAAGGTCCGTGATCGTAATTATCGTGAGATAAAGGAAAGGAAAATTAGGGGAGAAAAGGGGAAAAGGAATGAGGAAGAAGGAGGAAAGAATAAAAAGATATAGAGTAAGAAAGAATAAGAGAAGATATTCTCCTCTCTCTCTCTCTCTCTCTCTCTCTCTCTCTCTCTCTCTCTCTCTCTCTCTCTCGGTCTCTGTCTCCGTCTGTCTCTGTCTCTCTGGCTATCTCATTCTCTTTCTTTCTTTCTTTCTTTCTTTCTTTCTTTCTTTCTTTCTTTCTTTCTTTGGCGTTACCAAAGTCGAAGAAGTAGTCGCATGACTACTTCTAGAAAATCGAAGTCAAGCATCCGGCAAATATTCCGCACGAGTGTCCTCGAGCTCTTTTCTAGAACGCCAACGCAACGAGAGTATCCGATTTGGTCGAACTTCCATGCAACGTACATAATATTATGTGTATATATATATATATATATATATATATATATATATATATTTATATGTACGTATGTGTGTAGGTATAGGTAATATGTAGGTGTCGATGTGCGTCGATGTTACATATAAAAATCTTTCGAAGCGCTGGAAGGAAATATAAAAAGAAGAGAAAATCAAGGTCAAGTGTATGGAATTATTGAAGTGTTGGTAGGATGGAAAAAGGAAAGAATAAAGGAGAGAGAGAGAGAGAGAGAGAGAGAGAGAGATAAGACGCGTAAAAGTGCGTAGGGGTTGAGCACCCTTTTGATGGCCTACATAACGAAGAGAGTCTCGGGTTCCGGGCAGGGACGAAAGTGGTGTAAGGGCGGTCGGTCGGTCGGTCGACGTAGAGTCCGGAGATGGAGAGCGGGGGTTGGAAGATGGGTGTGGGTGGGTGAGTGGGTTGGTGAGTAGGTGAGTTGGCGAGTGGGTGGGTGGGTGGGTGGGTGGGTTGGGGGAAGGAGGAAAGACGAGGGAGATCGAGGTTGGAGGTGGAGAACGGCAGAGCTCTTTGGGGCTCTGAAAATGCAGCGTAATTTGTCTTTGTCTGGCGAGGGGCGAGCGCGCAGTAACGGCGAGGAGGAGATGGGTGGTGGATGAAGGGTAGGTGGAAGTGGGTTCGGAGGTGGTGGTGGCGTCGTCGTCGTCGTCGTCGTCGTCGTCGTCGGCGGCGGCTGCGGCGGAGGTGGCGGAGGTGGCGGAGGTGGCGGAGGTGGCGGAGGCGGGGGCAGCGGCGGTGGTGGCGGCGGCGGCGGCGGCGGCGTCGGTGGTGGGCGGAAGAAGCGAGGAGGGTGACGGAGCTTCGAGTTTGCTGGCGAGAAGAGCGCCACGAGGGAGAAGGGAGAGAGAGAGAGAGAGAGAGAGAGAGAGAGAGAGAGAGAAGGAAAGAGAGTGATGGGTTGGGCTCGAAAGGGGCAGAGAGGGTGGTCGCGCGAGAGAAGGGAGAGGGAATCGAAAGATAGAAGGAGGAAGAGGGACAGGGAAAGAGAGGGAGACAGATTCCGTGCTTGACCCGCCTGGGATCGATGCGTTCGTCTGCCAGAACGCCGAGACGCCCGCGTCCTTCCTTCTCTCTCTCTCTCTCTCTCTCTCTCTCTCTCTCTCTCTCTCTCCCTCCCTCTCCCTCCCTCTCTCTCTCTCTCTCTCTATATCCATCTCTCTCTCTCTCTCCCTTTTCAACCCATCTTATTCTCTCTTTCCCCTTCCCGTCTTCATCCGTCCATCCATCTCTCTCTCTCTCTCTCTCTCTCTCTCTCTCTCTCTCTCTCTCTCTCTCTCTCTCTCTTTCTCTTCAGCTTTACCACTCTTCCATCTTCATCGTTTGCGCTTTCACTCGTGCTACCGTCGTCGCCACGCTGATGCTGCCGCTTCTAACTCGCTTCCTCCTACTCTTCTCTTCTCTTCTCTTCTCTCCACTTCTCTTCTCTTCTCTTCTCTTCTCTTCTCTTCTCTCCTCTTCTCTTCGCTTCTCTTCTCTTCTCTTCTCTTCTCTTCTCTTCTCTTCTCTTCTCTTCTCTTCTCTACTCTACTCTACTCTCGTCCCTTTTCAAAAAGCAACGTCGTTGGCCGTCGGCGCAACGCACACGCCGTTAACCGCACTGCACAACGCGTGCAATCCGCCTCCCAACCCTCCGCCACCGCCCACCTCCGACTACGTCTCCGGTCCTCCTATTCCCTCTCTCTCTCTCTCTCTCTCTCTCTCTCTCTCTTTCTCTCTCTCTATCTCTCTCTCTCTCTCTCTCTTTAGTACCCCTCATCCTCACCGACCCTTTTCCACCCGTTACGACATAGGTAGAAGGAAGCAGAGAGTGAGAGAAGGAGAGAGAAAGAGAGAGAGAGAGACACACAGAGAGAGTGAGAGAGAGAGAGAGAGAGGAACGTCCGCACGCACGTACGAACACAAGAACGGCACGTTACACGCAGACACGTCCTCTTTCTAGCCGTCGAGCCACCCTCTCTCTAACTTCTCTCTTCCTCCTCCCTTCCTTCTCTTTCCATTCCTTGCTCGTCCGCTCACGCAAACCCAGGACCTACGGACCTAGGAACCGCACCCCGAATATCGAGCCACTCTCTCTCTCTCTCGCTCTCTCTTACTCAACGTCGCCAAATGCTTTTCAGAGAAAGAGAGAGAGAGAGATAACTTCTTCCTTTCCCGTATCTCTTTCTACTCTTCTTTCTTTCTTTTCTTTCTTTCTTTCTTTCTTTCTTTCTTTCTTTCTTTCTTCCTTTCTTTCTTTCTTACCTTTTTTTCCTTCTTTATCCACATTCCCTATCTCTCTCTTTCTCTTCCTCTCTCTCTTTCTCTCTTTTTCTCTCGTTTCTTTCCCTATCTTTCTACCCACGAGAGACAGGCATCATTACTAACAGTCTCGAAGGAAAGATTCTTTGGATACTTAAAAAAATTGCAAAAATATTCCAAGCTTGTAATACGCGCCAGTTTACCAGACTCTTCTCATATCGAATTTTATCTACTCTCCCTCTATCCTCTTCGCTCTTCCCTTCCCTTTTCTTACGTACACACATACGTACATACATTCGTACGTACATTATACGTATGTACGCATACACACACACACACACACGTATATAACGTATCGTACGTAACGTAAATATCAAGATGTTAGAACTTAGAAAATGTTCGTCGCTTCCTACTCCCTTTACCAAATCGAAATCCTTCGCACTCGACGCGTGGACGGTCTTCGCGTGGAAACGGGAAATTTTTGAAAAAAAAAAGAAAGAAAAAGCAATGAAAAGAAAAAAACACAAGATAAAAAGAAAACAAAGAGAAAGGAAGTAACCGATCCCACTTAAATACATACGCCGAATCATTAACAAATCTTTTTACATAGGTATACATACTTATACGTGTTATTATACGTGGTAACCTATTTTATGAACGCGAAGGAATAATGTAAGAGTGAGAGTCAAGGAGGACAAAGTTCGAGACACTTTTATCGAGCGCTCGATTATTCTTAAGAAGGACGAACAACAAGCAAAAAACAAAAATAAAGGGAGACAGACAGAGAGAAAGAGAGAAACACAGAGAGAGAGAGAGAGAGAGAGAGAGAGAGAGAGGGAGGGAGAACGTAGCCCATAAACGCCCTTCGATTCGGTCGACAGATGGCATTAACTCGTGTAACGTATCATGGCAGGATGTAAATATACAGTAAATTGCCTTTACGAGCGTTCTCCACGAGTTCGCTCTTATCCAGGCGATAAAATTTACAGCGTCTAGTCTGGCAGCAGGCTCGTGCTCTGTGAACGCGACTCCGCGTTACCTCTACTTCCAGCTCTACACGTACGTACATACATACATACATACATATATATATTATATATATATAGGTACGTACATACATACTTAGATACATTGTATGTACTCATGCAAGGAACCTAGCCATTCTCTTAGTATAGTTTTCCTTGTCTCTCTCTTTCTATATTTTTCTCTCTTTCTCTGTGTTGCTACCATCCCGACGAACGTCGTCCGTTTCTAACACGTGTAAATACATACCTATACATACACATACACATGTATACATACATAGAGGCGAGTATACGCGTTTCGTACTATACGCGAGGTGCGTCTGATAAATTCTAGGACTACCGGAATAAAAGCAGTAAATAGAATCACTACATATATATATGTGTGTGTGTGTGTGTGTATATATATGTATGTATGTATGCTCGCTTAACAAAACGATCTTCAACGCGTATCTGGTAACTCCATAGTACGAGTTCTTTTCCTTTTCAAAGCAACCGCTCGAAAGTCTTACGTCGTCGAGCGTAATGCCGACGTCTTCTCTCTCTCTATGACTTAATTAAATAATCTCGTATAATTAAAACGGTTATTAAGAACGTACCCGCCCGCCCGCCCGCGCTCTCGCTAGCTCTTGCTCTAGCTCTAGCTCTAACTCTAGCTAGCTTACTAGCTCGCTCGCGCCTGCCCAGTGATTCTACGCACGTGTAACTAAATTAGACATCGCGCCTGGCACTCGGCGGCTCGCGCGGCAACGTTAATTTCTCACGTTCCTGTAATTAAGTCAAAAGTCATAATCCGAACGAAAATTCTTCTTCCGCCTTTTCTTCGAACTCTATATATATATATATATAGTATAATATCATTCAGCTTCACGCGTATAACAATCTCTATATTCTCCGTACATCGTTACACTCATTTGTGCAGATTAGGCTGTAATCAAAGCGTGGTACATAATATCGTTCGGTACAGTATCGTAACATCTCATTAATATATGTATATATATATATATATATATATATATATATATATATGTATGTATATATTATTTATCCTTGCTTAATATCGTTGCGTAACTGTCTCCGTGATTATTTTTCCGTATAGTTTTTCGATAATCCAGCATAAACGAAGAAAGAAAGAAAAAAAAAAAGAATATGGTATCGAACGAATTCTATTCGTTTTTAAGTCGGTGGCGTACATATTCGGCAAAAAGAAAAAAAAAGAAATAAATTTAAAAAATATATGTATATATAAATATTATTGAATATTTTATTATTGTTTTCGACATTATCCCTATATACCGTGCACATATGTATATATATATATATATATTTTCGTATATGCGCCTTTATTTATGTGGATTAATATAATGATAGAAGATGAGACGATAAAGAATAGGATTTATCTAATACATTCTTAAATGTAATTTTAGGAGTCGGAGGATCGAAGAGGCATCGGATTTACTGACTTCGAGTGGATGGGAAAGAAAAGAGGAGTAAGAGGAAGATAAAAGGAGAACCCTATAGAAAGGGAGAAAAAGAGAGAGAGGGAGGGAGGGAGGGAGGGAGAGAGGGAGAAGGATAAACGAGGACAGAGGAAGAAGAAGGAGAAGAAGAAGAAGAAGAAGAAGAAGAAGAAGAAGAAGAATAAGAAGAGGGCAAGCATCGCGTTATTAGATACCCGATCTCTGCTCGAGCGTGCTCCCAAGCAAAACGCGCCGCCAGCAGAAAATGGCGTCGGTTAAAGTTCCGGGAAGAGAGGCGCGAGGAGTTCCGGCTACGCACGTCGCCTTTGCCGGTACGCCACGAAAAAAAAAAAATAAGAAAGATACGTGCCTGACCAGGTCCTACTCGGTATATAATACATATATACATACATACATATAATATATATATATATATATATAGATTTATATAGATATATATCCACACCCACACATCTATAAATAGTATATACTACATCGTATGTGTACGTTTGTATTACCGTAGGTACATTTGTATCGTTGCATAGTACCATCATCCTACATAACTATATATATATATATGTATTTCGTGTACCTTTGTACATATGTACGTAGATACGTAAGTACGTCGTGCATATATATGTATGTATGTATGTATGTGTGTATGTATGTATGTATGTATGTATAAAGTCTCGTGGAACTCACGACTCGCAAACGAAAGCTTCCAAGAGACACGCCTGTCCGTTCAAAGAGATCGCTGGTCCATGGAGCTTACGCGAATTCGTTTTTGACCTTTATACACATAGAGAGGCACAGGATTTGAACGATTTTTTCTTTTTTCTTTTTTATTTTTCATCCTATTTTTATGCTATACTCGTTTCCCGTAGATTCGTTAAATTTCCCCGAGGCGAGGTTTCTTTTGGATGGATAGGGGTATATATGTACGTATATATATATATGTGTGAGTGTGGGTGTGTGTGTACGTATAAACAGAGATACAAAATGCATGCATACACACATATACACGCGCAGCATACATACACATACATGTATACACGTTTACGAATATGTCGACTTTTTTATATTTTATTTATTGTGTGTGTGTGTTTTCTTTTTTTTTTCGCTTTAGTAAATCCTTCATAATTTCTTCATTTCTTCGTTTCTTTTCGTCCAAACATAGAGTATGATATAGTAATAAGAAAGAAGTGCAACCGTCTATTTCTCACGCAGGATAGCTTCATTTGAACACTTATCTCCTTTCGTCCATGTTCGATCAAACATGGAAATGAATTTCTCATTATTTCAACATTTGATTATCGTCGAACTATTGCCAAATGAATTTGGATATTCCGTCTCGATCGTTTAAATAGATAGAGATAGAGATAGAGATAGAGAGAGTCCTACGTATACAGTCTATCTGATCTCCATCAGAGAATTATACTTGACATATTTTTTCAATTTAAAAATATATATATATATATATATATATATTTAAATTGAAAAAAATATGTGAACTAGTATAATTATTATGCAATATATATATATAAACGTAGATCGAATTAATTCTATCCGAAATCGTGTCGTACGACTGTATAATACAATACGTGATAAGAAAGATTAATATTGATTGAAACTGTTTCTAACAATTACAGATCAAACAAAAAAAAAAGAAGAAAGAGAAAAAGAATGCACAAAAAGGAAACAAAAAAATGAAAAAAAGAAAGATAGAAAAATATCGTATACCGAGACTAGACTAAATATTTTTTTTGTCTTTTTATCACATCTCTCTCTCTCTCTCTCTCTCTGACGCTCGCGCGCGCACACACACACCACACACACACAGACATACACACATACGATTCTCTATCCTCTTAGAATTTTGATCGTATGGGAATAGTAAAGTAGGTAGCAAGAAGGTTATAGAGCAACCGTCGTTTGAGCACACGCAAAACAGCTGCATTTTCGAGAGTATACGCTCGTTCTATCTACCTATACGAGCCAAAACGTTTCTCTCTCTCTCTCTCTCTCTCTCTCTCTCTCTCTCTCGTTATCTGCATCTCTATCTCTTTTTCTTACTTTAAGTAAATCGTCGTACTGCAGTAGCAGCAAAGTTCTAAGGATGAGGAGGAGAGGAGGAGGAGGAGAAGGCGCATTGCCACGGTGGCGCCAGAAAGACGCACACCTTACACATACGTCTCGTCCAATACAAAATATCTCTTCGTCGAGAAATCTTACCTCGTATTACTTTTGGCTGAGAACTCGATGATTCTTTCGTTCGATTACTCTCGTTCCCATTTTAAAAGAGAACAGATCGGGAAGAAGAGAGAGAGAGAGAGAGAGAGAGAGAGAGAGTAATAACATCATTTGATAAATTAAATATAAATAGATATATACATATACATTCGTGTGCGTATATACTCGAATAAATTAAACAAATTAAGAATATAATCGATATATATATATATATATATATATATATATATATATATATATATCGAAAGGGGAATGATTTTAATTCCGACACGGAAAATCGCAAGGACGTAAATCACGATTGGTAGGGGAAAGGAGAACGACGGCAATTTCACGAATCCTCGTTCGATCGAATTTTATTACCGTTCTCTCATTGGTAAAGAAAGATAGAATGAAGAGGAGGAGGAGGAGGAGGAAGAGAGTGAGTGAGTGAGAGAGAAAGAAACAAAGTAAAAGAGAGAGAGAGAGAGAGAGAGAGCACGCGCATCCTTTTTAATGACTCCCGTGACGATAGGAGAACCGAGACGTGGTTCTAGACGAATACCCCGGCTCTAGACCGATATCTCGTAGGATTCTATGAGATCGAGATAATATCGCGCGCATTCGTGAGAGAGATGTGGATTTCCCGTGAGGAGAAAGAAGCAAGCACGTTGCAGCGTTAAAAGGTAAGACAGAGAGAGAGAGAGAGAGAGAGAGAGAGAGAGAGAGAGAGAGAGAGAGAGAAGGCAGGCGCCGATCGAGTCCGCGGATTCGACATCTTCACCCTCGGGAATCGAAGCATAAAAGAGAAAAAGAAAGACAGACAGAGACAGAGACAGAGACAGAGAGAGAGAGAGAGAGAGAGAGAAGGAGTGCTACTATAAGTAGAGACTTTGTGGATGCCCGAGGAAAGGGAGGAAAAATGGTGCACGCTGGAGGTGCTGATAAAAAGAGAGAAAGATAGAGAAAGACGTAGAGAAAGAAGAAGAAAAAGAAAGAGAGAAAGAGAGAGAGAGAGAGAAAAAGCTAAGGATCGTAAGAGATCGGCAGAGAGCGCAGAGTCCGAAAGGAATTAGATTTGCTCGGTGCTAGCCAAGCGCGACGGACAGAATGCAACGCAATCCGTTCGGTAATTCGAAACGCGTTCTTCGGAAACACGAAGAATTATTCCTTTGGCTGCTCCTTATTGCCGACTGCGCTCGACCGTCCCCCGTTCCCCTTGTTCCTCATGTTCCCCTTGTTCCCCGTACCCCTTTACCCTCGTTCGAAAGAGAAAAAGAGAGAGAGAGGGAGAGAGATATACTCTGGCACGGAATCGTTACGCCATATTTTCTCTCCTAGTTTCATTGATGAGAAACACCGACCGAATCGAGATCGTCCTCTTTTTCTTTTTTCTTATTCTCTTTTTCTTTTTTTTTTTTTTCTCTTTTTTTCCTTCTTCTTTTTTCTTGTTTCTTTTTCTCGGCGGACGGGAGACGATAGGATTTGTGAAAGAGATAAAGACGGGCGAGGTATGATAGAGTGAGAAAGAGGGAGAAACGAATGATCAAAAAGAAAAAGAAATATTCAGGAAAAAGGAACGATACCAGCAAGGATTATACGTATGTATATGTGTGTATATATATATATATACATGTAGATGATTATTTATGTGGATGCGTGTATTCGTGAAAATCACTCTGTACTCTCGTTATTTCTTATGATGTAATAATTAAATAGTTACATATATATTATGTATTCTCACAATACTCGATACTATGATAGAAAATTTATTGAAACTCGATAACGATGTTACTTATATACATACACACACACACACACTTTTCTCTCTCTCTCTCTCTCTCTCTCTCTCTCTATATATATATATATATATATATATATATATATATATATATATATAAGCTAGACGCTCGAACGCACTTTAGCAATTCTATTTGATTATAATTTCCAGGTGACGTTCGGTAAGGTCGGACTAGAGTTTCTCGATAGAGACGTTAGTAATAGTTGAATGTAGTAGTATTACGATAGTATAGGTAGATAGATACGTACGTACATATATACATACATACATACATACATACATACATACATACATACATACATACATATAGGTACGATATTAACGAGAGGAACACGGTCAGGTTGGCCTGGGCCTTTGCAGTCCTTCGAGCCACTTCGTTAGATCCAAGATCGCCTTTGAACCGATAGAAGAGAGAAGGGAGCGAGAGAGTGTCTGTGAGAGAGAGAGAGAGAGAGAGAGAGAGAGAGAGAGTTCGTGTGCGTTAAGCTTCGAGAGATCGTTTGGAACGCTAAGATCGAGCGTACCTACCAAAGGGTTCGTACCTTCGGCTAGCACAAGTGAAGTACTTACTTACCTTCTACGTACAATCTAGGAGCTTTGCTCCTTCCTCCTCCTCCTCCTCCTCTTCCTCCTCTTTCTCTCTCTCTCTTCTTCCTTATTCCTTATTCACTCACTCTCTTTCTCTCTCTCTCTTTCAGTTAAGAGCGAGCTTGTCGATAACAGTCGAAGCATTTTTTACCCCCGACCCTTCCTCCGACCCACCCTCTCCTTCCTTCCTCTCCGCCCGAGCAAAAGAGAGCTTTTTCGCAAAGTTCACATTCTCTCTCTCTCTCTCTCTCTCTCTCTCTCTCCCTCTCTCTCTTTCCTTTTCCTTTTTCTTTATTCCTTTTCGTTGCTCGTCCTTTAACTTTTTCTCTCCTTCGTCCTTTCTCTTTCTTCCTTATGCACGGAGTCGGCAAGATTTTTGTTGTTGTTCTTATTGTTGTTGTTGTTGTTGTTGTTGTTGTGTGTGCACTTGTTCTTTTTTTTCAATCCTTCTTGTTCTTCGATCCAGCGCTCGTTAACGCATATTCCCTTGAATCGTCGTTCTTTCTTTTCTTCGCGTAAATAACACTCCTGGTTACACTCCGGGGAAGTGAGTATTAAAGTAAATAAGTATCTTACTTGGTTAAGTATTTACTTACTTACTTACTTACTTACTTACTTACTTACTTACTTACTTACTCAGGTAGAATATTATGGCCTTTGGGATGAAAGAAGTCTAACGACGATCTACAAAGCAAACGAATGGACGCGATTATACCGAACGGAATGGAAACTCGATTGTTACCTTTCGTCCTTTCTTTCCTTTTTTTTTTCGTTTCCTTCCTCCTCCTCCTCCTCCTCCTCCTCCTCAACAACAACAACAACAACAGCAACCCTTCTCATTATTTCTTTCGCGTGAGTCTTTCTAATCCATTAGAAATATATAACTCGTACACCTATTTCGATTAGCGGCATAATTTGATCCAAGGTATTATAATTTCCCTAGGTAATGCACCTACCTCTCTCCCTCTCTCCACCCCACCAACCCTTACCGACCGACCACCATTACCATCATCACAGTTCACACGGATATGACCGTTCTCAAACCACACACACACACACACACACACACACACACACACACACACACACACACACACACACACACACACACACACACACACACACACACACACACACACACACACACACACACATATACATATATATATACATTACGCAACGGAAGACAGGAAGATACCGGTGGCAAAGCAGTTAGATCGTCTATCGAATTAGTCGAAAGAAGGAGTTTACCCTAAACTTTATTAGCCCCGTGAAGCTTCGGAGATATCTGCTTGCTGTGCACTACAGTAAAGTGATCTCCTCTCCCTCTCTCTCTCTCTCTCTCTCTCTTATTCTCTCGATGTGTACATACATATACATACATACATATATATATATATATATATATATATATACACATACATACATACATACATATGTACATACGAGCTCGCGGATCGCATCGAAAAACAGGTTTCGAGTTCCATAGGGAAGAACACACGTAGGAGATCGCCGTTTAAACACCCTAACGCGCGCACTCGCCGATTAAGAGATTGCCTCTCGAATTAGCTCGAACGTCAGCTCTCCGACTTTAATATTAATTACCTTCTAATTAATTGCTTCTAATCGATTCGTCGTCGTCGTCGTCGTCGTCGTCGTCCTCTCCCTCCTACCCCTCAGGATCCCTCCTTACCGACAACCAAACCCCACCTCACCCCACCCACTCCATCACCCATCAGTTCCTTCCAACCAAGTGCGTGTACGATTACTCTCTCTATCTCTATCTCTCTATCTATCTATCCGTGTATCTATCTCTCTCTCTTCGCGAAGAAACCTCTTTCAACCTATGACGTTTCTCTACTTTCATTTTTTTCCCTTCCTCTTCTATTTCTTCCCTTTACATTTTTTCTTTCTTCTTCATCTCGTACTCTTACGAGAGAAATAAATCGTAACTCATTCAAAACAGATGGTGGGGGTGGGTGAGTACGGACGTACGCGATCGTAAAACCTACGAGGTCCTTCAACGCGTCTACTTTGCACTCTAAAAACGATCTCTCTCTCTCTCTCTCTCTCTCTCTCTCTCTCTCTATCTCTCTCTCTCTCTCTATCTCTATTCTCTTATCCTTCCTTGGCTTCTATTTTTGTTTCATTAGACCGCGTTACTACTTTTTCATCGTCTAATTTACACAGCTTAATTAACGGAAGTAATAGGAATAGGTTATGGAAGAAAATTCACGACTATACTCGGAAGCGGTTACCAACGTTATTAAACATAGATCGAGACTAGAGAAAGAATGATGGAAAGAAACAAAGAAAGAAAAAAGAGAAGGGAAGAGAAGGGAATTAGGTAGGAATGAAGAATGAAAGAAATAGAAGAAAGAAAGAGAGAGAGAAATACGAAAAAGAAATTGTACCTCGCCCGTTGTTCTAAGAGAGTACGCGCTGCTAACGATGGATGATGGCCTCTACGTGTGAGCTCTTACATTTTGTGTATTTTTACAGAGCGTCGCGCTTCTCCACCTTTCGTTGCCACTGGTCCGTACCTCTCTCTCTCTCTCTCTCTCTTATACACACTGCTTTCTCTGTGTATACCAGGTAATTGGGTGTGAAATGAAATCTAACGAAAACCCTTTTAGGCGTGTGCACAGTCGCTCGACCACCGTTAGAATAGCCTGGACCATAGCCCTCTTCCGCCCCTCCCACCCCCCCCCCCCCTCCCTCCCTCTCTGTATCTCTATCTCTCTCAGTCTTTAACTCTTTCAGTCTCTATCCATCCATCCATCTTTATCTCTCACCTTCCAGTTTTTTCCTCGTTTCCTCTGACGTTCCTATCACGATCGCAGCAGTCGACACACCACACCTCTTCGTCTAACCCTACGTCCTTCTACCTGTATCTCTGTGTGTGTGTGTGTGAGAGAGAGAGAGAGAGAGAGAGAGAGAGAGAGAGAGGGAAGAAGCCGGTTCACGATCAAATAGTTTCCATTTTTTTGTCAACGCCATGGTCCACCCTTTCTCATCTCTTCTACCCCGGTCGGTGTCGCAGAATATTACGGAACGATGGTTAAATTCAGCTCCTCTCTTTCCTTCGAGCTACTACCTCTACGCTCCATACCGTTTACTCTCTTTTCTCTTTGTTCACACACACACACACACACACACACACACATATTTTATATATATATAAATATATATATATATATATATATATATATATATATATACTCTTGCTCTAGAGTTTCTCTACTACGTAGGAGTAGTAAAACGTACGTTTACCACTTTTTTCGGCACTACAGCAACTTCCTTCCTTCCTTCCTTCCTTCCTACCTATCTACCTACCTACCTACACACCTACCTACCTACCTACCTACCTACCTACCTACCTATCTACCTACCTTCCTCCCTTCCTACCTTCCTCTTACTCTATGTATTATATTATACATATATATTTCGATATAATGCATACAGAGCGAGTGAGACAGAGAGACAGAGAGAGAGAGAGAGAGAGAGAGAGAGAGAAAAGTATAACCGGCTATTATCTCGGTTAAATTACTTGAAACTTTTGAGGTACATATATTTCATTGTTTTCCCTTTTCTTTTTCTTTCTCGTTTTTCTCTCTTTGTTGTTTTTCTTCTTCTTGTACCTTCTCTTCCTTTTGATGTTGGTGCTGGTGGTGTTTTTCTTTCTCTTCCCTTCCATCACTTTTTCTCCTATTTTCTCTTCGCAGCGAAGAGCCTTTAGCATTCACTGTCAAAATTTGTATATGCAGTAGGGTAGGATAATAGGTACATACTTTTCGGGTATCCACTGAACGCATTTCATTTTTTCCTTCATCACGAAAATTTTCGTTGGAGTACACGAGATATAAAGACAGTGAGAGAGAGGGTGGGTGTGTGGGTGGGGGGGGGGGGTGGTCGGGGAGGTGTAGCTGATCTTGATAAAGTTTCGTGTCGTTTGGAAAATAAAGTAAAAAAGATAAGATCGAGACGAAGGAAGAATAAGAAGAAGAAGAAGAATAAAGAAGAAGAAGAAGAAGAAAGAAAACAGAGATAACGCGAATACGAAAGATCGAAGATGAAGTAGATGAGGGGAAAAAAGAGGAGGAGGAGGAGGAGGAGGAGGAGGAGGAAAAGGAAGTGATGGTGGTGGTTGTGGTGATGGTAGTAAATGAAGGAAAGGGAGAAGAAGAGATGAAAACAAAAAAATAATAAAATAAAAAAGAAAGAGAGAGAGAGAGAGAGAGAGAGAGAGAGAGAGAGAAAAGGAAGTTGCATCGACGATCCGTGAAGCGAATACGACGAGGATGATACGAATAAGAAAGAGAGGATGACGATGACGCACGGGATCTATGTCACTAGCCATGCCATGCAATTTCTTTTCGTTCGTTATCGCAAGAAATTTCTCGTAGCCAATCGGGCGCGCGTCCATGAAGCCGAAACCTTTTTATCCAACCATCGGTCTCGACGTTGAGACATCGGCTACTAAGCAAAGATTTCGAGGCCAACCTTCTCCTTGTCGTCGTCGTCATCGTCAGCGTCGTCTTCGTCGTCGTTTCTTCTTTATATATATATATATATTTCTTTTTTCTTTTAACCTTCCCTCTTTCTTCCTATCCACGGTCATTGGCCAGAGATATACACAGATTATTGTACAAAAAAAAAGATATATATATATATATATATATACACCTATATCGATCGTAGGGCTTTCACGTCCAGAATCGCCAAAATAATCCGTCGGCATTTGCAATCTTTGCAAAAAATGTTTTCAATCTTTCATAAAAACGACAGAAGGAGGAAAAGATTTTTGGCCGTACGATCGCCGCGAAGATCGTTTAAGGGATTCGTCATTATTTTTTTTTTTTTTTTGGTTTTCCCTTTTCTCCGATCTCCCTCTTTTTTTTTTATTTTCGTCTCTCTCTCTCTCTCTCTCTCTCTCTCTCCCCAATCCTCGTCGTTCGTTGCGAGTCATCGCGTTTACGAAAATATAAAGAGTTCGTGAAATTTCGTTAATGATCGCCGGATGATGTAACGCTTCGGCCCATAATGATTATTTAATGAGAATATCGAAAATGCATTGATACTTGTTTCAAAATGAAAATGCAGTGAATCGATACAGATTGTAAATATACTATTAATCTCTCTTTCCCCATCTCTCTCTCTCTCTCTCTCTTTCTCTCTCTTTGATTCGATCGAATATAGGTATTTCTCATTGTGGGTTCTGGACATATTAATTGGTTTAAACACGCCATATATATATATATATATATATATATATACAACTAGATCGCTCGCTCACTTCCACATTCGTTTTCACCATTGGCAAATGTCGAATTAGCGTTTAAAAATCGTATCGTTATTACGGTGGAACCCATATTAACACCAATTGATTACCATCATCATCATCATCATCATCATCATCATCATCATTATTATTATTATTATTATTATTATTATTATTATCATTATTATTATTTTTATTATCATTATTATTAATATTATCATCGTTGTCGTCGTCGTCGTTGTCACCATCATATTGGTCATCATGTCGTCGTCGTCGTCGTCGTCATGAACATGATAATCATCATCATCATCATCATCATCATCATCATCATCATCATCATGATCGTCGTCGTAGTCGGTGTCGTCGGTATCGTCTCGTCGTTCGAAGGGAATCGAAGGGAGATTAACCAGCGATATCAAATTTAGGATCGATTGAACTTTCCATCGAATGACGACGATTATAATTATCTTCGTATTATTAGATAATGTATAGCATAATGGAATATATGAAATGAATACATTCATATATTCATACATACGTACATATATATATATATATACACACCTATTAAAATCGAATGTTTCCCCGATCACATGAAAAAGCAGATTTAACAAATACGACGGTGTGTATGTGTTTGAAACATAAGATGAGAGATTAAACCGCGTGAAGAGAGAGATAGAGAAAGAAGGAAAAGAAAGAGGGAGAGAGAGAGAGAGAGAGAGAGAGAGAGAGAGAGAGAGAGATAGAGAATGATAGGCATACAGACAGACAGAGAGACAGACAAATAGGCAGACATATAGATAAATGAATAGATGGATAGATAGATAGATAGATAGATAGATATACTTGGGTTTGAAGTTTTCAACGTGATTCGATCGTCGAAAGAATGAGAAAGATGATCTTGTTCTTTATCGTTCCCCATCGCTATTACCTTATTGCCGTAGTTGGTAATAAACTTGAAACTCGAATCGATCGAACTCGAACGAGTTAGAAAGGGCGCGGGGGGAGAGGGCAGAGGGATAGAGATAGAAAGAAAAAGAAACAAAAGAAAAAAGAAAGAAAGGAAGGAATAGACGGACAGACAGAGAGAGAGAGAGAGATAGACAGACAGACAGACAGACAGAGTGAAAGAGAGAGAAAGAGATAAAAATAATAATAATAATAATAATAATAATAATAATAATAATAATATTGTCCCTTTCCGTTGCTCGTTTTCTATCGTTTCTCGTTTCTCGTCTTTCGGTAGCGCAAAGAGCGCATCCCACCGCACCGCATTGCATTGCATTGCATTGCATTGCATCGCACGGCATCGAATCGCATCGAATCGCACCTGTACCTTTAAAGTCCTTTACCGCGAGAAGGAATAAGAGTTAAATCGGGCCGATGAGTAGTAGTACGGTCTACCGGTGATTGCCGCGTTGCCTCGCGCTTTTCTACCCATCATTTCGTAACAACGAAAATAAAAGCTGCGGCATCCGCCTCCTCCCCCTATTCCCCGCCTTCAACACCCCTCTCCTACCCCACCCTACCTTACCCTACTCTACCCTACCCTTTCGAACTCATCGACCACCAGCTCGCTTCTTCGTCCTTCTCTCTTTCTCTATCTATGTATCTATCTATCTATATATCTATCTATCTATCTATCTATCTATCTATCTATCTATCTCTCTCTCTCTCTCTCTCTCTCTCTCTCTCTCTCTCTTTGTCTTTATCGTTCTCTTTTGTGCGCAGTTGGATTGTGCGAAAAGAAGCAATAGAACGATATCCGCGCGAGGCGTGGAGCGTGCGACGAGCGGAGGAGCATCCTATTCGATAATATCCACGCTCGATTCGATTCGATTCGATTCGATTCTCTCTCTCTCTCTCTCTTTCTCTCTGGCGTGGAATTAGAAGGGAGATAGTACGAGATAAAAGAGAAAGAGAGAGAGAGAGAGAGAGAGAGAGAGAGATGTTGAAAAAGAAGAATAAGAGAATTCGTCGAGGACAACTACTAATGCTTAAGGCGTCAAGAAGACATTGGCGTCTCCAAGTTGAAGAAATTTTCTTGCATATAACATTAATTGTTATTATTTTCTTATCAAATATATATTTATATATATACGTAGAGAGAGAGAGAGAGAGAGAGAGAGAGAGAGAGAGGGAGATGAAATCAAAATTAATCGATCATAGCACATTACTTGTTCGAAATAAAAATCGAAATGGCCGATCGACCATTCCTGGAGTATAATTTCTCTTTTTCTCTCCCCTCTCTCTCTCTCTCTCTCTCTCTCTCTCTCTTTCGCTATCTGTCTATCTCATACTCTTCCCTTTCATTTGTTCGTTTCTTCTATTTCGCTCTTCTACCCTCCTTTTATATATTTTCAACCTGTTATTCCTTTCCCCTCCGTCCCTCTCTCCGATTCCTCCACTTCGACTCTTTTCAGCCTTCCGTCTCCCACCTTACCCCACCCACACCCCATTCTCTCCCACTGCTCCCCAACATTTCAATATAAATGAATGAACGAGAGAAACAAAGAAACGTAAGAGGAATGAAAATTTGACGGGACCGCGCGGTCTAGTTCGGTGGGGAAGGAAAGGAAAGTCGAAAGAAGAAACAAACAAACAAGGAAAAAGAAAAAGAAGAAAAGAAAAGAACGAAAGGGAAGAAGCGAAGACGAACGAAAAAAAAAAGAAAACATGTAGATAAGAGAAAACAACGATTAAAGGGCGCGGAATCCTTGGGAAAGGTACGCCGCGATGCCCTTATTTTTTTATTTTTCTCTTCTTTCTTTTTTTTCACCCACTCTTTTTCGTAGATAGGTACATATCTAAAGGGTTACGTTATCCTAGTACGGTAGGTATTCCGTTGTACACAATGCCCCTGGAGAAATTTACGAAAGTGCTCTCG
>OU964964.1:9590109-9592609 GCA_918808275.2 Dolichovespula sylvestris
ATACGTCCAAATAGGAAACAAATTATTCTTACAATTAGCGTGTCGTTCGACGTCTATCTTTTTTCTTTTGCCCGTGTGTGCGCGCGCGTGTGTGTGTGCGTGCGTGCGTGTGTGTGTGTGTGTGTGTATTTTTTTTCCTTTTTTTTTTAATCCATGTGCGTGCCATCGACTACCTGTGAATTCATTCCATTCTTGATAATATGTAGATTTGCAAAACTTATATGTATATATATGAAGCTTCAGCGAAAAGAAAATCTCATTGGTTTGTGCCCGATGGGTGTAAATTATCTTCTTTGTATGTGTATGAAACATACGTGCGTGTATATCAATATATATATATATATATAATAATAATAATAATATATATATATGCACTAGATGTAAATAGGGCACGTGAATTGTCATTAGAAGAAATTTCCTATTTTTTAATTACTTCATTTCTGTCATATCTCGTACGGTTGTATAAGAATTAATTTTATTATTACTTTCTCTTACCATTTACTCTTCTTTCTTTTTTGTTTCTCTTGGTTAAAATTAAATACTCGGACAATTTGAAAATAATACATTGATCGTTTACAATTCTTCTTTAATAGACGCCAGATGATTATTAATATTACATGAAATTTTCACCTTGTATAAAATGCATTTCTCTCTCTCTCTCTCTCTCTATATATATATATATATATATATATATATATATATATATATATATTTATATATATATATAATAAATATCGTGCTTATATATATAATTTTATTCGACATAAATATCTAAATCTTATTTCTACGCTTAAATCTACTCTCCGTCTTTACGTGTGTAAAGATATGGAGCAGAGAAAAAAAAACTTTATAAACGATAAGGAATTAAGGGAACGAGGGAGAACGAAGGAGTGAGGAAATGAAGTAGAGAGAGAGAGAGAGAGAAAGAAAGAGAGAGAATTAGGCAAAAAGGGTTGGATGGTATCAAAGGAGAAAAAAAAATAAATATACGTCTAATGTGTTAGACTCCTTCTAATACGGGTTCATAATACGCGGTATATAAATTCGAATACTTGTAAACCTTGTCGAAGAGAATTAGGACAGTTCGAAAGTACGTACGAGTTATCTCGAAGGGAGAGAACCAATATTTTGTTTTTCTTTTTTTTTTTTTTCAGAGGACCTTGCAGAATTTATTCGATGCTCTGTGCGCGTGTGCGCGCGCGTATTTGTCGGAAAACAATGCAGTCGGCGGCCCTGCAACGGATCAACAAGGAGGACGCAGAAGGATGAAGAGTAGGAGGATGAGGAATATGAGGAGAAGGAGGAGGGGGAGGAGGAGGAGAAGAAGAAGTGTCCGAGGAGGGACGGTCACGGCTGGAGGCACATCCGTCCTCGCGAGTGCACGCACGCGTGCACTCATCTACGAGATGCGTTGCAGTTGCGCGCTTGCTCTCTGTTATTATACATTGCGTTAATTTCCGCAAGTTGAATTAGAATCCTTTAGTGAGCGAACAAATAATAGTTATAATAATAATAGTAATAATAATTCTAATAATAATAATAATAATAATAATAATAATAATAATAATAATCATAATAATAATAATAGCAATAACGATAACGATAATAATATTAATGACGATAATGATGATAGACATTCGTTCGAACTCTATTTAACCCTTTTGCTTATCAAACATTTAATACATCGTTTCTTTTCCTTTCTTTTCTCAATGTCTTTTTAATACCTCTTTTATTTCTTTATTTACTTTTATATATATATATACATATATTTTTTTTTTGTAGATATATTCGTTCCAATCATTCGAATTTAACGAACTTACATACGTTCGACTTGTTTTTTGCAACGTTACATACATTCATATATATCTTTTTTCTTATTTTTCGGTTCACATTTCGTTCTAATTATAATCCATCGATTTATTATGGACACGTTAATAATCCTCTTTGCAACGTTTTCTTTCGCATAACAACTTCTCCTTTTTTTCTTTTTCCTTTTTTCCTCTTCGTTTTCATTCTCGTTCGCATATTGTTCCAATTAGACTTAGATCGGTTTACCTGTCGATTTCGTTAATACGCGATGCGCTCCCCTTTTTACCCCCCCCCCCGCCACCCCCACCCCCCGTCCGATACTTCTTCCTCCCTCGTCTCGTCTCGCAACGCATCCTTTCAATTTTTATTAACCCATCGAATTTACGTCTAACTCGTTGATATTCCATTCTCCGCGAACGTTTGCTATTCGTAAAGGATATTTTCTTTTTCCTTTTTTCTTTTTTTTTTTCTTATTCCTTGTTGTTGTTGTTATTTTATTTTCCTTTCTATTTGTAATATTTCGTTACAATTACAATTATCTCCTCGATATTTTTCGTCGAATTCGTTACGAACAATTTTTCTCATTTTCTTTTTCCTCTCCTTCTTATTCTTCTTTCGATCACACACCCTCGTACTTTTCACAAACGTTTTTGTGTTACCAATGTAATTATTATCGCGATTAATATGGACT
>OU964964.1:9602609-9615109 GCA_918808275.2 Dolichovespula sylvestris
CGTCCTTCCCAAAGAGGAAAGAGGTCTTTTCGTTTCTCTTCTTCTTCTTCTTCTTCTTCTTCTTCTTTTTCTTCGTCTTCTTTCTCTTTGCCACCTCTTCCAATTTTCTCTCACTCCGTTGCTTTTTAACGTTCAATCGATCGAAACGATTCGTGAATTATTATCGGGTGTACGAAATAAAAAGAGAGAATAAAAAAAAATATAAATAAAGGAAAAAGATCGAAAAAAAAGAGAAGAAAAAATACTATTTCAATTAATCGTTGTAAAGGCAAGAAGAAAACGAGAAAAAAAAGGATAGAAATAAAGAAAACGGGCATACGCGTGCTCGTCCGCTTAGCCAAGCCATCCATTTGGTGGTTATCTCGGTCGATCGTTTGCTATCTTTTTTTATTTATTCATTTTTCTTTTTTTCCTCTTTTATTTATTTACAATTCTCTCACCTCTCCTCAAAATTCGACAAATACGACGAAGGAAGTTCTTGGAGATACCCGTTCGAACCACTTCGCCCTTATCCTCTTATTATTATACGGTTGAAGTGCGTAAAGTTTCGATCGTTCGTTCGTTCGTTCGTTCGTTCGTTCGTTCGTTCGCTTAGTCGTTTGCTCCCCATTTTCGCTGAGAAACTTTTTAAGGTATTACAAATCCCGAAACGTGTTGCAGCTCTTTAAAGATGTTCAGATATCTCGAAGAAGAAGAAGAAGAAGAAGAAGAAGAAGAAGAAGAAGAAGAGAAAGAAAGAGAGAGACAGATAGAACTTGAAGAAGAAACTCTCTCTCTCTCTCTCTCTATCTATCTCTATCTCTATGTCTATCTCTATCTCTCTCTCTATCTATCTATCTGCTCGTAAAGAGGAAGAGAGAGAAAGTTTCATAGCCGTGTGAACTACACGGAACGGAAAACTTTTCGTATCTGCGTTGGATATCGAAATTAAATGGGAGAACGTCAAATTAATACCGATTCGGAGAATCCCTTAGAATCCAAAAATTTGACACGAGAAATTTATCTTTATTTTATAACAGTGGTAGGGGAAGGGAAACTGGGGAAGAAAGAGGGAAGGGAAAAGAGAAAATGTTTCGTTCGCGTTCGATCGCGTCGTCGACGAAAGACGATCTGTTTTATTCAAAAAAAAAAAAAAAGAAAAAAAAAGAGAGAGAGAGAAGAAAAAAATTCTGAGAGCGTCGAAGGGATCGTATTTGACGGGGCCGATCGGCAAACCTTCGAGTAACGAGGAAATTGTGTCCGGCCAATTTATTGTCGTCTATAAATAAAATAATAAATAAATAAAAAAAGGAAATAAATCGTTCGTATACGTGGTGACAATTAAATATATATATTCAAGTAGATAATTCTGCTACGTCGATATATAGATCGTCATCGAACGAACGAACGAACGAACCGACCGACCGACCGATCGACCGATCGACCGATCGACCGATCGATCGACGGGGATGATTTTTATTTTTCGAAAAAATACAAATGGAAAGAAGAAAGGGAAAAAAAGACAAAGGAAAGGAGGACGATAAGACGACGAAAAGGGAAGAGAAAGTAAAGGGAGGAAGAAATGAAAACGAAGAGAAACAAAAAAAGAAAAAGGAAGAAAAGGGTGGGGGGGCGGGCGGGCGGGCGGGGAATTCACGAGATTAACTCCGACCGCTTTGGCATCATGGATAATGGAAAGATTACGAATTAATGGAGCGTAAAACGGTACGCCCGTTGGCCGATGGCCGATAGCCGATGGCCGCCGATGTACGAGGTCCATTTTAAAGCGTAACCAAGCGACACACGTCATGCGTAAGAAATTATTAACGATTGTCGCGATGGCGACAAACGCGCTAACGTTATACTCTTAAAATATCGGCCATCGATATCCGCGTAAACTATTAATCGTGCTAACACAACGTCCGAGATATATTTACAGGAGAGAGAGAGAGAGAGAGAGAGAGAGAGAGAGAGGGAGAAGAAAAAACGAGAGCACGATATCTATTTGCACAATTTTCTCTCTCTCTTTTTTCTTCCTATCCTTTCTTTCTTTCTTTCTTTCCCTTTCTTTTTGGCGATGTCTATAAAAAATAAATAAATATAAAGCTGTAACAACGAACTAATGTTTCTCCCCCGTCTTTCATTCCTTTCTCTCTTTTTTTTTCTTTTTCTTTTTTTATAACCATTCATTCGTTTTTATTATTTACGTATTCTCACTTCTCCCAAATAAAATTTTGATATAGTATATATATATATATATATATTACATATATATATATATATATATATATATATATATATATAGTGTCGCGTCGCTACGACTCAGACGTACGAGGTTATTCCAAATACATACGTACATACATAAATACGTATCCATGTACGGTATCTACATACCAACATACATGCATACATACATTTCGTAAAAGGGTAGAGAACGAACGTGTCTCGCATCGCATACTAGAAGGGTAGGTTGCGAGAAAGAGAAAGAGAAAGAGAAGGAGAAAGAAAAGGATAGATAGAAAGAGAGTGAGTGTGAGTGAGAGAGAGATAGAGGGAGGGAGGGAGGGAGAGGGCAAGTGTGGTGGGCGGATCGATATTAAAATAGTGACCGAATTCCAGCGTGCCGCAACCTACCCTAACACCCTTGGCTTCACCCTTAAACTTCTCGCTCCTCCTCCGTCCTTGCCGCTGTTACTGCTGCTGCTGCTGCTGCTACTGCTGCTGCTGCTGCTGCTGCTGCTGCTGCTTCTGCTTCTATTGCGTTTCGCATCCCCACTCACTTTAACCCATCTCTCTCTCTCTCTCTCTCTCTCTCTCTCAGTTTTACCTCTTTCCTTCTTCCCTCCAGGAGATCGATGGCAAACTTTTCCTCAACCCTCTTTAGACCCACGACGAGAACGGGAACGACGAGATGGGAACTTTGAGAGTGTGGATTTTATTCCTGGTACATCGATAAGTACCAGGAGTTACAACTCGGAAGAGAATGCGAGAGAGAGAGAGAGAGAGAGAGAAAGGGTGTTTGCTACGAGATTCTCGCACGTGATAGAGAATGTAGGATAGAGAAAGAGAGAGAGAGAGAGAGAGAGAGAGAGATAAAACCGCGTAGAAACGCTTGTAACGTGGTTAGAGATTGAAAGAGAAAGAATGTGTGAGAGAGAGAGAGAGAGAGAGAGAGAGAGAGAGAGAGAGAGGTATTGGCTTCTCGGCATATATTTTTCCCACGTCATTAGTATATCGTTTCTAAGTACATACATAGGTATGAACTTTCGAGAGAGAGAGAGAGAGAGAGAGAGAGAGAGTGTGTGTCGTGATTGCCTCTGGTGTGTACCGGTCATCGTATGTCTCTCTCTGTCTCTCTTTCTTGTTCTCACTCTCTTACTCTTTCTCTTTTTTCAACATTTTTATCTCTCTCTCTCTCTCTCTCTCTCTCTCTCTCTCTCTCTCTCTCTCTCTCTCTCTTTCTTTCGACTGAAGTATCTACTTAAACGCATCGTTTCTATCCGACTACGAACGCATCCCCGTTTTAACACGTAACTACGACGAGATTTTAAACGACGGACGTTTCTACGTGCGAGATGCAAATTACGAATAGCGCGAGATATTCGGCGAGCCTTCCAAATACCTCTCTCTCTCTCTCTCTCTCTCTCTCTCTCTCTCTCTCTCTCTCTCTCTCTCTGTCCGTCCGTCCGTCTGTCTCCTCCTCTATCCATCTCTATCTATCTCTCTCTCTCTCTCTTTCTGTCTCGAGGGAATCTCTTTCTCATTTTAACGAAAGCAGAGATATTTACTAAGATGCGTCTTATCCATTTCTCTCTCTCTCTCTTTCTCTCTCTTTCTCGTAACATTTTTCTTCTTTTCTTTACTCTCAAGAAATCAAGGAAGAAAGGAAGAGAAGGAAAATACTTTGAACTATACCTTCGTCTTTTTCTTTAGGTATTTCTCTCTCTCTCTCTCTCTCTCTCTCTATCTCTATCTATCTCTCTCTCTCTCTTTCTCTCTCTTTCTCTATCTCCGTCTATCTGTCTAGCACGTGAACATCGTATCTATCTATAACGTTCATTAAATTTTTTATTCGACTCTCTACGACCCCCACTCCCGACCCCACCACCACCACCACCACCACCACCACCACCACTACTACCACCACCACCACCACACCCACATCCATTTCGCTACTCGTTTAAAACAAACTCGCCTTCTCCACCTTTGATCGTTTTCCTCGATACGTGACACTTCTATCATTCTTTTTGCACGCGGCGTCTCCACTTCATCTCTGAGAATTCCCACGTCGGTGTAGTTACGTCGACGAAAACCTTCTCAAGGGTGTATAGAGAGAGAGAGAGAGAGAGAGAGAGAGAGAGAGAGAGAGAGGGAGGGAGAAGAAAAAAATATTGTAACCTCCGAGTCCGTCAATTTTTCTTGAAAAGTATATTAATTATTTCGGTCATTCTCTCTTTTCCTTTTCTTTCTTTCTCTTTTTGCTTTTTTCTTTATTCGTTTTCTTCTTCTTCTTTTTTTTTTTTTTTGAGATCGTACTTTCTATTTAACGCTAATGCTACCGACGATTTCTCTATCCCTCTCTCTCTCTCTCTCTCTCTCTCTCTCTCTCTTTCCTTATTCTCTCTATCCCTATCTTACCAATGCACTTGATATCGCGTTTAATAATCGAACGTTCGCGTTACACGTAGAAAAAGTATAAATTTATCGGACAGGGGGTTTTACCCGTCCAATCAAGGTCGAGGCTCGCCGTATAGAAATCGAATGTTAACGAATCGTAAGAAGAAGAAGAGGAAGAAGAAGAAGAAATAGGATACGAAAGAGAGAATACCTATCGTACTTACCTATACCTTGCTCTAAGTATATACACCTATATATATATATATATATATATATATATACTACGTACTTACCTACATATAAGTATCGAGGAGCCCGTCGATCCGTAAACGCACGATATCTCGCGAATCGATCGAAACTCGGTGGCTCTGGCACGACTATTTCTCTCTTTCTTTCTTTCTCTTTCTCTCTCTCTCTCTCTCTCTCTCTCTCTCTCTCTCTCTCTCTCTCTCTCTCTCGTTCACTTCGTCTGTTCGATAACGACGCCCGTTTGACGCGCGCTCTCTTGCCTATAGAAAGGTCTCTAGTCGGTCTTCTAACTGTGCGCTAAAGAGGCCGTTTAACCTTTTACGTTGTAAAAGGTGTATATATATATATATATATATATATATATATATATATATATATATATAAGCGGGTCGCCATGCTCCGGGTTTCCCACGCGTCGTCCGATCTTCCGCTCTGTCGAAGGGCGAGAAAAGCCCTTACTAGATTCTACGAACACCTCCTCGACATCATCCTCCACGATTCTCCTCGTCCTTACCCAACCTATTTTTCTCTTCTCTCTCTCTCTCTCTCTCTCTCTCTCTTTCTATCTCTATCTATCTATCTATCTATCTCTCTCTCTCTCTCTCTCCATCTCTTTTTACTTGCAATTTTTTCCTTCTCTTTTCTTTTCCTTCATTCTTTCCATCTTTTTACTTTTGTTTTCCTTGTTCTTCTTGTTTTTCTCCTTTTTATTCGTTCGATAAGACCGAAAGAAAAGAGAGGGGAGGAGTATGAAAAGAAAAAAATTCGAATCGTTCGAAGGACTCGAATCAACTCTTCTCGGCAAAGGATTTCGAAAAAGTAAAATAGACCCAGGCGTCGCGTAGAAATTTTTATTGCTTCTTCTGAAATTAAACGAAACTGATATTTTTTCATTGGCCAATAGAACCAGCATGATACAAAGACGTTTAAAAAATAATAATAATAATAATAATAATATTTCGATTCGATTTGTTGTAATAGGGTGAGACTCAAATATAGTTCAACCGTGCTATTCGTTGGGGTTTTCGCGAATGATGAAATCGAAAGGTGAGTTCTAAAAATGTCACACACCATGCATCATCGACGAAATATAATAATAATCTTCCTACGATTTTCGTGATCCCTTGAAAGATATTATTAATCAATGAAAAAAAAAAAAAAAAAAGAAAAAAAAGAAAAATATCTCCAACGTTCATTCGTTATCGTTACGATACGAACCGATCGACGAATAATTAAGGGAGAAATTTCTCATGGGTTTAGGACGACGTCAAATGAAATGGTGCTGCTGCTGCTGCTGCTGCTGCTACGAGAGAGAGAGAGAGAGAGAGAGAGAGAGAGAGGGAGCATTCGAAGAACGACGTCGATCTTATCGATTTCTTTTTTTTTTTGTTTTTTTAAATCGTGAGCCTGCTTGCTCCGAGACTTCACCATCGGATATATCGAAGGTCTGTGACGTCGTGGTAAAAAAATATATATTAATAAAAGAAAAAAGAAGAAAAATTGAGAGAGAAGAGAGAGAGAGAGAGATGGTGGAAGTGTTAGTCGAGGATAGATTCCCGTACGTATTTCGCTCGATATTGCGTATGGCGATGATTAGGGACGAACGAGGAGCAACCGAAACGCTTTTCTATGTATACTTATCGACACACATACTTATAAATATATTAATGGGTCACGTTAAACGGTCTTAGTGAAACAACAACAACAACAACAACAATAATAACAACACACCATAAAAGTAACAACACCAACGATGACAACGACGACGACGACGACGATGACGAAGACGAATAAAATAAAAAATAAAAGGAAGAAAAGTGGCCGTTCGCGCGAAGCGACGGAAGAAGCAAAAGAAGAAGAAGAAGAAGAAGAGGAAGAGAGAGAGAGAGAGGAGGATGAAGAATAAAGGAGGATGAGGAGGAGATGGTGGCGGCAAGATGAAGGGGCAGTGAAGAAGTAGGAGGAGGCGGTGATGTACGTGGGAAGTGGAGGAGGAGATGGTGGTGGTGGTGGTAGAGGCGGTCAAGTCATGGGGCGGGAGAAGGGAAGAAAAGAAAAGAAGAGAGAGAGAGAGAGAGAAAGAGAGATGTAGAGGCGGCTCGTTCGAGTTGTCGAAGGAGTTGTAATGCCGCTCTGGTACACGTGCGCCCGCGTGAAATTAATCAAAAGCAAAGTAGAGGGATACACGCCGTCCACCTCTCGGCAGCTCTCTCAGAGATTAAATTCTTCTTTTTCTTCCTCTTCCTCGTCTTCTTCTTCCTCTACTTCTTCCTCTACTTCTTCTTCTTCTTCTTCTTCTTCTTCTTCATTTTCTTCGACACACCTTTCTCTCTCTCTCTCACTCACTCACTCTCTCTCACTCTATTTCTCAATACTCTCGTGCTTTTATCCTCCTACTTCCTTTGACTTCCTGCGTCATTGCGAAGGCGGCTGACGCGATCGAAGGGACGAGGAGTACCGTGAACTAAAGGTTATCTCATTCTCTCTCTCTCTCTCTCTCTCTCTCTCTCTATATATATATATATATATATATATATATATATATATATATATATGTATATATCTTAGCTCGATCATAAATTCTACTCCTTCCTTTTGTTTGCGAGAGGGGAAAAAAAAGAGGGAAGAACGAAGAAGGGAAGAAACGAAAAAAAAGAAGAAGGAAAGAGGAACAAAAAAAAAAAAGAAGGAAGGAAGTCAAGATAGGACTAACGAAGGCGGACACGCGGAAAACGACGTCATCGTGAACTATTATTTTTAACGTTACGTGCTAAGCGATCTTATCTCTCTCTCTCTCTCTCTCTCTAACTCTAACTCTCTCTCTCTCTCTCTCTCTCTCTGTCTATCTTGCTTTGTTAAAGAAGAATTGAATTTTCATGCGAAACGTACATAGCCGATCGATAACCGTTCGATATAATACGACTCTAACGACCTTTCGATACCTACCTAACTATTGCGTTGATATCAAAGAGAAAGAGAGAGAGAAAAAAAGAGTATGTTTGTGTGTGTGTGTGTGTGTGTGTGTGAGAGAGAGAAAGAGAGAAGACCAAAGAACATAAGAACTCATCGTCTTATGGACATTGTACGTCAGTTCGCATTATTATTCGAGACCTTGCGATATTAATGCGTTATATACCGTCCTATAGAGAGTAAGAGAGAGAGAGAGAATATCGACGTAGGTTTTACGTGAAACAACGATGAACTTCTGACGAATGACGATTATGATAGATATATAGATGTTTTATTCGATAGTATAGATACGCAAAGAAGAACCTATGTATGTACCTTATCCATCATATATCGTAAAAGTTACTTTTATTTTTAAGATCTGTTAAACGCGTAGTCCATTTGCTATCGTTTTACATACATATTTATTACGTAGATGATATATATATACATATATTTAAAAAATCCGATATATATACATGTCTGTACGTATGTATGTATGTATAAATATATAGAATTATGATCATTAGATATCCATATAATACAAAAATATAATTATGCTATTAGATAATAACAATAATGGATTTTGACAATCGATAAAACTTTGACGTCCAACGACATCGATTTATTATACGTATATGCGTAGATCATTGTCGCATACTTATAACCGTTAACCGTTTTAAATATATATTCACGAAACGTCGGTCAATTACCTATTTATAATATACATACTAAAAATCAATAATAATAATGATGATGATAATAATAATTACTATTATTAATATAAAGAAGTTTGATATAATCGACGGAACTTCTTCATCAATTTCATTTCATCGTATCTAGTACACACTCTCGACCGTGGTATCCAATAATCTTCTTCATCGTATTCTTCGAATGGCAAAGAGAAAAAAGAGAGAGATATATATATATATATATATATATATATATATATATATATATACATACAGAGAAGAAAAACAAGAAAAAATAAATGAATATTATAAATAGATAAATAAAAAAAAAATCGAACGAACGAACGAATAAAAAAAAGAGCACGAACAAGGTAAAAGAAAAGTACGACAAGGAACGTTTCCCTTTTATTCGACTTAAGAGTACTTTTTGTCAATTTTTCTTTTATTACCTATCCTCCCCACCTTCCATCCCACCCGACCCCACCGCCACTTGGCTTACAACCGTGTACAGTCAACTAATAAATTTCGACTTCCTGTCCGTTCCAAAGACTACGTATACGTATACATATACATATACATATACACATCGCACATACATATATATATATACATAAACACGTGTAAGCGTAGAATATACATGTACACGGTACATCTACGAAGGCGCTCATCATTCAGTATGGATAAAAGTGAATCGATAATGATACGCACTCGAGAAAAATGGCGCATCGTTGGCAAGCCCACCCTCGTTCACCCTTTCACTACCTACCACCACCCATCCATCGAGCCTCGAACCCCTCCTCTCTCCCTCCCTCCAACCACCAACAACTCATCCCATCCTTTCTCTTTCCATCACCTATCTCTCTCTCTCTCTCTCTCTCTCTCTCTCTCTCTCTCTCTCTCTCTCTCTCTCTCTCTCTCTCTCTCTTTTTCTCTCATTTGAACCTCGCCGGTGGTACGCGTCGTGGTGCAAAATCCCATCCTCCCTCCCACCCCTCCCCTCTCCTCACACTCTCTCTCTCTCTCGTGGGAATAGCGACGCGGCGCGTCGAACGTTCCGACAGATAACCGCGTTACGATTTACCTCGAAACCGGTGTCAGTTTCGTTTCGAACATAATAATGGCGTTGGTTGCCGATTTCGTAGTGGTAATGCACCACAATCGGTTTGAAATCGAAAATGGCGCGACGTGTGTGTACTCTCTCCCACTCTCCCATCCATTCCGTTCCGTTCCGTTCCGTTCCGTTCCGTTCCATTTCTTATTTCTTTTTTCCGTTCTTTTTGTTTTTCTTTCTGTTTTTCTTACTTTCTTTCCCCCGCGTTGTTTTCCCTTCTCTCTCGTCCTTTTTTTCCTCTTTCCCTTCTTTACCCTCCCCTTCCCTCGCTCCCCGAATCCACCCTTTCATTTCGTTGCTCATTTCGTGTACGTTCGTCATACTCTACCAATTTGCGGATGGTCGTCGTCGTAGATTCGCGCGAATTTCGATCGATCGATCGATCGATCGATCGATCGATCGACCGTTCGAACGTTGAAAGATCGAATCGATTTACGCTCAAATTGTGTATGTCGTAAATGGAAGATTCCCTTTTTCCAAACGAATCGAATTTTTTCCTCGAAATTTTTCTTCCTCGTTTTTTTGCTTTATTTTTTTTTTTTGTTTTTCTTTTTGTTCTTTTTTTTTTTTGTTTTTTTTGTTTAAGCTGTCCCATCGGAAATAAATCGATTCTTTTTTGTTTTTTTTTGTTTTTTTTTTTTCCTTTATACTTTCATATAGGACGTATTCGTGCAGTACACGTGGGCGCACGCATAAACGTATATAAAATTGGGGCGCCTCGAATTTTTCGGAAAATTTTGTCTCCTCTTCCCTTCCATTAACAATATACCCAAGTACGTTAACAATACTCATTCTACCAATCCCATCCCAATATATCGATTCACTCTACTAATCGTTCTCCGTTTCACGGCTATCTACGAATCATGTCAATTTTAATCGAATTAATATCAACGATACGTACTCCGTTATGAAACTTTTCACGTTGGTCACGTTTCTCGGACTTCTTTTTCTTTTTTTTTTTTTCTTTTGAACGAA
Source organism: Dolichovespula sylvestris (assembly GCA_918808275.2). Classification (NCBI taxonomy): domain Eukaryota; kingdom Metazoa; phylum Arthropoda; class Insecta; order Hymenoptera; family Vespidae; genus Dolichovespula; species Dolichovespula sylvestris. Next base: position 9,613,179 of record OU964964.1, read on the forward strand.
CACACACACAATTATAACAATTAATTTAGCACTACAGTACCGTCGCGCAGTCAATAAAAAAAAAAAAATAAATAAATAAATGAAAAAAAAAAGAAAGAAAGAAAGAAGAGGAAAAAGAAGAAGAAGAAGAAGAAGAAGAAGAAAAGAGAATGAGAAAAAGACAAATAAGAAAAAGAAGAGGAAGGAAAAAAGAAGGAAAAGGGAGAAAAGAAAAATGTATTAAACGCTTAAAATGATCGAGCAACGTTATCCAGGAGACAGGTAGATAGGTAGGTAGGTAGGTAGGTAGGTAGGTAGGTAGGGTTAAAGTTACGCAGCATAAGCGGCACACAGCAGATAGACAGAGAGAGAGACAGAGAGAGAGAGAGAGAGAGAGAGAGAGAGAGAGTGAGAAGGATGGAGTGAAGGGTGGGGGGTGAGGAGGAGACCCCGTCGGCGTTGGTAGCAAGAACGCACCGTCGATCTTGCAACAAATCTATTTCCACGACGTGCAAAAACAGAAGACACGCCGTGCTGGGTAATGAACTAATCTAGGGAGCTTCGTTCAGGGAGAGAACGACTGTTGATGCTTCGAGAGAGGACCAAAGACCAAGACAGACAGAGAGAGAGAGAGAGAGATAAAGAGAGAGTAAGAGAGAATGAAAAAGAAAGAGATAGTAGGAACGAAGCAGTAGTGGACGAGAAAGTGGCCGGAGGGGGTTGGCGAGGGGGAGGTTAGCGAGGGATGGAGGATGAGGAAGAGAAAGAGGGAGAGGTAGAGGTAGACAGAGATGGCGAAGGAAAGGAGTAAAGGACGAAGGACTTTTGCCGTGGACTTAATAACATGACTTTTTCCCCGGCAGCTTCAAGTAAACGTTCTTTAGAAATAGAACGGGAGAGAAAATGTATAGAGAGAGAGAGAGAGAGAGAGAGAGATTGAGAGAGTGAGAAGGGAAGCGAACGAACAAAGGAAAGAAAGAGAGAGGGGGGGCGGACAAGTAGAAATGGATGAGAGAATATAATAAAGAGAGTAAGGTAGATAGAAAAAAAAAAGGAGTTTTTAAAGATACGTACGTACGTATGTACGTTTATATGTATGTATATACGTATGTACGTACGTATGTACGTATGTATGTATGTATGTATGTATGTATGTATGTATGTATGTATGTATGTATGTACTTAGGTACATCGTAACACGCATAGTACTTACTTATTTACTTACATTTGACTTTTCGCCGAGCTCGAATAATCATTAATACAAACTCTCTCTCTCTCTCTCTCTCTCTCTCTCTCTCTCTCTCTCTTTTTCTCTCTAATCGTGAAAGGAAACGTCCGGTGTCTTTTACGGTATTATTAGTAGTAGTAGTAATAGTAATGATAGAATAGTAGTTATAGTAGTAGGTAAGTATGGAAGTGAGTATTTAGATATGGCCAGGGAGGAAAAAAGATGTCGATTTAACGAGTCTTAACGCATCGAACGTTCGACCAATGGAAATTACCGGATTTGCGACGTTTTACGAAAATTCTCTTTTTCTTCTTTTTTATTTTTTCCTAATAAAAAAATATTCGACACGGCAAAGAATTAAGCGGGGAGATTCGGGGACGGATTTGTTAATTTATTATTTTTCTATTTCTTTTTTTTTCATAAATCGACGTTTAAACGTTGTCACCATTGATCCCATTGTTTGTCCCTCGACATTGTCAAATCAATATTTGCTAATTATTATCTCTGATCACACGTTTTTTGCGGTAATAATGAAATAATAATAATAATAATAATAACAATAATATATATATATATATATATATTTCTATCTCTTTCTTTCTTCCTTAGGTTATATGGGATCCCGTACAGAGCGTGGTATAAGTTTAATAACAATAGCCATGGATTCCCAGTCACCAGAACTGTCTGCGCTGTCGGACTGTCATTATCTCGGCAAAAGGAGATA
>OU964964.1:9625109-9627609 GCA_918808275.2 Dolichovespula sylvestris
TTCTATGAGTATAGATATAAGACACCTGCACGTAAACGCGCGTACATACGTACGTACGTAGACGTACGTATGCATGCATTGATGCATGCATGCATGCATGCATACATACGTATATACATACATACATACATACATACATACATGGAAGGAAATCGTCGATCGTGTGCGAAACGATGCGAACCTCCTCCTCCTCCTCCTCCTCCTCCTCCTCTCCTGCCGACGTCGTTCCGCAGGCAGCAGGTATTTACAGAGTCGAACAAATAGTTCCCGGGGCCTCCTCTCGTGACTACTACTGTTTTCAGTTCGTGGTCGACTTCGATCGACCTTTGATCGATCGTGAATGCACGTTTAATCGAGCGTGCAGGAGCAACGCCGCTACGAATTCTCTCTCTCTCTCTCTCTCTCTCTCTCTCTCTCTCTCTCTATCTATCTAGCTATCTATCTCTTTCTCTCTTTCTCTCTCTCTTTCTCCCTGTTTCTTTCTTTTAAGACCAAGATCGTGTCACGGAGTACCAGGAGCTCTTTGGTCTCCTTCGAAATACCACGATATATCATCCAATCTTCTTTTTCTTCTGTTTCTTCTTCTTCTTCTTCTTCTTCTTCTTCTTCTTCTTCCTCTTCTTCCTCTTCTTACAAAGAGAGAGAGAGAGAGAGAGAGAGAGAATTTTATTTAAGAACGAAAAAGAAGAAAATGTAGTATATGGAACATCGAAATTATTTCATATTATTCGAAACAAAATTGTTATTAAAAAACAAAAACAATTTTTTTCCTTTTTCTTTTTTTTTTTTTATCTTAACGTTCGAACGATCCAGCGGATATTATTCGAAAATCGTAAAATTTTTGGTTGCAATTGTTTCCTGTTTTTTTTTTTTTTCTTTTTCTTTTACGACCGAACGAAACGTCGATTCTCCGATGAACGTAAAGAAAAAAAAAAGAAAAGAAAGGAAAGAAAAGAAAAAATTTAAGATACGGTTAATTACGTGTGCGCACGCGTACGTATACGTCGAAAAATTGTTCCTTTCTCTTTTTCTTTTTTGTTTTTTTTTCTTTTCGTTCCAAAAAAGAAAAAGAAAAATATAATATTCCAGGTACACCGTATACGACATTATGCGTGTACGCGTACGTATACGTCGAAAAATTGTTTTTCTCTTTTTTCCTTCCCAAAAAAAAAAAAAAAAAAAAAAAAAAAGAAAAAGAAGAAGAAAAGAAAAAAAGAAAAAAGTAATATTCAAGTTACGCCGTAATACGACGTTCTTAATTTAATACACGACCGTGCATAGACTTCGTTTGATCGTTCCGAACTTAATTATCGTACGCGTCGATTATTGCGCTTTACTCGTCGCTCTTTCGTCTGGAGATTCTAAAATAATGCGAACACGTTTAAAAAAAAAAAAAAAAAAAAAAAAAAAAAAGAAAGAAAAACGAAAAAGAAAAGGAAAGGAAAGGAAGAAAGCAAAGAAACATTTACAAAAATCTAAATCGGCGATATATTTTGTAAATCCTATGTGAACGACGAGACTATATATAGACTTTCATTAATTCGACGAAATTTGGAAACCTACAGGAATTGAAAAAATAAAAAAAAAACCCTTCATCTTATAATACAATATATGCTTACTTAGGTACGATACGTATGGTATCCGATGAGTGTGTATATGTGTCTATCTACGTTGTACATTAAAATTTAAATATTACATAAGTGCATAAGTGTTACTCCCTCTCTCTCTCTCTCTCTCTCTCTCTCTCTCTCTCTTTTTATCTTCAAAACTAATTATTATTCTGACATATACCTACTCTTTTGCTCGACCAGCTCGAGAATTATGAATCGAAGAGATCAAAGGAATAGGAAAATTAAAGTGAAGATGGATCAGACAGACAGAGAGACAGACAGAGAGACAGAGAGAGACAGAGAGAGAGAGAGAGAGAGAGAGAGAGAGAGAGAGAGAGAGAAGATTCGAGCGTTAAGTGTTCGCATGCGGTGAAAACGTGAGAAGGAAAGAACGATGGGGTGACGAGGGGGTATGAGAGGAGTTAGAGAGGAGAAAGAGGGCCGAAAGGGACGACGGAGCATATTTAAGGACAGTCTGAATATTCGGCCGGCCTTACCCTGAGGGAACACGACGATAGAACTTGGTTTTAAAACGAAAAGAGAGAAGGACGGAGAGAACAGATCGAGTCTCTCTCTCTCTCTCTTTGTGTATGTGTATGTCGGTCTCTTTCTTTCTCTCAAAGTCACGTTTCGAAGGCTCCCCAGGTTGCGTTTGAATAGCTAATGTTGCGTGCGCGATGCCACAACAGCTCGCTGTGGTTCTCTCTCGCGGAGCAACTGCATGCGTGAGTGCGTTTCTCTCTCTCTCTCTCTCTCTCTCTCTCTCTCTGTCTTTCTCTGTTTCTCCCGTTCTTTCTTTTACCTTTTTCATTTACACAGGTATACACAGGGTGTCCCTGGTAATAAGTCCATCATGAGATATTTTATTAATCTTTACGTATGAGAAAAAC
>OU964964.1:9632609-9655109 GCA_918808275.2 Dolichovespula sylvestris
GATAATACGTTCCGTACATAGTTCAAAACGTTATCATCCGTAACTTTCGTTCAAATTCCTCCAAAATAAATATATAAATATATATATATATATATATATGTTTAATTAAATATATAAAATAAATATATAAATACATATATATATACATATATGCATAGATATATTAATATATCGTTTTATAATAATATAAATCTCTGTAAACGGGTCTTGAAAAAGAGCGATCGATTATTTACAATCGATTAAGAACGATAAGTTCCTCCCCCGTCAGTAACATTTTTATTTATTATTCGACGATCGAGTGGATTGAAAATACGATGACTTAAAAAGAAAACGAAAAAAAAAAAAAGAAAGAGAAAGAAATAATAATTCCTTCTCTCGTTTCCCACGCGTAACGAGTCGAGTAATATTTTATTTTAGACAAAGTTATCGTTCAAGATCGTCGGGAAAGAACGTCCAAGAGATTAAAATTAAGAAAATATCGTTTGCCCCACTTTTTTTCGGATCGCTCGGGTGCATTCACCGATAGATTATTATTATAATTATTAGCCTTACAAAATGAGAGTGGTGTCCTCGACGTGTTGTTTTATTATTCCTCTCTCTCTCTCTCTCTCTATCTCTATCTCTATCTCTATCTCTTTCCTTCTCAACGTAGCGTTATTTTTGCGTTCTGAAAGTTGACAAAAACTGGACGGTCATCGTTTCAGGGAGGGTTTCGCCCAACCCCCCCCCTCCCTCCCTACCAGACAACCTTTACCTTCTCTTACGTCTCTCTCTCTCTCTCTCTCTCTCTCTCTCACTCTTTATCTCTGTCTCTCTTTTTCTCTTCATCTTAGTTTTACATTGTCCTTCGATCTTAAAATAAGAAAGAAAGAAAGAGAGAGAGAGAGAAAGAGAGTGAGAGAGTGAGAGAGAGAGAGAGAGAGAGAGAGAATCTTCTTAGTCTTCCTTTTATAATACATCATCGACACACACGCGCGCGCGCGCGCATACACGGACGTGCGAACATTAACAAAACAAAAAATAATTAACATTTAAACCTGACCCAGAAGATCGCAAAGAAAGAGAGAAAGAAAGGGAGAGAGTAAAAAGAAAGAAAAAAAAAAAGAAAGAAGGAGGAAGAAAATTGTTACATAAAACACGAAAGACGCAAAAATAATTTCTACTTCGGTATACTTATTTATCTATGTATGCATGTATGTATGTATGTATGTATGTATGTATTATACATACGAATCCGATCGCCATCGAGATAATACAATAATTTTGTCGGTTTTCGAGGCAAAAAATAAAAACGAATAAAGAAAAACAAAATAAAAAGAAAAATAAAGAAAAAGGAATGAAAAGAAAACGTCTTTCCTGTGCAAATATAATAACACGTTCTCGGCGATGGAGAAAAGATTCTCTTCGACTTTGGTGTGGTATTGGTAGACAATTATATATATATATATAAAGACAGAGAGAGGGTCTCATTGAGAGGATTTGACGTCGTCCAACACCGATCGAAAACCACATCCATAAAACGACAGACAGAGAGAGAGAGAGAGAGAGAGAGAGAGAGAGAGAGAGAGAGAGAGAGAGAGAGAGATAGGAGGAAAGGGTTAAGCGGGTTGGTTTGGTGTGAGGCTTAGTATGAGTATGAGGATGAGGATGAGGAGTGGGAGGGCGACGGAGGTTTCGGAGGGAGGGTAGGGTAGTAACCGATTCGAATCGGATCGAGATACTTCCACGACGTGGGCCCCGTTCTAGAGAAAATGGTCCGATACGTTCGAAGGTTACTGAATCCGCGAGTCCGTAGCGAATCGATTGCGAAAAACCTGTTCGAGCTGAGCGGCCTCGTGGTTCCGCAAAGTTAAGGAAATTGCAGGACGAACGGATGGACGGACGGACGGACGGACGGATGGATGGATGGATGGATGGATGGACGGGTGGATGGACGGATGGACGGATCGGCTACGCACAAACGATGGGAGCAAGAAGATGCTGAAGAAGAAGAAGAAGAAGAAGATGGAGAAGTTAGAAGGAGATGTACGTAAGGTGAAAGATAGTGTGTGTGCGAGAAAGACAGAGAGATGTCGAAAGGGAGAGCGAAAGACAGACTGAAAGAGTGACAGAGAGAGAATGAAAGAGACATGGAAAGGGGGAGAGAGAGAGAGAGAGGGAGACATAAAAAGGGAGAGAAAAGAAGAACGAAAGAGAGAGAGAGAGAGAGAGAGAGAGATAGGAGTAAACTCGCGCAGGTGGTACACTTGGAAAACCTCTGCGTTTATACTAAACTTCGGATGGTTCATCGAGCGTGCGCGCCATCGCGAATGGAGATAAATACCGAGGAGGAAGAGAGAGAGAGAGAGAGAGAGAGAGAGAGAGAGAGAAGAGGTTTGAGAAAAAAATAGAAAGAAAGAGAGGAGGGGGTTTCTTACGCGAAATGAGAAGATTGAGAAAAGGGCGAGAGGACGAAGGGTATCATCAAGGGTGGCGATCGAGAGAAAACGACCACCCACTAAGAATTAACGTTTAAACGACTACCTTCGTTACGCTATCCCTCTCTCTCTCTCTCTCTCTCTCTCTCTCTCTCTCTCTCTTTTCTCTCTCGTGAGGTCGATCGTTCGATCGCTCGATCTTTCTCTTCGTTTATTTCATAAAAAAAAAAAAGGAAGAAAGAAACAGAAAGGAAACAAAAATTTAAATCGACCAATCGTACGTTCTCTTTCGTAAGTATATAACTGCTCCTATATATATATATATATAGAGAGAGAGAGAGAGAGAGAGAGAGAGAAAGGGAGATTTTGTGGATAAATTAAAAAGGAATAAAAGTAACGAGCATTCTAATCTCTAACGAATAGTAATTATACAAATTTCTAATCGTTCCCTTTATCTCTCTCTCTCTCTCTCTCTCTCTCTGTCTTTCTTCATAGATAAATTAATAAAGAATCGAATTAAACGAACAACATTCTAATTCACTGATCCGATATAATTCTGATCGTTGCGAGTAGAATTCTTCTAATAGAATGTTAATATCTCTTTTCCTTTTCCTTCTTTCCTTTTTTTTTCTTTCTTCTCTCCTTCGGATTGTTACAAAAATCGAATATTTTCTGTAGGGAAAAAGAAAAAACAAAAGAGAGAAAAAAAAAAAGAGTAAAGGAAGGAAGGAAGGAAGGAAGACAAGAGAAGGAACATTAATCAAAATCGATCCGAGAAACAGGATCGATCGATCGATCGATCGATCGATTGATTGAAAGAAGAAAAAAAAAATAAAAAAGAAAGAGACGAAACAAAACAAAAAAATAATAGAAAAAGAAAAGAAAGGATAAAACGAGAGGCGAAGGAAAAAAAGAAAGAGGAATTGAAACAAGAGAGAGAAAGAAAAAAAAAAGAAAAAAAAAACAGAAGAAAAAAGACAAACTGATCGAGCGGTCGATATCATTTTATAACACAAAAACGGGAAAAGGGAATGGAATGGGATTTAGTTTATCGCATCGATGATCTTAATTTCTTCCTTTTTTTTTTCTTTTTCCTTTTTCATTTTCTTTTTCTTTCTATTCCACGTGTGTACATACATAAGCATGCATACACGATACGTAAGTACTTATGTATGTATGCATGTATGCATGTATGTAAGTAACTTCTCTACGTTACTGTTGTTCATCTTTCCGTAACAAAAGCGCAGGAGATTGATCATTTCGAAAGGCAGTAGCACGCGGATGGCAGACAGCGTGACGATGATCCACTTCTTTCTCTCTCTCTCTCTCTCTCTCTCTCTCTTTTTCTCTATCTATCTATCTCTCTTTCTCTCTATCTCATTCTATCTTTGATGTGTGCGTAGCGGGTCTCCTTCCTTCCTTCCTTCCTTCTTTTATTCTTTCCTTGTCTCTCTCTCTCTCTCTCTACCTCTCTCTCTCTCTCTCTCTCTCTCTCTCTCTCTACCGTGTATCCGTCTGTCCTTCTCTACCAGTCTCTCCGCCATTCTTACCTCGTAGTAACTCGCTCCCGTGGCTTCCTTTCACTGGTGCACCGACCATTTCCAATGCAACACTACTTACAGGCCTCCCAGCTTGTATATACATTAGTCTCCTTACGCACCTTTCTTGATTTTCTTTTTTCAGAAAGGATATACGCGCGGCCCATCCTCGCCTCGAGACTCGGGACAAGTTCATGGCTGATCGTTGTCTTCTCCTTTCTCTCTCTCTCTCTTTCTCTTTTTCTCTCTCTATCTCTTTCATTCGAATAGAATTTTTTACTTTGAAAATATATATATATATATATATATATATATATATATATGGACCGTTTCTTTTGAAAGTGGTGCAAGTCCATTTTCTTTCTTTTTTTTTTTTCGAGAAAATTAAATGCTCACAATCAATGGTTACGCAATTTCTTTCACCGGCCAATTTTAATTTGAACAAACCATTGGCATTTCTTAAGATATTAAATACTAAGTGGTTATAAACAAAAAGTTAACACTAAATTAAGCATAAATTTGCGTCATATCTCATTTGTTCTCTCTCTCTCTCTTTTTTTTTCTTTTATTTTTTATTTTTTATTTTTTTTTTTTTAAGGACTTACACCACTTTCAAAATAAACGGTCCATATTATATGTCGATTCGATGAAAAAAATCATTTCGACCTTGGTACGTACGTATATTAACGCATTTTTGACCGTATATATTTAATACGGTTATTTTATGCTCGCTTGTGTTCGCGAGAACGAACGAAAAATTGAAAGATATATAATGTATGTATTAATATGTATTTATATATATTATGAATAATATATAATGTATATATTAGAGATGACAGCAGGATAATCGTAGATATTGGAATCAAGCGAACGATTTTAACGAACACGTACGACGAGTCGTACGTACGTACGTACGTACTTATTTTAAAATACGTTTTATAATAATTACATACTCGGAGTCGTATTTATTTAGATGAAAAAAAAAAAAAAGAAAAGACAAGAACGCGTACATTCGTCGAGCTATCGCAAATGTTTTAATTTTTTAATGTTTACACGCATGGATAATATGTATTATTTAATAAGAATGTTTAATATTTACGCATAGGAAGGATTTTACTTATGCACATATATATATATTATATTATATTATATTTTATTATATTATATTATATTGTGACAAATTTTAATGGATTATATCGTATATTATAAAGAAAAGAAGAATAAAAATAAAATACAAAACAAAATGAAAAAAAAAAAAAGAAATAAATAAAGATGGAATGAAAGGAAGAATGAAAGATCGTTTAATCCCTCGTCAGAGATAAATCTATATCGATAATAATCTGTCAAATAAACGACAACTTTATCTCTATATATTTTCTTACCGAGAATATGAACCATCCGTCGTTTTAAATAGGAGCAACGAAGGAAACAGTTACGTATTTCGTTCATTCGGACTAATAAATTCTAACGTTTAAATACGAGAAATGATGTAATAGGAAACAGGCAGGATCATATTCGATCATCGACCGAACTCGATTAAATTCACGAAATTCTCTATCTTTTCTTCTTCCATCGTCTTCTTCTTTCCTTTTTCTCGTTATTCGCGATGTTGGCGTAAGCTGATCAAAAGAGACAAAAAAATAAATAAATAAATAAATAAATAAATAAATCGAAATAAAAAGGATTATATCGACGAATTGTTTCTCAACGCGACGCGCCAAAACCACCGCACATCGATAATAAATAATTTGCCATGATAATACGGCGGAACGAAAAGAAAAGAGAAGGTAAAAAGCAAAACAAAATGAAAGGGCAAGAAGAAAAGAATAGGAGTAACGAGTAAAAAAAAAAAAAAAAATTACGGTGATTCATAACAGGTACGAATAGCATGGCTAGTTTTACTCTTGGGAATAGATACGCACCGTTCGTTTACGTTTCATTCGCCTCGACTATTCGCTTCACCTTGACTATTACTATCGCTACTACTATTACTACTACACTATTACACAACTACTACACTGTTGCTGCTAATGCTAGTATTAGTACTGTTAGGACTACTTACCAGTACTGCTACTACTAATACCAAGGAAGCCTACCCAATAAGGCTGACACATGAGATCAGCCGCGGGTTTGCGCTTTGTAACAAGCTACGATGAAGACGAAGACGAAGACGAAGACGAAGATGAAGATGAAGACGAAGACGAAGACGAAAACGACGAAGACGACGTCTCGTTCGTTTCGATAAACGACACTGAGTGATTTCTAAATGCAATTTTATACCCGAACGTAATTATTTTTCTAATACGTACGAAGACACTAATAGGTAATATAAGTGCGTGTATGTATATATATATATATATATATATATATATATATATATATATATATATTTATATATATGTAAGTATGATGATGCACGCACACGAGCCTTGCTTTTTTTTATCTTCTTCTTCTTCTTCTTCTGTTTCTTCCTTTTTCGTTCGCGTCGTTGTTGAGCCAATAATATCGCATTTGTAAATCACAGTATGTGAGACGACGCGTGTTGGTTGAAAAAGAAAAAAAAAAAAAAAAACAACAACAAAGGAAATGAAAGAACGAAACAACGATTCGAGGATCTTCATTTTCACGTTCTCGAAACGCGAAATTTATTTTATCAATATAAAATCAAATGAAATGAAATGAAATGAAATGAAATAAAATAAAATAAAATGTAAATGGAAAGATAGTCGAAGGGGTGAGAGAGAGAGAGAGAGAGAGAGAGAGAGAACAATTTTCCTCCTTTCTTTCTTACTTTCCTTTTTATCTCTCGCAATTTCATTGCCATCGAGTGGTTGACCTACATACATTATATCGATCTCGATTCAAAGTAAAAGATAAAAAGGAAGAAAAAAAGAAAAAGATAAAAGGTGCGAGAGAGAAGGAGAGAAAGAAAGAGAGAGAATAAAATAATAAAAGAAAAAAGATAAATGAAAGGAGGAAAAGAAAGAAAGGAAAGATAGATTGACGGGAAGGTGGAGAAAGAGGATAAGTGAAAAACGGGGGCAGATTTAAAAGAGATAGATAAATAAATGAATAAATAAATAAAAAATAGATATGAAGAATTAAGTAACGATGATGATGATAATAATAGTAATAATAATAATAATAATAATAATAATAATAATAATAAAAGAACAATATAATAATGTCGAGTAATAAAGAGGTTGAAAGAAAGTTTTGCAACGAACACGTAGCAGTTTTACTCAACCCCTTGGACTATTTGGTTTGGATAAAGAGCTACCTGTTTGTTTACGTTTCGCTTTCAGCCGTTTGTACTCTCTCTCGACGTTGCACACACTGTTGCGGTGTGCATATTCTCTCTCTTTCTCTCCTATTGCCTACTCTTAACTATATATATATATATATATATATATATATATATATATATATATATATATATATGATTGTACGCATGTATACTTGCTTCGCGAACGATAAGCAGCAGCCGGTACGGCGTGTGCATGCAATCAGTAACAAGAGAGAGAGAGAGAGAGAGAGAGAAAAAGTTTTGCGGACATACACCTACTCGTTACGATTTCAAATTGAAATCTCACCGGGCAACAAAAGTGTCGACGATCGAAATTGTTCGAAAAAAGTTCTCTTTCTCTCTTTGTCTCTGTCTCGTTCTCCTTCTCTCTCTCTCTCTCTCTCTCTCTCTCTCTCTCTCTCTCTTCATCTATCTACTTTGCTCGTACACGTAATACATGTAACGTTTCCGATATACGAAACAAATCAAATACATATACCGTATTTTCTCGTTAATTGTTTGATTTAACATAACGTATCATTACTGAACGTAATATAATTGTACAATTATAACCATTGTCTCTCTCTCTCTCTCTCTCTCTCTTTCTCTTTCTCTCTGTTCAAACGAGAAATAACGAGAAGGAACCCGTACAATTTATCTCTCTTTTATATATTCTTCCCCAAAACTCACGCGAAAATCCAACCCCGTCCGTTCCTCTTTTTTCTTTTTCTTCTTCCTCTTCTTTTTTTTTTTTGTTCCTTTTACTTTTTTTATCGCGTCGTAACGACAAATCGAATAAGTAAATGAATATTGATTTTACGCAATTAAACGTTTATCGTGAACGTGTAACGACGTCGAACGTTTTCGTACGTTCACGCGTGATAACGTTAGAAAATTATTTATTACGACAACGGGATTAACGATAATATATCGGTGAGATTAGAATAAGCGCGACTACGTAATACGTATCAGCTCAATCGTTGTCGATTTGTCGACAAAATTTGACCTATACAATTTTACCTTTCCCCCCAATCTCTCTCTCTCTTTCTCTCTCTCTCTCGCACTCTCTCTGTCTTTCATTTCTTTTCTTTTCTTATCACCCCCTCTCCCATCCTTAAACCACTCTATCCGGTCGATCTTAACGAGCCAATAATAAGCACTCTTATTGTTAGCACGAAACGGGCCGCCAAAAGTTCGATTCTCATTTGCGAACAACGTTGAGGATCCGTTCGAGGCTCTCGGGGAGTTAGTTCGACGTGAAAAAAACGTTAAAGGAGGGAGAGAGAGAGAGAGAGAGAGAGAGAGAGAGAAGAAGAAAAGGAAGGAAAAATAAAAGAAAATAAAAAGTGGGGAAAAAAGAACCGAAGGAAATAAAAAAAGAATGAAACTAAACACTTTTACGCGACGCAATAAAGACAGAGATAGATAGAGAGTTAGAGAGGGAGAGAGAGAGAGAGAGAGAGGGAGAGAGAGAGTTAGATAAACATGATTTAACGATCAATTAAAGTATCAACGTACCGCGGGATATAAATTTTCTATCGCTTCTAAGGACATAAGTACGAGTCCTTTCACCCGTTAAAATGCATCGACGCTTTACGCGTATACATAAATACGTTTGTAAACGTGATACACATGTATGCACGTATATGCATGCGTAGTGTGTATATATATATATATATATATATATATATATATATATATATATATATATATATGTAAACGAACGAGTATCGTTTGCGTGCCGCTTAGTCGCGGTTTTGCTCGACGAAAAGGATCTTCCTCTCCCTTTCTCCTTTTGTTTTTTCATCCTGTCTCTCCTAACCCCCACCCCACTCTACCCCACCTATCTTTTGAATTCTTCCACCACTCGATTCCCTGGCCCCTCCTCACCCCCGATAAACCACTACCCATAATTTTTACATTCTTTCTTTTTTAACGATCATCGTCGGAATTTTGGCAGGTGTGTTACCGAACGGCAACAGAACCGACACGCGAACTTCATATACTACTACCTCCTTCTTTCTTTTTCTTCCTTTTATTTATTTTTTTCTTTCTCCTTTTTATTTTTATTTTTTCTTTCTTTTTTCGTTTTTATTTTCTTCTCTTTCTTGTTATATAAATGTATATATATATATATATATATATATATATATATATATCTTTTTCCCTCTCTATCTCACTCTCTCTCTCTCTCTCTCCAGTATCTGATATTCATAAAACTGCATCATTGTAGATAGTAAGAGAGAAAGAAAGATAGAGAGAGAGAGAGAGAAAGAGAACGAGACGTAGATATACGCACGTGAATATATTTTTACGTCATTTCAAATTGTTCTTTGATTTTCCATTTTTTTCTTCCAGTTTTTCCTCATTCTTTTTTCAATTTTTTTTTTTTTTTTTTTTTTTTTTTTTTTTTTTTTTTTTTATTAGAACGATCGTAAAGGAGAAGCTTGAAGAGAGAGAGAGAGAGAGAGAGAGAGAGAGAGAGAGAGAGAGAGCAAAAGAGAGAAGAAAAGAAAAAGGAACGAGTAAATTTGAGAAAGAAAAACCGTTGTTACGGATAGAAAAGTGAAGATAGAAACGTATTTAATTTAATCTAACGGAAGTACTCGGGGCTTCTCTGTTCGCTTAATTTACGCGACAAACGAGAACTCGTTAGAAATAATTCCATCCTCGCTACCATTACGCTATCGCGTAATCCCCGTCCATCTTCCACCCCTTCGTCCCTCCCGGCCACCCCTTAGGCATCACGTACGAAACGATATCAAGAGGATGAAAAATCTTGTCCATTATCATCGTAGAATACTATATCGTTATGTTCGTCAGAAGTATTTCGATGCGTCGCACGACGCACGAAGCAATCCGATTGGAACCGAAGTACCTATCCGAATTAAACCGAACCGAGCCGAACCGAATCGAATCGAATCGAAACGAAACGAAACGTAACGCAACCTAACCTAACTTAACCTAACCTAACCCAAGTTAACCTAACCTATCCTCGTATCCGAAAATATTCGTTCGCTGAATTTTTCACGATTCGCGCGAAGCTTCGTCGTGCGTTCTGCACCAGACGACGGAAAAAAAAAAGAAAAAAGAAGAAAGAGAGAAAAAAAGAACAAAAAAAGAGAGAGAGAGAGAGAGAGAGAGAAAAAATAGCAAAAAAAAATTCGAAAAAAGGTAGAAGGTAGAAGAGGGTTTAAAAAAGAAAAAGAAAGAAAGAGCGCGCGCGCGTGAGAGAGAGAGAGAGAGAGAGAAAGAGAGAGAAAGAGAGAAAGAGGGCAGGAGGGAGAGTAAGAGAGATAGGGGAGAGTGGGAGAATAAAGGTGCGAGCTGAGCCAGATAGCAGAAGGGTCGAGGACAAGCGACAGCGGCTTGGAAAGATGCGTTTGTGTGTACATATATATATATGTGTGTATGAGAGAGAGAGAGAGAGAGAGAGAGTGTGGGTTAAGGTGGAAAGACAGAGAACGATGAAGTTACGGGGTTGGTTTGACTCCGTTTATCACCGGCAGACATACATTTTGCAGTATCGTAATATAGGGCTTGGCTCGTCGTACCATCTACGAATCGTCGTTAAGGGACGCGAGTCTATCGAGAGAATAAAAGAGAGAACCTTCTCTCTCTCTCTCTCTCTCTCTCTCTCTCTCTCTCTCTCTCTAATTCTTTCTTTCTTTTTTTCTCTTTCTCGTTTTCTCTTGAACGATCAATCAATAGCGTTCGTCTTTCTTCCCGAGTAGTCTCGACTGTGCGCACTTGTCCCTCTCTTGAGTCGTACGATCTTAACTAATAAAGTATTTCGTCCCATTTACTCTCGCGATATCCCTGCGAGAGATTAAATCAGAAATGAAATTTTAAACGTCGTTACTTTCGAAGGATCGTGTACCTCATCGTCGGGCCCGATGTGAATGCGGTTTGTTAAAATGATAAAGAGAAACACTACGACGAAAGAAATTTTCAACGTATAAACGTACGCGCACACACACACACGCGCAGAGTTAGACGTAGACGCGGGAACGTAGGTACGAGCATACTCATTCGATTCGTCGCTTTATTTTACTTAATCAATTTGTCCGTGACATTCTCGCTCGAGAACGTTATTCGACTTTGATTGAAACGAGAAGTAAAAGTGAAGAAGGAAGGAAGGAAGGAAGGGAGGAAGGGAGGAAGAAAATAAAAAGGAAAAAAAAATTGCAATAAATTTCTAATATATAAATCCACTAATTCCGTCTAATCCGTGATTACGTATCGTACAACACGATTGTCGGGGGATAAACGCGTGGACCCTATAGATTTGATTACCTTCGATATAATCTGAGAATATCGTAGGAGAATATAACGTCCTTAAACGTTTTAGAATTTTCTTTACAAAGCAGAAGTAGAACTAGAAAAAGTAATGGTAGAAGAAGAAGAAGAAGAAGATGGCAGAACGCGTAATAATGGTATTGGCATTAATAGTAGTAGTAGTAGTAGCAGCAGTAGCAGCAGTAATAGTAGTAGTAGTAGTAGTAGTAGTAGTACTACTGGAAGTAGTAGTAGTAATAGTAAGTAATAGCAGTGGTGGTTGTAGTAGTAACAGTTCAAAGGTGGGCCCGAATCGTAGAGCCTGTGGGAGACTGACAAGAATTATTAGTGGGTGAAGGTAGCCAGTAGCTGAGCCGAGGATCAATACTAGGCAGACGTCCGTGCACAGTGTGGTTGGAGTGCACTTCTCCTACACGGCTCTAGGCTAGGCTAGACCTAGGAAAGGTTGCGGGGGGTAGAAAGGAGGGGGGAGGGAGGGAGGGAGGGAGGGTGGGATATGAAGGTTGGGTAAAGCTGGGTCGTGAGATGTCTACGTAGAGAGACTCCGGTCCCCATAAACTAACCCAGCCTGACGGTGCAACCACCATGGGGGGTGCTCGGGCTAAGAGGTGGAGGAGGAGGAGGAGGAGGAGGAGGAAGAGGAGGAGGAGGAGGAGGAGGAAAGAAAGAAAGAAAAAAAAAAGAGAGAGAGAAGGGAAAAAAAGGAGCGAGAGAAAGAGAGAAGAGGAAGAAGAGTGGTGGCAGGAAAAAAATGGAAAAGGAAAAAAAAAAGGAAAGAAAATTGCACCCTCGCTCGATCGTGAACTCCTCACCACCTCTTCCTTCTCCTCCACCTCCTCCTCCTCTACCTACCTACTTCCCTCCCTCCCTTTCACTCCACCAGCCCCTTCACCGTTCGTCTTTTCTCGATCTACGCCGCTCGATTTGCCTCCTCGTTGCTACGACTACGACTACGACTACGATTACGACTACGATGACAACGATTCGTTCGTTCGTTCGTTCGTTCGTTCGTTCGTTCGTTCGTTCGTTCGTTCGTTCGTTCGTTCCTTCCTTCCTTCCTTCCTTTCCTTCGTTCATTCTTTCACCGTATAATCTTAGATCGAAAATAATGATACGATCGAGCGTTTTCTCTCTCTCTCTCTCTCTCTCTCGAGATAGATAGAGACAAAAAGAGATAGAAATATCATCGACAGAGAGTGTCTAACGTGTTTATTATTTTCCAAAACGCGATGTTATTATACGTCGCGACTCTTTCGGTGTTACGATGGAAGAAGGATCGGATCGAATGAAAGATCGTTCGTTCGTACGGTCGGATTCTTTCGTTTAATATAATCGACGAAAGAAAAATATAGTAGCGATAGAAGAGGTAGAGAGAGGAAGAAATGGAAGTAGAAGAAGAAGGGAGTAAAAATAATCTCGCGACCAAAAAAAAAAAGAAAAAAAGAAAAAAAAAAAAAAAACAAGAAAAAGAAAAAGAACGAGGAGTAAGGAGGAAGTTGGGAAAACTAGTTAATGCGACCCAAGGTCGGGACCGTGAAACTCGTCCGATACACGTTGCGATTCCGTGCATACGCTCTTCTACCGACACTCCCGGAGGCCGGCACCAACCAAACAACCACCCACCGCCTTCTCCTCCCGCCACCCTCCACCCCACACCTCGCCTTCCCCCTTACCTCCGCCACCAACATCAACACCATCACCATCACCATCAACATCAACGCCAACGCCAACGCCAACGCCAACACCATCACCACCACCTCCTCCTCCTCCTCCTCCTTCTCTCGACGATTATTATCCTTTGCGTTAGAAACGTTAGATAACGCGAACGTGAGGACCGTGAAAGCGTTTAGCTTATCGATTGCCTCTCATACTTTTTATTATTTCCATTCGACCCTGAGATTCCTGTAATATTGTTCCTTTCTACGTATTTCGTGTGTGTGTGTGCGTATGTATATATATATATATATTCTTTTTTTGTTTTAGTATGTTTTTCTTCTCATTTTTGTTCTCTCTCAATCTTTCTCTCTTTCGTTCTTTACTTCTTCTTCTTCTACCTCTTCTACCTCTTCTTTACCCCTCCTATATTAGTTTTTCTTTTAATGATTCTTTCGCAATTACAATTTTTCTCTTTCCCTTTCCCTCTGTATATATATATATATATATATATATATATATATATATATACGCGCTCTAGATTTGTTATTACCACTATTATTATTATTGTCGTTGCTATTGTTATTGTTAATTATTATACATAATTATTTATTTATCCCGCAGGGTCAACAATAGTTACGGTGCAATCTAAATGCATAATTTTATCTTCTCGGCTAAGGGAAAAGGAAAAGGAAAAGAAGAAAGAAAGAAAGAAAGAAAGAAAGAAGAAGCCAATGTAAAAACACAGGCTAACGCTGCTAGACCTTAGAAAATTCCTAGCGAGTATTCGCGTAGATGCTAAAGGGTCGATAGGTTGCGTCACACCGAAATACTTCTCGTGTCGTTTCTCCGAAGTACTTGCGCGTAGTAACGTAAAAAAAAAAAAAAAAGAAAGAAAAAATAAAGCAAAATAAAAAAAAAATATATGTGTTACGGAGAGAAATATACAGACAGACGGATAGACAGAGATAGAAGAAAAAGACGTAGGTAGATGGACAAAGAAAGAGATAGCGTTGCGTAATGTCTCGCCAGTTAAAACGAATGAAATAAATATATATTCGAAAGAAGAAGACAAATGTGGAATAGGTACACAAGAAGAAGACAGAGAGAAGGAGAGAGAGAGAGAGAGAGAGAGAGAGAGAGAGAGAGAGAATTTCGAAATGATTTTAAGGGAGGTTACCGTGACGTCAGGCACGTTCGTGCGTCGTAATAAGGGCGCGACACACATACCTATGTGTACGTACGAGCGTACTACAGCACACTACACCACCACCACCACCACCACCACCACCACCACCACCACCACCACCACCACCACCACCACCACCACTGCTACCATTTACTACTGCTACTAGATACTACTGCTATACACACCTACGTACCTACAACCACCTACATGGACACTTGAGGTAGGGTGTCTTGTACTCGGCTACTGATCATCATTCACGCCACTGACCTACTCTGCTCTCTTCACATCTGACACGCACGGAACAGAAAGAGAGAGATAGATAGATAGAGAGAGAGAGAGAGAGAGAGAGAGAGAGAACGTGAAGGAAAAAAAAAGGGATAGAAAAGGGTGACGATTCGAGTGACAAAAGGGGGGGAAAGAACAGATGGAAGGGAAAGAATGAAAGAAAGAAAGAAATGAAAGAAGGAAAGAAAGAAGGAAAGAAAGGGACAGGTATATGAGAACGAAAGGAGGAAAGAAAGAAAAAAAGGAAGATAAAGGAGGAGGAAGGGTCGAGGGATAAAGGAGAGGAAGAAGAAGAGGTAGAGAAGTAGAGGTAGAAGTGGAAGAAGAGGAAGAAGAATGGGCGAAGACGAGAAAGGAGGGACCGGGGGTTGGAGGTTCGGCGGGTGAACGGGTGTTGGTGGAGGGAGGGGTACGGGTAGAGGGGTATAGGGAGGAGGTGGAGGAGGAGGAGGAGGAGGGGGGGGGAGGGGACAGTCCTCTCTGGTCGCATCGAGTCTGGGCCTGCGTAACGACGCGTGCACGTCGTCGCTGCAAGTACGAAGCCAGAAGCGTAGAGGAGGAAGAGTGTCGAGGGTGGGGTGGCGGGAGGTGAGAGGAGGAGAAGGGAAGAGGAGGAGGAGAAGAAGAAGGGTTGGGAGAGAGAGATAGAGGGAGAAGAAGGAGCAGAAGAAAGAAGGAGAAGGAGGAGGAGGACAAGAGGGCCGAGAGAGAGAGGGGGGGGGGAGAAGGGAAGGCGAGTCTCGGGAAGTCTCGGGTGAGGTGGGACGAAGTTGGGGAAGGAGGTAGAAGGGTGGGAGGAGGAGTGGACCAGAAACGAGGGCTGAAGGGAGGTCGGAGGTATAGCGACGGAGGGGTTGGGAGGGAACACGGAAGGCTACGATTGATCCGCGGTCGCCCTCCATCCTACGCGACTCACCCCACGCCGCACGACCTCACGAATTCATTGTGCACACTCTTCCTCGTCCTTTTTCCTTCCCTCTTTCTTTCTCTCTCTATCTCTCTATCTATCTATCTATCTGTCTGTCTATCTCTCTCTCTCTCTCTCTCTCTTCCTGATTCTATCTATCTTTCTATCTTTCTATCTTTCTATCTCCGTCTCGTGCAGCCATTAGCTGTCTTCCCGTTTCCATCCCCAACCCAGCGCGAGCGTTCGGCTCGCCTCTTATTAGCATAGTTGCAAATTCTATGCCACGACGACGCTCGTGCGACGCTGGCCCTTCCTCCTCCACCTCCTCCACCTCCTCCTCCTCCTCATCTACCTCCTCTTACTCCTCCCTTCTCCTTCGTTTCCCCATTCTCTCTCTCTCTCTCTTTCGCTCTCCCGCGTCCTCGTCTACGTCTTCCTCTTCGTCTTCCTTCTTGACGCTTGATTGCGCGTCGTCATCGTCGACTACGCCAACGACGACTAAGACGACGACGACGACGACGACGACGACGACGACGATGGTCGATGCTTTCTCTTACGCCTAGTACAGGTATTCCACCATATACCTACGTACCTACGTACCTACGTCCTTACGTATGTACGTACGTACGTACGTGGAATAACTACGTGAGCATGTATGTAAGCTACGTGATAACTACCTCCTTCTCTTCCTTCTCCTCCTCTACCTCCTTCTCCTCCTCCTTCTTTTTCTTCTTCTTCTTCTTCTCCTCCTCCTCCTCCTCCTCCTCCTCCTCCTCCTCCTCCTCCTCCTCGTACCCCTTCTACATTCTTGTTCTCCTTACCTCTTTCCAAATTACTTACCTTAATAAGGGGCCTCGAGAGTAGCATCCATCCATCCATCCATCCATCCATCCATCCATCTGTTCCTCTATCCAACGACTTCTTCTATCCGATGAGAGAGAGAAAAGAGAGATAGAGAGAGAGAGAGAGAGAGAGAGAGAGAGAATTCGGTGACGCTGGACCAAGCGAGAGGAAAAATTCTTCGAGCGTGACCCCGCACTGAAAGAGCACCCTTCTTCATCGACTTATTCTTTTTCTTTTTCTTCTTCTTCTTCCTCTTCTTCTTCTTCTTCTTCTATTCCTACCCTTTAGTACTCTAGTTTTATATATATATATATATATATATATATCATCGCCACTAAGCGTCTTACGTTATACTTGAACGCTCATCAAAATTTTCGTTCTAATAATCGAATCTGTATATATAACCTTTTTCTACGATCTAAGGAGAAAAGAAAGGAAAAAAAGGAAAAGGAGAAACGAATGGGGGTAAAAAGAAAAAAAAGGGGGGGAGGGGATAAAGAAGAAAAGGTGTAGAAAAAGAAGTGAAAGGAGGATGGAGGAATCGAGGAAGAAAATCGGTAGATACTTCAAATATCGTCCCGTATATCTTTTGGTCTCGACCCTACCCTACCCACCCACCCACTCCCCCAAACCCCCGTTACCCCGACGCCACCGCTGCCCTGAAAATCACTGACGTACTGTGCTCGTTGGCCAATCTCATTAAAAAAAGAAAAAAAAGAAAGGAAAAAGAATGAAAGCAAATGATAAAAGAAGGAAAAGCAAAGAAAAGAGTACGAAAACGACACTCGGGGAGGGTGAGGGGGTTTGACGATTGCTACAAAGAAGGGTTGGGATAGAGACAGAGAGAGAGAGAGAGAGAGAGAGAGAGAAAGGAAACCTCGACGTTGCGAGAGGAAAAGAAAAAAGATTAAGATAAAATAAAAGAAATAAAAAAATAAAAAAGAGAAACAGAGAAGGGAAAAAACAAGGGAAAGAGGGACGGATAGGACATGGGGTAGGGACGGGGTTGGGGGTAGGAAACGGGTGGAACAACATACAGAGGGATTATTATTCGTCGTATTAAAAAGTGCTTTCGCGCGTCAGCACGTTTATATTCGTTGGAACGTTGCCTTCCGATATAAATGGAACTTAACAATCGTCCGTAGAAATTGTTACATACGCGCGGACTGCATGACGTATAAGCGAGAGCGCCAGAAGGCGCGCGTGCACACATTCACGCACCCACACACGCGCACACACACGCACAGACACGGTAAACAGAATTATACAATATGCCGAACGTGCTACCATTAATTAGCGTAACTTTGTCAGGAACGCGCGCGCTCGCGCTCGCGCTGCCCCCCCCCCCCCTCCTCATCCTCCTCCTCATCCTCCTCCTCCTCCTCCTCATCCTCCTTCTCCTCTTTCTCCTCTGCGCCTAATACGCGCGCGCGCCCGCGCTTATGCTCTCGCTCGCGTTAGAGAAAGACAGATAGATGGATGGAGAGAGAGATAGAGAGAGATAGAGATAGAGAGATAGAGTTGTGCTTGCTTTTATATTAATGGGCTTGCAAAAGCGTTATGATGCCGTTACAACGAAACAAACTGGGATTTTCTTTTAATCCATTGAACGGTACGAACGTGTACCATTTACGTCATAGCTTAGCCAACTTGCTGTAACTTCTGTCTCTTTATATATATATATATCATATACATGTACGTAGCTTATTTATTTATACGCGTATTGAATTTTGCTATAATACAAGTATGTGTATGTACATATGTATGTATGTATGTATGTATGTATGGTTATACGCGTATACATTAAGAATTTTGCTTTTCAAGTATAACATTATTTACCATTAATTTATGTATTCATCTTCTTTTTACATATGTACGAATGGCACAGCCAAATTACTGTAACTAATTTCTATATATTTATACATTTACACGTGCATCTACGGATGCATACGTTTTCAATTTTATTACGACATACAATGCATATATACATGCATATATATATATATATATATATATATATATATATATATATATTTTTTGAAATTTGCTTTTGTGATATAACAGTGTTTTTTTATTAATTTACCTGTTCATTCTCTTTTCTCCCTTGCTTCCATTCTTTCTACAGATTTACGCAAAAGGCCGGTGTAAAAAAAAAAAAAAAAAGAAGTAGAAAGAAAAATAAAAAAAGGGACAATCTTCGTGTACAATCTTTTTCTTTTTTTTTTTTTCCTTTTACGAGTCAAAGATATAAGAACACGGAGGAGAAGAAGGAGGAGGAGGAGGAGGAGGAGGAGGTGAAAATAATCTTTGGAAAAGCGTTGTGGGTAGAAGTTGCGAAAAGTAAGTAGTTAATGAGTCTCAAGGTCGGGACCGTGAAACACCGTTCTAACACATTTCTATTTTGTAATTCTCCGGTAATTACTTGCAAAATTATTGCAGAACATTTCTAAAGACTTTCTTCGAGTAGTCAACTACTACTACTTCTATTATCACCACTCTACTACTACTACTACTACTACTACTACTATTACTACTGCTACCACCACTACCACTACATTACGAAGAGAACCGATTTACAAATTACGTGAGAGACGATTTAATTATCTGGGAAATCACATTGTATACTTTTTATATCAATTTCTATGTATATATATATATATTATATATAAATATATATATAATACATGTGCGTATATACTCATCTATTATGTATGTATTTTTTAATGCCAGTAGTTTTGTAATTCGTGATCTCATTGTTGCAAGGTATGAAATGTCGAAATACATATGTTTTATTTTTTTAAATAGGTCATCGTGAGGTCAACCGAAGTTAATACCGATCTTCTTCTTCTTCTTCTTCTTCTTCTTTTCTTAAATATTTTTCTTCGTTCTGTGTTCGATTTAAAAAATAAAACAAAAGAAAAAAATAAGTAAATCGAATGAGAAACACGATTATGCGTAAATACGAACGAGAACGTTGTTTGTTACTCAATTCCGAGACCAAACAAATGGAAAAAAAAAAAAAAAAAGAAAGAAAGAAAGAAAAAGCAAAATCAATTTTATACTTAAACACCGATATACCGTGTGGTCAATATCGTAAAGTTTCAGACAAATATAATTATTATTGTTGTTATTATTATTATTATTAATTCAATGCACATTATTGACCAGTAATTTTTTTCTAACGCAAACAAACTTAGACTTCTCTTTCTTTTGTCTTTTTTTTTTTTTACCTAAGCAATACTCAGATCGTCACTCGTAGAAATCGTTAAGAAAATCACAAGTGAAATGTATTTCTAATAAAGGCAAACGTATCGAGATCGTATCGCCTTCGATATCTAACCACCGATCTAATCGTAAACACGGTCTATTAAATGCGAGTGCCTTAGTACGTCGTACGTCATCGCGGTGAGAGCTTTTCTTTCTTCCTTTCTCTTTTTGTTTTCTTATTTGTATTTTTTTAACTTCTTTTCCTCCTCCTCTCTCTCTCTCTCTCTCTCTCTCTCTCTCTCTCTCTCTCTCTCTCTCTCTCCCCTCGATCACAGCCTTCTTCAAAGATACAGTTTATCATATCGTTGTGTATGCGTTTAAAGAATCTAATTCTTTTTTTCTTTGTTTTTTTTTCTTTCTGCTTTCTCTTTTTTTTTTTTTTTTTTTTCTTTTGTTAATCACTCCACAATACAACGAAAAGAATAATCTTCATGGATTATTCCGACTTATAAATGGACCGACGAAAGTTCCAACGAAAATTTTTAATTATTTGTTGAATGGTATTCATTGAAAATGCAAAAAAAAAAGAAAAGGAAGAAGAGAAAAAAAAGAGACGAAAAAAAATCCAGCGGACGTCGTCTCTCGAATATTAACGCGTTCTCGGGCTTAAAAAAAAAAAAAAAAAAAAAAAAAAAAAAGGAAGAAGAAGGATTGACAATGATGATAAATAAAAAATAAAAAAATAGAATGAAGACGGGAGAAAGAAAAAAAAATGGAAGGAGCTAGGAGGCTCGATAAATTATCAGACCCAATCGATTGGAAAGGAAGATTAATGAAGAAAAAAAAAAGGGGTGATTAGAAAAAAATGATATCGAAAAAAAAATTAATAAATGAATAAATAAATAATTAAAAATAAAGGAGAGAATAATGAAAAAATAAATAAATAAATAAAAGAAGAAGAAGAAGAAGAGGCAGGCCCGAGAATCGGTCGAGCCGAACGATTTCGACGGCGTTATCTAAGCGTGAGTGTGTATATATATAATAAAAAAAAAGGAGAAAAAAAGTGGAGAAGAAGAAGAATTAGAAGAATAAGAAAGAGAGATAGGGAGAGAGAGGGAGAGAAGAGGAGGATAATGAGAAAAATGGGAATAAGTAGTATTTTAACTCGCGTTCGATCCGTTTAGAAATGAACGTTAATAACGATAAATAACAAGAAATAATAAAGAGAAGAATCGAGAGAGAAAAAGGAATAAAGGAAGAAAGGAGAGAAGAAAATGTCGAGGAAACTTTCGTTTCGTTTCGTTTCGTTTCGTTTCGTTTCGTTTCGTTTCCTTTCTGTTTCGTTGTCCAACCTAATCGACGAGAAATTATTGGGACAATAAAGGACGCGAGACAACGGGACAACGAAACGAAAAACGAGAAAACGATAACAAAAACGGAAACGAAAATGTTGCTGGAGAGAACAAAAAAAAAAGAAATTAAATAATAAAAATAAACAAAAAAAAACGAAGAAGAAGAGAAATAGAATAGAACGTAGGACGATCGAAGGAATTTTCGTTAGTGCTAAATTGTCCGAGCTAATCGGTTGGAAATGGAGATTAAAGAAAAAAATAAAAAATAATAATAATAATAATAAAAATAATAATAAATAAAAACGAGAAATAAAATTCCAAATAAATGTGGAAGAAGAGGAAATGGAGGGAAAGATTGTGAAAAAGAAGAAAAGAAAAGGAATGAAAGGAAAACAAAAGTAAAAAAGGAGGAAGAGGAGAAGGAGAAGTGACCGAACGATATCGTTGGCGTTATCTAAGCGTGAGTGTAAAAAAAAAGAAAGAAAAAGATGATCAAGAAAAAGAAGAAGAAGAAGAAGAAAGGAAAAAAACAAAAATTTGTAAAAAATTACCGAGATGAAGAAAAAGAAGAAGAGGAGGAGTTGGAAAAAAGGGGAGGTGGAAGAATATGTATACATATATATATATATATATATATATATATATATATATATATATATATAAAAACAACAATGCTTTCGGAACGATAGTCGACGGGCTGATTGACTCGGGATAGACGAAGAGACGTAGAAGACAATGAAGAAGAAGAAGAAGAAAACTATAGTCGTCGTTAACCACGGTAAATCCGATTCACGCACTATCGACGCGTTACCTAATAGCATACGTGGATGCAGTATCAAGCGACGTCACGTGTTCGCAAAGGCACCTGCCGTACCTCCCCCCTCTCCCTCTCTCTCTCTCTCTCTCTCTCTCTTTCTCTCTCTCTGTGTCTCTCTGTCTGTCTCTTTGTCCAACTCACTCGCCGAGTAACATCCATTTATCTATCCATCTATATATCTATATATCTATATATCTATATATATATATCTGTTGTATCTATGTATCTATCTATTTATCTATCTATATATCTAACTCGACACGACTCGACTCGGCTCGACTCGACTCGACTCGACTCGACTCGGCTCGGCTCGGCTCCGCTCGACTACGCGCTCACGCTCACGCTCTTACCGGTGACACAAAGTAAAAATAAAACGTGGTGGATAAAATGAATTACAAAAGAAAAAAAGGCAGCAAAAAACGAAGAAAAAGAAGGAAAATAGAGAGAGGGAGAGAGAGACAGAGAGAGAGAAAATAAATAGATAAATACTAACCTTACGTATCGCTCGTGACACGTGCCGATTTTTATTTTTTATTTTTTTTTATTCGCTTCTCTCTTCCGCGTGAAAGGATACTATTGAATTTTGATATCCTCCTTTTCTTCGAATAGGATGATCGTATGGATTAAACAATGTACGCGTGTGTGTGTGTGTGTGTGTGTGTGTGTGTAGGTGTATGCATGCACGTATGAAAGAGGGAGAGAGAGAA
>OU964964.1:9660109-9662609 GCA_918808275.2 Dolichovespula sylvestris
AGATTTTCACTTTTCATCTTTCGTGCGTACGCGCGCGGAACACGCGAGTTTTTTCCTATTTTTTTTTTTCCTTCCTCTTCTTCCTCCTCTTCTTCTTTTTCCTCTTCTACGTTTGTTGCACTGTATTATCTTTTTTTTTTTTTTCTTTTGTCGTTTCTTTCGACGCGCACGACGACGACGACGACGACGACGACGACGACGACGACTACGTCGTCTACGTCTACGAACAACGTCTACGTTTCTACGTAAATAGTTTTCGTCGTTTATCGACGGTTCTTACAAATTTCTTCAACGTTATTCATTTAAATTTACGTCAAAAGGAATGAATGAAGGAACGAGCGAACGAACGAACGAACGAACGAACGAATGAATGAATGACGAATATCACGACTTATGGCGAACGATAACGTGCTGGAGAACGGAATAATGAAAACTGGGTGACGACGGAGAACTGTTTTTCGTTGAGTGAAAATTATAAAAGGAACGTGGAAAGAAGAGTAATAGAGAGATTGAGAGAAAGAGAGAAAAAAAAGTGTGTGTGCGTGAGTGTGTGTGTGTGTGTGTGTGTGAGAGAGAGAGATTCGAATTGATAGAACGATAGAACGATAGAAAAATCGTTGGGAACAGAAGTATAATCATTGACTTATTATACCGAGACGACAGTACTTTTTTACTTCATCTTTGTTCTTTTTTTTTTTTTTTTTAATCACCCTTCTCTCTATCTCTGTCAATCTATCTATCATTCTATCTATATATCCGTTAGAAAAATCGTAAGAAAAATAATAATCCGGTGAAGTGTATAAAAATGAATTCGTGAATGTTCGTTCGCCCGGACGACCTTTTTTGTTATTGGGTGACGTTTAAAAAAAAAAAAGAAAAGAAAGAAAAAGGAAAGAAAAAAACAGTCGGGGAAGAAGGACGAAAATTGACGAGAAAGAGAACGGAGGAAAGAGAGATAGAGAGATAGATAGAGAGAGCGAGAATGAGAAAGAAAAGAGATGGAAAATGAAAATACAAGCGAGGAGACACGCACGCGGAACACGTACGCACGCACGTTTCATCCTCGAACGCCTACTCTCTAGGATCTCTCGAGATGGATCATCGTCGTCATCGTCGACCGACGATCGAGAGATGAAATAATAATAATAATAATAATAATAACGATAATAATAATAATAATTCAACGACACGTGCCTTCGAAATTAAATCTCGGAATCGTATCGACGTTGAAATATTAATTAATTAATTAATTAATTAATGTGTAAGAAATGAAGAAAGAAATGGATGGAAGGAAGTTACGAAGAGGACGAAGAAAGTAAGACGACCAGGATTAAAACGATTCCTTATCTCTTACTCTTTCTCTATTTCTTTCTGTCTGTCTGTCTGTCGGTCTGTCTGTCTGTCTGTTTTCTATCTGTCTATCTCTATCTCTATCTCTATCTCTGGCACGTCGCCTATGAAATATTTTTTTCCGCGTGGGTGCACCCGCGTTTTCTCAAAGCGTTTACGCGAATATATATCTGCCAACGTCATATATATATATATATATATATATATATATATATATATATATATATGTATGTCTTCGTCCCCAGTAGCTTTACTAACTTCTTTTTATCAGGGCAAAAAAAATAAATAAATAAATAAATTTTCAAACGAGAAATTTAACGTTAAACGTTTTAGGTTATATCGCGTAGTATTTGCCGAATCTCTAGTTTAAACTCATTTTGGCTCTACGTTTTCTTCTCTTTTTTTATTTTTTTATTGTTATTTTTGTTGTTGTTGCGTTTTCGTTTCTTTCCTTTCCTTTCTTACCTTTCTTCCGTTTCTTTTTATTTTCTCGACGAAGGAAATACGGAAAGAGATAGATATATATATATATATATAGAGAGAGAGAGAGAGAAAGAGAGAGAAAGAGAGAAAACGTCCGATGATCTCTTTCCTCTTGGCACGTCGCATCGACGTTTGTTACTCCACGACGGCCGATGGCCAGCCACGAGGAGCGTTTGCTCGGAGCGCGTTGCGCGATCCCGCGTCGGGAGACACGTGACGTGAGTGAAAAGTGCCTAACCGGGATGTTTCCGGTCGGTGCCAGACAAAAAGAGAGACAGATAGACAAAGAGAGAGAAAGAGAGACAGTTTTATATACACACATATGTATGTCTAATACGTATATATATATATATATAGAAAGAGAGAGAAAGAGAGAGAGTGTTCGAATATTCTAATTGATAATAACTATGGAAAGAAAGGGGTTTAGAAAATGTAATAAATAATAGGTAAAAAAGTAATGAGAAAGAATGAAATAGAGATATAGAAAAAGGATAGATTAGATAGAGATAGATAGATAGATAGATAGAGAGAGAGAGAGAGGGAGAGAATGAATATAATCGTGGTGGCATCCTTGTCTCTCGATCGTCACGATCGAGCGCGGTAAATTAGAAACTAACCGTAGAGATCCTCTGGCTACCGTGAGTACGTAAGAGCGGACACGCTCCGT
>OU964964.1:9670109-9672609 GCA_918808275.2 Dolichovespula sylvestris
CTATCCTCTCCTACCATATGCATGTAGAATAGGAGGAAGAGAAACGTACAGATCGTGGTTGGAATCGATACGTTTCATTAAATTCTGAATGAGAATATATATATATACATATCTATACACACACACACACAAATATATATATATATATAAATAAAAAAATATATATATACATATATACATAGATACGTTTAAAAACGCGCGAAACGATTCGAAAAGAGTTCTCTCGTTTAATTAGACACGCGAAACTTTTTCATTAGGAAAACAAAAGGCGAGCACTCTGAGGAGGGGCTTAT
Organism: Dolichovespula sylvestris; assembly: GCA_918808275.2. Taxonomy (NCBI): domain Eukaryota; kingdom Metazoa; phylum Arthropoda; class Insecta; order Hymenoptera; family Vespidae; genus Dolichovespula; species Dolichovespula sylvestris. The sequence continues at coordinate 9,670,403 of OU964964.1, forward strand.
GTCTTGTCGGGTAGGAGGTAGGAGGTAGGAGGAGGATGAAGAGGGTGGAGACGAATGGGGGAGGACTGGGTGGGGGGATCGGACGGATAGGAGGCAGGGAGAGGGGGAGGGAGGACCGATCGTTCGTCACGGCCTCGGCTGCGATTTTATCGGCACGGATACTCGTTCGGCCGCAGCGGTACGACGCGACTCCTACTACGACGGACTGTGCGTGCGTAAGCGCGCAGAAAAAAAAAAAATAATTTTTTTTCTCCCATCTCCTTTCTCTCTCTCTCTCTCTCTCACTCTCTATATATCTATCTATCTATCTATTCTATGTATATCAATATAATATATATATATATATATGTGTGTCTATTTATATCTCTGGTGGAAGCTCGATTCTTTTAATTTCATAAGTGGGATGATCCTTTGTCAAAGTATGAAAACGGACAGAACGAATGGTAGCGCCGAAAGAAGAACAAAAGGAAAAAAAAAAAGAAGGACGAGAGAAAGAAGGAAGGAAGGAAGGAAAGAAAGAAAGAAAGAAATGAAAGTAAAAAAAAGAAGAACGAAAAAAACAGGAAAAGAAATGGAAGGAGTAGCCGAAGTAGGAATCGAAATGAATGGATGGATAGTAAACGTTGGATAAAGACAGAGAGTGAGAGAGAGAGTGAGAGAGAGAGAGCGAGTGAAAGAGGGATAGGACGGAAATTATTCCTGTTCCGTTCGTTGTTGTTGTTGTGTCGAAGTGTCGAAGAAGAAGAAGAAAAAAAAAAATATATATATATATATACACACACACACACACATATATATATATATATCGTAAGAATAAAATTGAAACATTAAAACGGAATAAAAGAGAAGGCAAGAATGAGATGAAAAACATTGTCGACGACGACGACGACGACGAAAAAAAAAAAAAGAGAGAGAGAGAAAAGTAAAGAAGAATAGAAAGGTAACCAATCTCGTTAGTTCTTCTTTGATCGTTCTTTAACGAACTCGGCACTGAGTTAATTTGTATGCGACGACGATATCTCCCCAGTGATTATATCGTACGTGTAGAAACGTAACGTAGAATTATTCGTAACGGATAAACGTTATATTAAAACATATCTCTACCCCACCCCACCCCGCCCCACCCTTGCTCGTGAATTTAACGGTGACCATTGCGAGAAGGGGAATAAGTTCGTGTACCGTTTAAATTAGATCGAGTGAATGTATAATAAAAATAGTGATTCGTACGGTGATTCTGTTTGAAAGAAGTGTTACTGCGCGATATTGTGTAGTTTGTTAATTAATTAATGAATTAATGAATTAATGAATTAATTCATTAATTTCTTTTTTTGCTTCGGGAAGGTTAACGGTAAACGACGAGACACTTATCAGATTTTCGCGAATCTTCAGGGTCGCGGGGCGGGGGAGAGGGAGGGGATATACGTATCGTAGTATTAAAAAAATTGAACGACGACAAAAGCATGGAAACGATGCAATCGTTAAGTCCTATATATATATATACAATTTTATTTTTTCCTTTCATTTTCTTCTTTTTTTGGTTTCGCTATCTATTTTGCGACGGTAAATTTATTTTCTGAAACATTTTGTGTCAGGTACTTGAAATGAACCTTGTCGGTATTTACTATGAAACATCGATACCAGTAATATATTGGTTACGATAATCCCGACGCATAACAATGACACGCACAATTGTTCATAAATGTTCATGAATTATATATGTATATATACACTTTATGAAACAATTATATATTTAAAAAAAGATATATCGTTGATTGATTAACGAAAATAAAATAAATAGAAACGTTTCTCTCTTCCGCTTATTTATTTATTTATTTATTTATTTATTTATTTATTTTTTATATTCATCGAAAATATTACACACGAATGTACACCTAATTGCCATTACTAATTTTTCTAAAAAAAGAAAAAAAAAAGAAAAGAAAAGAAAAGATCATTTCCATTGACACTCCGACCCCTTTAATCATGAACTTATAAATATAATTTGTCGGCAAAATTTATCCTATATATATATTATTCTTTGATTTTATTTACTTTTCTTTTCAATTTCTACGTTCGGACACGTACGCGCGTAAGTAAGTTAGAACGAAAAGAAATAATTTTTCCCACGTAACCGTACAAACAACGACACAATCGTGTGATCCCATTTCTATTGACGCTTTTAATCTTTATCGCATTAATTTTTCTTT
>OU964964.1:9680109-9692609 GCA_918808275.2 Dolichovespula sylvestris
AATTTTCTTTAACTTGATCGTCGTTGATGGTAATAGCTTTATAGCAATATCATCTTTCGTATACGTTTGCGTATATATATATATATATATATGTTATACATATATTTATCTACATGCATTCGAGATCGAATAGAGAGAGAAAGAGAGACAGACAGAGAGAGAGAGAGAGAGAGATAAAGAGAGAGGGAGAAATATATATATATATATATATATTTATAGAGAGAGAGAGAGAGAGAGAGAGAGAGAATTTCGCAAGAGGTACGACACTTAACTCGTTCCTCCCCCGCACTCCTATCTTCTTCTTCTTCTTCTTCTTCTTCTACTTCTCACTGCTTTCCATCTCTCTATCTGTCTTTTTCTCTATCTCTCTCTCTCTCTCTCTCTCTCTCTCTCTCTCTCTCTCTCTCTCTCTCTCTCTCTCTCTCTCTCTCTCTATTTATCTATCTATCTTCCTCAAACATCTCTTTAGCTGGTACGAATTAAACCGATATCTTGTGCGTTTCGTATTAGAAGCAAAACGTAACTCTCGTGTTCCACGTGTTCGTATACATGTGACACAGTCATTATCGGAAAGAAAAAGAAAAAGAAAAAAAAAAAACGAAAGAAGAAAATAATTGCATTACTCATCAATTCTTTATTTACATCTATCTATGATGGATATCGTATACTTCATTATTAGAAAAAAAAAAAAATATATATATATATATATATATATATATATATATATATATAAATAATAAAAAATTAATAAAATAAGAAAACAGTTCGTCAAAGTGAAACGATGATACTTATAATATAATTATAAATGTTGAAACTTTGGACGGATATAATATTACGACTGGAATAAAATATTTTCTATAATAAATAACTTTGACGTCGACGAATTAAGAGAAGAATTTAGATTTATATTTGAACGAAACAATAAACTCTCTCGACGCAACGAACGTTCCAATTTCCTTCTTTTCTTTTTCTTTTTTTTTTTTGTCTTCGTTCTTCTCGTCGAGCAAAACTTCAACACTCTCGACTTTCATAATAATTTATTTTATCGATTTGTATACAAAAAAAAAAAAGAAAAAAAGAAGAAGAAACGAACAAAAAGAATCTTTTGACGCGATTCACATAATTTCTTTTCTCTTTCTTTTTTCTTTTTTTTTTCTCTTTTCGAACGCGGAAGTATTTTACTACACCCCTCCCCTCTCTATCTATCTATCTATCTCTCTCTCTCTCTCTTTCTGTTATTTTCTATCTCTTTCCGACAGTTAAACGCTCACGCATCTCGTGTCGACTCGTTGCGACCGCGAAAATTCGGAACGAGATGCCACACATTCTAATTATATCTACCAACAGTCGCAAATTTGCATCGGCCTGTCCTTACCCTTCGATTCGTCGTCGTCACACGCGTAAATATAAATTAGAAAGCCCAAACAAACGACTTTCGTTGCGATTCCCACATCGCAAATCCTCCGTTCAACCTTTCGCATTTGTTTTTTTTTTTTTTTTTTTCCTTTAATCAATTATTTATTCATTCGTTTATTTTTGTTTCCTTAAAAAGAGAGAAAAAGGAAGGAAAGAAGGAAAGAAAGAAAGAAAGAAAGAGAGGCGGGTTAGGGAGGGAGGGAGGGAGGGAGGGAGGGAGGGAGGGAGGGAGGGAGGGAGGGGGGGGATCAACGATCTCGAAAGTAGGCCCGTAATAAATGACCGTAAATAAAACTCAACGTCGAATATAAATCTTATCGTCGATTCGACTTTAATATCGATTATATTTTCTTTTCTTTTCCTTTTTCTATTATCCTTTTTTTCCTTCCTCTCCTTTCTCTTACCTTTTCTTTCTCTTACTTTTTCTCGTTCGTACAATAATTCGCTCGTCCGATCGAACGAAGATGAGAGAAAAATAAAGGAAGATGGTACAGAAAAAATAGGAGGAGGAGGAGGAGGAGGTGGAGGTGGAGGTGGAAAGGAAGTTTCGATCGCTCGATATCCCCCCCCCCTCTCTCTCTCACTCTCTCTCATGCATCTTTCGTCTCGACACGATTTAAGAGATTTTTTACATTTTTTCTTTTTTGCTTTATCTTCTTTCTCTCTCTCTTTCTCTCTCTCTCTCTCTTTTATTTTTTTTTTCTTTTCTTTTTCTTTTCTCTAAAGCACGAGCCGAAAGACGTTCGGGCGGAAAAGCTCGTAGGTGCTGAATATTTCTCCTCTCTCTCTCTCTCTCTCTCTCTGTTGTCTCTTTCGTAACGCGTCGTGAGTTTAACACACATGCGTGCCAGCCATCCTAAACGGATTGACCCAAAGAAAACCTCTGAAATGACACAAATAACGGAGTATACGTGGTACGCGTCGTTCCGGCGTTATGTAACCACCAAGGATTAACGCTATCGTGAAAACGTGTTTTTTGCAGTTCGCGGGGGTGGGAGGGAGAGATAGGAAGAAAAGAAAGTAAAGAGAAAAAGGAAGAACTAAAGAAAAAGAAAGGAAAGAAAGAAAAGAAAAAGATTTGATAAGGATGGGAGAGTGAAAATGATAATTAGAAAAGGAAAAGAAAAGAAAACGAGATAAAAGAAGAAAGAGAAAGAGGAAGGAAGATGATGCCCCTGCGTTCGTACTGAAATCTTTGCGAGCGCGTATTAGGGGTTGCCTATACTGTAGGCGTCGTCTATTTTCGCGACGTCAAAACGAACGAACGAACGAACGAACGAACGAACGAACGAACTTATTTACTTCCTTCCTTGCTTGCTTGCTTGCTTGCTTGCTTGCTTGCTTGCTTACTCCTTTACTTATTTACTTACTTACTTTACTTACTTACTTATTTGGCTTACCAAGATATAACTTAAAAATGTGATGCGTTCGATTATGCAACTGTTCGATCGTAATTCACTCGTAACTCGTCCGATCGATAAAGAATTGTCGTTACGCAGAATTTAACCGAACGAGAGACATCGTATAATAATAATAATAATAATAATAATAATAATAATAATAATAATAATAATAATAATAATAATAATAACAATATCACCAACAACAACAATAATAATAATAATAATAATAATATAATAATAATAACAATAGTAATAATATATCGAGTAAATAATCTATACAATTTCATAATGTGACGTATAATTATTACAAACGGATGATGATCGAATCAATAAGTTATTAGCAATTATTGTAATTACTATTTTATCGTATAAATCATAATCTTTTCCCCATTTTGTTCGGGTAAACTTTTATTCGGTCAATTCGGTCGGTCGGTTCTTTCCTATTATTAAAAAGTTACACATTGCGATTAGAAAAAATAATAAAAAAAAAAAAAAAAAAAAAAAAAAAGAAAAGGAATTGCATAGTCCTTATGTACTCATCGTGAAGTTAATAATAATCGAAAAAGAGAGAAAAGGGGAGAGAGAGAGAGAGAGAGAGAGAGAGAAGAAACGATAAAAATAAAACAAGAGAGAAAAAAATAAGAGAGCAGAGCTATCGTCACGCTTGATCGTGCGCCTCACTTTCGAAAGTTTTTAACGATAATTTTATAATATACTTTATACACACACATATACACACAATCGTTCACGCACGAACTTACACACAAAATATACAGAGAGAGAAAGAGAGAGAGAAGAGAGAAGAGAGAGAGAGAGAGAGAGAGAGAGAGACATTTGTATAATCATATATATATATATATACATACACACACACACACACACACAGAGAGACACACACATACATATACACATATATATATTTATTGCAACGACGCGGCTGGCTTCGCCAGCGGAGCAGAGCAGCAACAGCAAAAGCAACGACACAACAGGAACGTAAGCGCGAAAGGTATCACGCGAGTATTGCGCAGTGGTACATGGACACGCCATCGAGCGAATAGATCCGCGAATATGTCACGCGAATAAACGTATAAACCCCCACGAGCACTGAAACATAATTACGTCTATGCGTGTTACTTGGCTTAAGCAGAGCACATGTCCCCGACACGTGCGTGCACCGCGTTCACGCATTAGGCACAGCAATAAATACGAACGAACACAGGAAGGAATAATAAAAGATAAGCTCGCATCGTCGGCTGATATCGCTCGTACATCTCCACGTGTAGTTGACGTAGACCCTGCGCGCGCAACAAATGCACACACACACATACACACATACTGAGAGGGGGTGGGGGATATATATATATATATATGCGTACATATAGTATTAACTCTATTTCTCTCTTTTTTTTCTCTCTCTCTCTCTCTCTCTCTCTCTCTCTCTCTCTCTCTCTGTTGCATTTAGAAACAGTCGGATAAACCGCCGTAGAGCGCCGTTGTTGCGATTATCGATATTTCGCGTTTGTTGCGGATAAGCGAAAATAGGAGAAATGTGTGTCGATTCGAGACTTGCGAGAAGCGGAGAACTGCCGTTTTATCGGTCGATCGTTCTCCTTTCGATTAAGAAACGGAGAGAGAGAGAGAGAGAGAGAGAGAGAGAAAAGAAAAAAGAAAAAAAAGAAAAAGAAAAGCGTTAGAACTCTTAGGTGATCGCGTAATGGTATAGATAGAAATACGAACGAAAAGAAAAGAAAATATATTGACCGACGAGTAAATAAAAGTTTTGTTTCTTTATATATATATATATGTATATATCATATAGCAGGGTCGCGGGGTGCAGTTCAGACATGGGAAGTGAGCATTACTGCCTGAGGTGGAACAATCATCAGAGCAACTTGCTGGGTGTGTTCAGTCAACTGCTGGAGTCGGAGTCGCTGGTGGACGTGACACTGGCGTGCACGGAGGGACCATCGATACGCGCCCACAAGGTAGTCCTCTCCGCGTGCTCCAGCTACTTCCAGGCCCTGTTCCTCGACCATCCGAACCGTCACCCCATCGTCATACTAAAGGACGTACGTTTCGCCGAGTTACGTACCCTCGTAGACTTCATGTACAAGGGCGAGGTAAACGTCGAGTACTGCCAGCTCTCGGCGCTTCTCAAGACAGCGGAGAGCCTAAAGGTTAAAGGTCTTGCGGACATGACGAACATCAACGCTGCCGTATCTTCGCGAGAGGATCAACAGACCCAACAGACGCAACAGCAGCAGCAGCAGCAGCAGCAGCAGCAACAACAACAACAACAACAATCGCAACAATCGCAACAACAACAACAACAGCAGCAGCAGCAACAGCAACAGCAACAACAGTCGCAGCAACAAGGCCAACAGGCTCAACAGCAACAATCGCAGCAACACGATCGAAGCTCGGATTGTTTGCAAAGGGAATCCTCGCGGGAGCAACACCATAGGGAACGCGAGAGTATAAAGGATAGCGTCGGTTGCGTTGGAAAGTCGAACGACAAAGAGAGAGCCGAGGGAAACGTTACAGGCGTCGCGACGGTGGCCTCGGCCGGCGCGACGACGTCCAGCCAAGGCACGAAAGACACACCCGATCAACAGCAGCAACAGCAGCAACAGCAACAACAACAACAACAACAACAGCAACAACAGCGAGAGCAACAGCAACAATCGCAACAACAACAGTCGCAACAACAACAGTCGCAACAGTTGCAGGCGCAACAGCAACAGCGAGAGCAACAGCAACAATCGCAACAACAACAATCGCAACAGTTGCAAGCGCAAGCGCAACAGCAGCAACAACAGCAACAACAGCCGAACCATCCGCAGGGTGCGGCGAGCGATTCGAGCGAGGCAGTCGACATGACGGATTGTCCGAGCTCGCCGACTGGCCCAGGTAGCCCCTGTCCCGGTCCGTTGGCCCTCGATCGACCGAGAAGGGATTCCGAGGATGCCGGCAGCCTCGAAGAAACCAGAGGATCCCTCAGTCCGATATCGGTACACAGTGGTCCATCCGACATGAGCCTGAGCAATAACACCGCGGGCACACCTGGTGTTTTACCTTTGAACCTACCGCAGAGCCGACTTCCGTCCCCGCACAGTACCGAACCACTCGCAGGGCCGTCAGGCCTACCCCCGGTTCAACAAGTTCCGCTTGTAAGTATTCTAATTCTCCAATTGATAAGTGGACCTTTTTCTGGTTTTTTTTTTTTTTCTTCTTTTCTCTCCAACGCATCCCTCACTCCCCCGGCAATATTACACAACTCCTTCCCGTAAATTATCCAACGACTGCGTCCCCGATTTACTTTTCGATAATTAAACGATACGATTGGCCATTTGCAGTCGTTGAAAAAGGAAATGGACTGGGAAAGATCGACCGAGGAACGGAGCGTCACCAGTGAAATATCCACGGACTACAGACTCCCGCCAGATCCGGTGAGTCCGTCTCTCCATTTCTATTTCTATATCTATATATATATATATATTTTTTTTTTTTTACTACTACAACTACTCTTTCTTCTCCCACCTGATACACTACATGCATACATGCATTCATATGTATACATACATATATATATATATATATATATACATGTGTGTGCGCGTATGTAAGTATGTATCTCGATGTACAGGTCGATTATCGAGGGACTGTCGAAAAAGGGAAGAATCTTTTTGAACACCTTTTAACGAGTTTTAATTTTTTTCTTTTTTTTTTTTTTTAGAGAGATCAATATCAGAACAATGTCGATCGATAATTGCGCATTACGATTATCATGGTAAAAAAAGAAAAAAAAAAAAAAAAAAAAGAAAAAAAGATAAAAAAAGATTTTTGACTATACCTCGAAATCAACTTGTACGGATTGCGTGCGATTTGTCGACTACTTTTTATTATTCTCGTGTCTCTTTGCTCTGCATTTATATATACATCTCTCTACATATTATAACATATATATATATACATACACTTATATATGCGTATATATTTATATATATTTATTATATTACATATATATATATATATATATATATATATATGTATATATATTATTGTTATACTTATTTGCGCATCGATAAACGTCGAACGCTGGTACTACGATCGTCGACGGACACGCGAGAATCGTTTCGATCGTAAATCTTCGATCATCCCTTGAAATATCGTCGGACGTTCTCATTGAAAGTGAATGAAAAACATAAATAAGTAGATAAAGAAGTAAATAAATAAATATATAATTGAATAAATGAATAAATGAATAAATGAATGAATGAATAAATAGATAAATAAATAAATAAATATATAAGAGACGAAAATGACGCGACGCAAATAATTCGCCGAGAACGATTTACTAATTACACATCTACGTATCTTATATATATATATCTCCGTATATATTATATATTATTACTATTATTATTATTATTATTATTATTATTATTATTATTATTATTATTATTATTATTATTATTATATTATATATATTCTCTATATATCGAATTCACTTGCATGTGGGTCTATTTGCATGTGCCCAAATGCTTTGCTGTTTGCTGCTCTCCCTGCTAACGTCGGTAAAGAAAAAGAAGTGAAAAGAGACGAAAAGAGAAAAAGAGGATAAATGTCAGAAGGAAAAAGAAGAAGAGAAGAGACGAGAAATGAAAAGAAAAGAAAAGAAAAGAAAAGAAAAGAAAAGAGACAAAGAGAAGGAAAGCGTATGAGGGTAAAGAAGAAGAAAAAAAAAGAACTAGAAAAGAAAAGAGACGCGATGGGGAAAGTAAGACGCGACGAAAAAAAAAAAAAAGAAAAAAGAACAAGTAATAGAAAGAAAAAACAAATAAAATAAAATAAAGTACAAATAAAAAGAATAAAAATAAAAATTGAAGATAAAAAATCTCGCGTGGAAATTTCATACAAAATTTTGTGTTCTTCTTCGTCTGTTGGTCCATCTGTGTCGCGTAAAATGCATATATACGGACACACACACACACACACACATATGCGTGTGTTTATGCATATATCGGTTTCGTTGATTCTTTTCATTCGATATTCCTTCCTACATTTGTTCGTTTCGCGAGTCCTTAACAAATAAACGATGAAAGGTACGATGATAGCTTTGTGACGCACGATTGTCAGCCATTTATCTTCTACGACGATTACTCCCTCTTCGTATCGCGAAATAGAATAATTAATGAAAAAAAAAAAAAATATATATATATACATATAATAATAAATACGACTGTGAGAGAAGAAGAAAAAAAAACGGATGATACCGAAGGATGTACTTATAAACACACGCGCATGGAAGCACATACACACAAAACATATATATATATACATATATATATATACAGGTATTTGTGTGTGTGGGTGTGGGTGTGTATAAATTAAAAAGAAGAAAGAAAGAAAGAACGAAAGAAAGTAAATAAAAAAGAAGGAAAAAAAGGAATGAAAAGAAAAAAGGAGAGAGAGAGAGAAAGAGAGAGAGAGAGAGAGAGAGAGAGAACCAAAAGTTAAAGGAAAACGGAGAAAGAAAATGAAATTTCGTGCATGTCTATATACTTTTGCCGAATATTTATATATATATATATATATATATATATATATATATATATAAATATCTATCTATTTATCTATCTATTTATCTATCTATTTATCTATATTCCTTCCCCAAACTAATCCACTTCACTCTCCTCGAACACATTCCGTTTTTTGCCTTCGACGTTTCTATGAATTTCCACTTTTTCTCTCTCTCTCTCACTCTCTCATACTCTTTACCTATCTATCTATCTATCTATCTATCTCTTTCTTTCTCCTTAACTCTACATACATCCGTCTCTTCTTCTATCTCTATCACTGTCTCTTTCTATTTGATCTCGTGGAGTCTCTCTCTCTCTCTCTCTCTCTCTCTCTCTCTGACTCTCTCATGCATCCCCATGTTCTTCTTCTTCTTCTTCTTCTTCTTCTTCCTCTAAAATCAACTCTACCCTTTTCAGAATCCTTTCTCGCGTGCGTACACTTTCTTTCTCTCTCTGTCTATCTATCTATCTATCTATCTATCTATCTCTATCTCACTCTCTCTTCCTTTTACATGCGCGCACACGCGCATTCGTACATAAGCATTACTCCACGGAGCCATGCTTCTTCTTTATCCAAACTCGAATTCCTTGCTCTCTCTCTCTCTCTCTCTCTCTCTCTCTCTCTCTCTCTCTCTCTCTCTCTCTATCTCTATCTCTATCTCCCTTCCTCTCGTTCATTCTCTTTCGGTGCTTTGAGAGTGCTAAATCGATGAACGCGCGCTGCTCAAAGCACTAGTACTACTACACTACTACTATTATATATGTATGTATATTTGTGTATATATATATATATATATATATTTTTTTTTTTTTCTTACTCCCCACTCACCAATTTTCTATCTTCTCTCACCTCCGTTTCTTCTCTCCCACGCGCGCTTCCACCTAAAAAAAAAAATAGAAAAAGAAGAAGAAGAAGAAGAAGAAGAAGAATAAAAAGACTATGCAAAAAGTCAGTAAAACCTATCCACTATCTCCTATCCTGCCAGCCTGTCTTGCTAGCTCACTGTCAAGAAGTTGACCTTCGTTTTTGGCCATGGTTGTTTTTTACTACATTTACACACATATATATATATATATACATATATATATATATATATACATGCGTATACGTTGCTCATCGTTTCATTGAACGATATATTTATATGTACAAACATATATATATATATATATATATATATATATATAATATATATATATTTATATATGTATGGATACTATGCACACACATGTATATCTATGTATACGTATTCATTTGGCATAACGTTATACATATACAAATATATCGACAATATTTCATTATTTATCATTATTACTTTTGTACTTATTTGTATTTTTCGATTGTCGTTATTTGATTGAATGCAATTGCCTTTTGCTACGTCGATGAAATTTAAAAAAAAAAAAAAAAAAAACAATTATACATACATATATATATATGTATATGTATATATATATATATATATATATATATATATATATATATGTACGTGTATAAAGAGAAAAAAGAAGAAAAAGTATTTTGCCACTTTCGGCTGCGTTGGGAACGTGCCGGAATACGCGCGTCGAGACGACGGGGGTTGGAGGGACGAGGTCCGTGGGCCGCGGGAGGGCGGGGGCGGCGGGGGTTGGAGGGGGCGAAAGCCTGCGGAAATCATCGCCGTTATTTCGATCCCTATCGTAATATATATGTTATACCTTTAATCCGTATACGCACGTACACGTGTGTGTTGTTGTTGTTGTTGTTGTTGTTGTTGTTATTGTTGATAGTGCTGTACGAGAAAAAGAAAAGAAAAGAAAAGAAAAAAAAAAAAAGTAAAAATCGAGAAAAAGAAAAAAATACTTAAAAAGGAAAAAAAAATGGGGAGGAAAAAAATAAGTAAAAAAGAGAGAGAGAGAAAAAAGAAAGACCGAATAATATAAAAAGAAAATAAAAAGAAAAAAGAAAAAAAACAAAATTTTGTAACACTAAAGAAAATTTGTATTAGTGATAAACGACACACATTTGGGTACGGTCCTTTATTAATTCTCACGATTTACAAAAAAAAAAAAAATAATAATAATAAAATAAACGAAAAGTAAAAACGAACAGCCTTGAAAATAAACATGGGGTGCGCGTCCGCGCCAAACAAAAATGAGCGTCAACTTCTTGTGCTACCGTTTCACGTACGATCTGAGAGGGAGGGCAACAACCTCTCAGCGTACAGAGACACTTCTTCCACCGAACTTAGATGAATTTTCGGTTAAACAGACAGAGAGAGAGAGAGAGAGAGAGAGAGAGAGAGAGAGAGAGAGAGAGAGAGAGAGAGAGAGAGAGAGAGAGAGGGAGAGAGAGAGAGAGCGATAGAGAGAGATAGAGAGAGAGAGAGAGAGAGAGAGAGAGAGAGAGAGAGAGAGACAGAGAGAGAAAGAGAGAGAGAAAGAGAGAAGCTCGAAGAGGGAGAGAGAGAGAGAGAGAGAGAGAGTGTGTGAGAGTGAGCGAGAAACTTTGACAAAGACAGGATTGCGAAATATCCTCTTAGTAGCGAACGAGTCTTGTTTGTATATTATTTTTCTTTTTTTTTTTTTTTTTTATCCTTTTCTCTCGAAAGAGGAAGAGAAGGATGAGGAGGAGGAGGAACACGTTAGAATAAAATTGACTAGCAATTTTGAACAAAGGTCGCGACGAGCGTTGCCGCGTCGTAAAGATACGATACGTTCTCGCATACGTCGACGACGAAATAGTAGTACCTAGGTAGTTGAGAGATAGTGACTATTAGAAACTATTTAGAAAGATAAATAGAGCGAGAGAGCGAGAGAGAGCGAGAGAGAGAGAGAGAGAGAGAGAGAGAGAGAGTGAGAGAGTTTAAGATTGATCGAAGAGACAGATCGGTGAGAGAAGAGAAAAGATAGAAAATCTAGTAGAGATATAGTCTAGAAAGAGAAAGACAGAGCGAAAGAAAGAGAGAGAGAGAGAGAGAGAGAGAGAGAGAGAGAGAAAATGCAAAGAGTGAAAGTGGAAGAGAGAAAGAAAGAAAGAGAGAGAGAGAGAGAGAGAGAGGATGGAAGGAGAGGGTAGTTAGGAGGAAGGGAAAGACAAGAAGTTGATGTTCTTGTTTGTTTGGTTGCAGGAGTTGATGGGTGTGGATGAGCGGGTGTTTGCGTGCATGTACTGCGGTGCCTCGTTCCTCCACCAGAGCAAGCTGACGCGGCACATCCTCTCGCACAGCCTCGAGTCGCTCAAGTACCGCGAGCAGGCGGCCCACCTGCAGTTGCAAGCGCAGCTGGGCCTCGAGACGGGTATGCATCTACCGAGCGAGGCCCACTACCCCGCGGCGGGTGCGATCGAGCCTATGGACCTAGAGCTCGCGGCCCACTCCGATCCAACCTCCGGCGTCGTCCTCTGCAAGTTCTGTGGCAAATCGTTCCCGGACGTTGGTAGCCTGATAGCGCATTTGCCGGCGCACACCGGCGACCGGCCGTTCAAGTGCGAATTCTGCGGTAAGGCGTTCAAGTTGCGCCACCACATGAAGGACCATTGTCGGGTACACACAGGGGAACGGCCGTTCCGTTGTAATCTATGCGGCAAGACCTTCTCAAGGTCGACGATATTGAAGGCCCACGAAAAGACACATTATCCGAAGTATGTGCGCAAGTTCCTGTCCCCGAGTCCCGTCGATCCCTCCGAGGAAGAGGCCCCGCCACCCCCGCCGCCGCATCATTGAGTTCGCCTCCTCAGCATCAGCATCAGCCTCAGCCTCAGCATCAGCCTCAGCATCAGCCTTAGCCTCAGCCTCAGCCTCAGCCTCAGCCTCAGCCTCAGCCTCAGCCTCAGTATCCACCTTCAAGAGGACCGCCGACGACGACGCCACCGCCGCCAAAACCAACACCGCCAACACCGCCACCACCACCACCACCACCACCATCACCATCACCATCACCACGATCCCTTTTCCGTGCCACTCTGTCCACCAATCTCGGACCTGCGCGTCCCATCCTCGATCCTCCTTAACGATCCTCCCAAGCGCAACCCCTTGCTTCTTCATCGGCCGGCCCTCTCACCGAGCGACGAGATAATATATGCCGCCGGTATTTCTAGTTAGTCCTGTGATTTTGGTTAGGATGG
>OU964964.1:9710109-9712609 GCA_918808275.2 Dolichovespula sylvestris
TTTCTATTCTATTCTATAGTATTCTTTTCTTTTCTTTTTTTTTCTCGGTCCCTTGTTTCGTCGTTGTCGTTGTCGTTGTCGTTGTCGTTGTTTGTTTGTTTGTTCTTTCTCTACCTTGTTTTCTCTCACCGTCCCTCTTCGTCTCACCCGTGTCACTCCTTCTTCGTCGTTATTTTCTACTTTACGAACGGGAAGGATCGTAAGGGAATTCGAAGCGTCTCGTTATCCTACTTCGACCGAGTCCCTTCGTCGTCATTTTTATCAGGTACGTTTTCTTTTTGCTTTTTGTTTTTTTCTTGTTTTTTTTTTTTTCAATTTTAATTTTGATTCTAATTTTTCTCTCTTTTCTCCTCTCTCTCTCTCTCTCTCTCTCTCTCTCTCTCTCTCTCTCTTTCTATCCCAATGCACCCCACTTTCAAATCATATCGAAAGGCCGCATATATGCGTATATTATTCGCCTGGCTCTCGTCGATTCTAAAAAAAAAAAAAAAAAAAAAAAACAGAGAGAGAGAGAGAAAGAGAGAGAAAGAGAAGACAAAGAAAAAGAAGATGATGAATAAGAATAAGAATAAAAATAAGAAGGCTAGAGAAAGAGATCTTTTATCAGGGAACACGAGCAGGAACGTGTGCTCGCGTTGATATCCCTCGGTGGTATCTCTTACCTGTGCTACGTTACTACTTCGAGTGGGTTGGTAGAGAGGGAGGTGGGGGGAGAGAGGGAGAGAGGGAGGGAGGGAGGGAGGGAGGGAGGGAGGTTGCCCACGTCGTCGTATCCATCACATTGTTTTACGAGTGCATTCACGTAGCAACAGTCAAGAAGGCCCCCTGCGCTAACGTAAAACTAGGTCAGAACGCAGGGGGTGGCGATGGTGGCGGGGACGGGAGGGGAAATACAAAGGGTGAAGAGAAGAGAAGAGAACAAAAAAAAAAGAAGAGAAGAGAGAAGTGAAGAAGTAGAGAGTTAAGGGATGATAAGAGAGGGTTGTCGGAACGGTGGTAAGGGTTGAGGGTTGAGGGTTCGATGATGGGGATGGGGATGGGGGTTAAGCTAGGTAGAACGTTCTTGTGCTTACCGCGTAAAATTCTAATTATCGATTTCGTTTCTTCCTCATCGGAAATACGTCGTTGGACGGAGTGCATGTAGTATATATAATTCGTTCGAGTCTAAACTGTCGTAGTCTTTTTCGTGTCTTCAATGGTCGGTCGTTGTCCTCTCCCCCCCTCCCCAAACCCCTCCCCCCACCAACCACCCTGCCTCCCAGGCAGCCGAGAATCGACCAGGGGGGATTCGCAAAGCGATTCGGCAATAATTCGATGGGATTAAAAAGAAAAAAAAAAAAAAAAAAAAAAAAACAAAAAAAAATAAGAGAAAAGAACGCGCGAGACTGGCCGTCTCGTACGACGTAGTTTCGATTTTATTTACGATTTTTCAAAGAAAAAAAAAAAGAAAAGAAAAAGAAAATTGAGATTGAAAACAAGAAATTGAAAAAAAAAGAGAGAGAGAGAGAGAGAGAGAGAGAGGAAAGAAAGAAAGAAAGAAGGAACGAAAAGAGTTAGAAAGATGAAGTACGGAGGGAAGGATCGATTATTTTTCTATGAAATAATTCTACCTCCTCCTCCTCCTCCTCCTCCTTCTACTTTTCCCTCCTATCGCCGGCGAATCCTTCACTTTTTCCTTCTCCCTTTTTGTTATTATCGTCATCATTGTTATTATATTTTCTCTTTTTCGTCTCAATTTCTTTCAGACGAGCCTCTTAACCGTTTCCTCCCCTACACACCCAACCCCCCTCCCATCCCCTCCGCCCAACCCGCTCAACCTCCCCACCATTATGCACTTCGTCCAACAACCCCCCCCCCCCTCCTCCTCCTGCCCGGCCCCCAAATCGTTTCTTTATTTTCGCGAATTTTTAATCGACGCGCCGATTTACGAGGCTACTTTATAATTCTGTCGCGTATCCGATAAAAGATAGAGAGAGAGAGAGAGAGAGAGAGACAGAGAGAGAGAGAGAGAGAGAGTACTCTCGACCTTTTACCCGTGATTAAAACGATTATTCCTGTTAAAGGATAAAAAAGAGAGAGAGTGAGAGAGAGAGAGTGAGATTGAGAGAGAGAGAGAGAGAGAGATGGAATGAGAAAGAATTAAAAGAGAGGAAACAGAAACTAAAAAAAAAAAAAAAAAAAAAAAGAGAAAAAAAAAAGAGTGAAAGAAATACGAGAGACAGGAAATAGGGAGTATAGATGAAATCAATTATCGTGAGAGATAAGGATATTGTAACGTCTACTTTGCGTGTAATCGATACGATAACGAGATAAGAGAAAAAAAAAAAAAAAAAGAGGAAGAAGAAGAAAAAAATAGAAGAAGAGAAAAAATAGAAAGCCTCGACGTTTCTCGTACGTGAGTTAGTACTTACTGCGACTCACTTACTTACGTTCGTTCGTTCGTTCGTTCGTTTCTCTATCGAATGATAAGTTATATGGCCGATCGTGAAATTATTTATTT
>OU964964.1:9720109-9722609 GCA_918808275.2 Dolichovespula sylvestris
TAATAATGATGATAATAATTCGTATCTATTTGTTCGGGTCGATTAGTTTTATTAACTAACATTAAATATATGTGTTGCGTATATATGTATATATATATATATTTTTTTTTCTTTTTCTTTTCATATATATAATTTTTTTTTTTTTTGGTTAAGTAAATTCGTCGGTATACACGTACTTACGATGCTTACGTAGATAAATGAGGATTTTGATCGGCATAGAAAGGAAAAAGAGGACAAATTATAGAACGAATAATTATAATGATATTAATAGTAATGATAATGATGATAATGATGATAATAATAATAATTTGCATCCGTTCGTTCGCGTCAATTATTTTTATTAATTAACGTTAAGCATATATATTTTATTTTTCGTTAAGTAAATTCGTCGGTATATACGTACTTATATATATATAAACACATATAGCGTTAAAAAAAAAAAAAAAGAAAAGTAAAGAAAAGAAAAGAAAAGAGAAAAGTTTTAGTTGCTATATTTGTTCTATTGCTAACCGATATTTTATCACGAACAATTGATGAAAATTTATTTAACATACCATTCCAATCGTTTACGTTCGATTAAATAACAGTCGAAAAAATGAGATCGTCGAATCATGATCATCCATCGATTAAATCGATTTCGATTTTGTTTTCTTACGAAGATTATAAGAGAAAGAGAAAAAAGATAGAAAGAAATAGGAGAGAGAGAGAGAGAGAGAGAGAGAGACGAGTAAATCTCTCTCTCTCTCTCTCTCTCTCTCTCTCCGTCTTGATCACAAACGTAACGTCGCAAAAACGATAAAACAAACAATATACAAATGTACATTTATTTCGTCGAATTATTTTCTACCATTATGCGATTCATGCACGAGAGGAGAAATGAAAAGGGGGAAGGGAAAAATTTCTTTTTAAATAAAAAAAAAAAAAAAAAAAAAAAATAAAGGAATGAAAAAAAAATGTTTTAAAATGAAAAAAATAAATAAAAAAAAACACAAAGAAGAGAAAATCGTAGGGGGAGGGGACAAGAACAGTGAAATTTCGATTGGAATTCACCATCTTCACGATTTAAAATCTATTCCGATCTTGCTCGTGCGTAGGGAAAAAAAAAGGAAAAAAAAAAAAAAAGAAAAATATCAGCAAACAAAAAGGAAAGAAAGAAAGAAAGAAAGAGAGAGAGAGAGAGAGAGAGAGAGAGAGAGAGAGAGAGAGAGAGAGAGAGAGAGAGAAGAAGAAAGAAAGAAAGAAAGAAAGGAAAGAAGAATATATGAAATCATAAAGAAAGATGGACAAATTGGAGAAGAGAGAGATAGAGATAGAGAGAGATAGATAGAGATAGAGATAGACATAAAAAAAACAGATTGAGAGAGAGAGAGAGAGAGAGGGAGAGGGAGAGAGAAAGGAAATGAGTGAAACCTTTTCGTCATTCGTAATTCGAGCAACGTGCTACCCGTCCCTAAGGACATTCAAGAGGAATATATAAACAACGTATATAAACCACAACGTAGGGACACATATGCTATGCATACGCGAACTCGCGAAACACCGCGAGAGGAGAACGTGCGAGTGAGAAAGAAAGAGAGTGAAAGAGATAGAGAGAGAGAGAGAGGGAGAGAGAGAGAGAAAGACCATCCCTCTTTTCGCGCTGGCTACGTGCCTGCTTGTCGCCCTGTTATTAATGGGATCTCTTCCGCGGGAATTCCGCCAATAAGGGCGACCCACGAGATCACGGTATCTCTCTCTCTCTCTCTCTCTCTCTCACGTACACTCTCTTATTCTCTCTCTCTCTCTCTCTCTCTCTCTCTCACTCACTCACTCTCGCCAACGCTCGTTCGCATTCTACACGGCTTTAACCACCCCTCTTTTCTCTCCTCTCTCTCTCTCTCTCTCTCTCTCTCTCTCTCTCTCTCTCTCACTCTCATTCTCTCACTCTATCTCCATCTCTATATCACCGTCTTTGTTTCTCTTACTCGGTCGGTCGGTCGGTCGGTTGGTCGGTCGGTCGGTCGGTCGGTCGGTCGGTCGGCTCTTACTCTTCTCATTCCGAAGCACTCGACATCCACCGCACCGCACCGCACCATACCGCACCGCACCGCATCGAATCGCACCGCACCACACCGCACCGCACCGCAGCGCAACAACCCCTGTTGCAAGGTGCGGCCACGTGTGTCGTGTCTACGCGTTATCAACTATGTACCAACGCTCATTCGTATACGTGTAAGCTTACGCTATGAGAAAAAGTTTCAAACGTTACGTCGCGCGGCGAAAGGGGTAGAAGGGGTTAAAGAGGGTGAAGAATGATTCTCTCGAATCGCGACCATCCCCTTGTTTCTCTTACATATACGTATACATATATATTTATGTATATATATATATATATGTATGTATGTATGTATGTATGTATGTATGTATGTATGTATGTATGTATGTGTACATACGTATGTATACGTACGTACGTACGCGTATGTACGTATGTATGTACTTTGGAATGAGATTATCCTTGGAA
>OU964964.1:9732609-9747609 GCA_918808275.2 Dolichovespula sylvestris
GTTGTTGTTTCTTTTTTTATCGTTGTTGTTGTTGTTATCGTCGTCGTTTTCTCGTTTCTTTTTTATTTTTTCTTTTTTTTTTTTTTTTAGCCTTTCCTCGTCTTCGAACTTCCGTCGCGAAAGCTCGATACGTATGTGTATATATATATATATATATATATATATATATATTATTTATTTATTTGTAATACCTTGTGTTGTAGTAATTAATCTCTGCAGTATATATATATATATATATATATATATATATATATATATATATATATATATATATATATAGACGAGATTTTTATTCAACCTCGGACAAGTTCGCTCAATCGCTTAGCCTTCGATTTATTTTATTTTCTTCAATTTGATTTGATTTGATTTGATTTGATTTGATTTGATTTGATTTTTTGAAATGTTTTGTTGTCTTTTTCTCGCTCCTTAACCTCTTCAAGGATATTCACGCGTACACTTACGGTGTACCTGCTTATACGTTCCTAATTAATGCGTAAGAATTATTTTCTATTTTCATTCGAAAAAAAAAAAGAAATAAAGAAGAAGAAGAAGAAGAAATATAAGTATCAGCCTGAATCTCCAAACGACGACGAAAATAAAATAATAGATACGCACCGGTGATGTTTTGTCGAGGAAAGAAAGAAAGAAAAAAAAAAAGAAAAAGAAAAAGGAAAAGCAAGAGGATCAAAAAAAAAAGAGACAAGAATTTTAAATAAACAATTTTTCGTTGTCGTCGTCGCGAAAAATGAACAAATCTTCGTCCCTCGAAGAGGTTAATGGCTCTCGTTTTTTTGTCTTCTTTTTTTCTCTCTAATTCACTCGTGATATATCGTACAAAAGATGGGAAAAGGTGCCAAAAACGAAACGGAAAAGAAATCCCCCAGAAAAAAAGAAAAAACAAACAAACAAACAAACAAACAAACAAACAAACGAACGAACAAAAAAGTAAAGAAGAGAAAAGCACAAATGAACGAAACGAAACTAAACGAAGGACGTAACTTTCCTTCGATCGAGGACAATGAAGTATACAAAGAGGTCCTTACGTCGCACTTCTCTTATTTCGTTCTTACTTTTTACTGATCACTCACGGCGATCATTAAAAAAAAAAAAAAGAAAAAAAAAAAAAATAAATAAAATAAAAAAAAAGAAGAAAAAGAAAGAAAAAGAAGAGGAGGAGGAGGAGGAGGAAAAGGAAGAACAACGTCAACAACGTCAACAACAACAACAATAAAAACAACAAAAACGACTACAACGAACAGGACTCGTCCGACATCGATTGGTAACAAATATCGCTACGCCGTTGTTAGTTGACGATGCGTCAGCGAATGAGAGAAAATTAAACCTGATAATATCTTCTTACGGGGAGGAAGCGCGTTGCCGGTGCCTTCGAGAATAAATCCCTTTTACCTAAAACAACATCCTCCTCCCTTTGCGCAAAGGGAAAAAAACAAAAAAAAAAAAAAAAAGAAAAAAAAACTCCTCATTCCGCGAAATCTTTAAAATGCGTATAACAATAAAGAGGAAGAATAAGAAGAAGAAGAAGAAGAAGAAGAAGAAGAGGAAGAAGAAAAATGAAAGAAATTGGAGGAAGATAAAAGCAAAAAAAAAAAAAGGAAAGAGGAAAAGAAATGAAAGAAATTGGAGAAAGATAAAAGCAAAAAAAAAAAAAAGGAGGAAGAAAAAAAATTGAAATAAATTGGAGAAAGGTAAAAGCAAGAAGAGAAGAAGAAAAAAAATGAAAGGAGGGAAGAAGAAGAAGAAGAAGAAGAGAATAAAATTAAAAAAAAAAAAGGATTTAGATTGATCGTTCGTTTCGAACAACTCGATTCTTCCAGTGATCATCAACGTTTCAATTGACGATCCTCCATACTTTTTTTTTTTTTTTTTTTTTCTTTTTTTAATTCTTCCTTTTATTTTCGCGCATAATACTGTGTGCTTTATTATTCGAACGAGGAGAGGAAGAGAAACAAGGAAGAGGAAGAATAAGAAGAAGAAGACAACGACGAGGATGAAAATGAAAAATGAAGATGAATAACAGATCCCTACGCACACATACCACATAGATAGAAATAGAGAGAGAGAGAGAGAGAGAGAGAGAGAGAGAGAGAGAGAGAGAGAGAGAGACGAGCATTATCACGTATTATACACGAATGAAGAGAGTGGCCGGTTCATTCTCAAGGGTTACCGTCCCGTTTTCGTAAGGATAACTTATCTCGCATTGATAACGCGCAATGATAATGTAAACAAAGGAACGAACGAACTAACAAACAAACAAACAGCGAATAAATAAAAGTAAACGAGAGAAGGAGGTAAAGCAAAAACGAAATCTTGTGCTCTCTCTCACTCTCTCTCTCTCTCTCTCTCTCTCTATCTATCTATCTATCTATCCATCTTTCTCTCATTTTTTTTGTTACAACGATACAGACCGATCTCTCCTTGAAACGATGGCAATAATAATAATAATAATAATAAAGATGATGACGATCGATGATGATGATGATGATGATGATGATGATGATAATGACGACAGAAGGATCAAGAACGAAGTGTTAATCTCTCGAATATTATCGCCAATCGATACTTTTCGAGGGTCCTTACGAAAACGGGCCTCCCGACAAAGACGGTTACTCCCAATAGATATTCTAGTTAATAATTAATAATAATTATTGTAATAATAATAGTAATACTAATAATAATAATAATAATAATGACGATGACGATCGATGACGATCGATGATTGACGATAAGGATAATACAAACAACGACAACGACAACAACAGTAACAACGGCAACAACAATGTTTAATGTACGACTATGACGATGACGATGACGATGACGATGACGATGACGATGACGATGATAATGTACTCGCTAACTCGGTGTCTCCGCGCATTTCCAAAACGAAGTCGAATAACGAAGGTGCTATTTATATTGATAAGTAGTAAACGATCGCCAAATACCGAGCTGCAATCATCTATTGGAATCACGTTAATGAGAGAAAGCGATAGATAGATAGATAGATATAGAGAGAGAGAGAGAGAGAGAGAGAGAGAGAGAGAGAGAGAGAGTGACAAGATTTGTCGTCTGTGCCAAAAGAAGTAGAACAAGGGAAAAAAAAGAAAAGAAGAAGATAGAAAGATAGAACGGAAAAGGAAGAATATAGGAACGCTTCGATGTAAAACGATTATTTATTAATGAGAAGATTATGACGAACAACGAAGCGAATGAGGTTAAAAAAAAAAAAAAGGAAAGAAAGAAAGAAAGAAAGAAAGAAAGTTAACTAACCAGAGGAAGATGTAGAAGAAGAAGTATAATAATAAGAAGAGGAAGGATGTAAGATTTCATTTTTTTCCCCTCCAAACCGGCTCGGTAATAATTCGCGATATTAAGCCAATTTAGAATTAATTATATATATGTGTGTGTGTGTGTGTGTGTGTGTGTGTAATAAAATTAACTCTCTACGTCTCGTTCAACGTGTCATTTCTATTATTCTACGTCGATAATATGGACCTCTCTATCTCTCTATATATATATACACGTTCGTCGTCGATTTAAACGTCCCACCATCAATCGCGACGAATGATATAGATTGATAGACGGATAGATAGATAGATAGATATATAAATAGATAGATAGATAGTTAAATAGATAGATAGATAGATAGATAGACGTATAACTAAAAGAAAATGACGATGACGATGACGATGACGATGACGATGACGATGACGATGACGATGACGATGACGACGATGACGACGATGACGACGATGACGATGACGAAGGAGAGAACAAACGTGTCCAACGAATGTCAACGAGTCAAATCTTGTGGCGAGAGGCGGGAAGGTTTTGGCGCGAGAAGAAGAAGAAGATAAAAAAAAAAAAAAAACAAGTAAAAAAGTAAAATTCGAATTTGTTATTAGAGAAAAAAAAAGGGAGAGAGAGGGAGATAGATAAAAAAGAAGAAGAAGAAGAAGAAGAAGAAGAAGAAGAAGAAGAAGAAGAAGAAGAAATGAAAACGTTTCTTCACGTCCCAGTCCCCGAAGCTATGCTTTCGCGCGTTATATGCGCCGTGACCCTTCACCCCTCCAACCCCTCAACCCCACCCGCCTCTCGTCAAACACACACACACACGTCGTACGTACGTACGTGTGTGTATCGCCACTTTCGATGCATCCTACAAAAGTAATAATAATAATGATAATAATAATAATTACAATAATAATAATTATTATGATAATGATGATGATGATGATGATGATGATGATGATGATGATGATGATGATGATGATGATGATGATCGAACTCGCTAAGCCAAAGTAAAGATCCTTTAAGCGAAATATGAATTAACGCGGCGTGTTATGATGATTGTCTGTAAACGAAGAAGAAGAAGAAGAAGAAGAAGAAGAAAAGAAGTAGGAGGGATGGAGCTGTTCGGGACCGTTGGTATTATGAGATTGGGGGATGATTGAGGGGGAGGGTAGAGAGTGGGAGAAGGTACTTTGGGGATACTTGGAGGACTTTTTTGGAGGGTTTGGGGTGTTGATGGAAAAGAAAGAAAAATTACAAAAATAATGAAAAAAAAAAGAAACACTAACGAACGAACGAACGAACGAACGAACGAATGAACGAAATGAGAAATATAAAAAGAAAAAAAAAAGAACAGAAAATAATAATCATCATAAGAAGAAGAAGAAGAAGAAGAAGAAGAAGAAGTAAAAAAATAAAAAATAAAAAAAAAGAATAAGAACGAAACGATTCCATGGTGGCCGGCCGAGTTTCGTTCGTCTCGACGACTCCTTCCATGTCTGACCAATGCCGTTCCGTTTCTACTTGTTCGTCCACGCGAGACATCCAACATAGGAATGAATGAAATGAAATGAAATGAAATGAAATGAAATGAAATTAAATTAAATTAAATTAAACGACGAGAGTATAATAATTCCCGTTTATAATCGTAAACACCGTTTCCCTCTTCTTTTAAACCAAAATTTGTCACATCGATCTAATCTTATCCGAAGAGATAGAGGTTTTAGGGGCGAGAGAGTAGAGCAGGAGAGAGAGAGAGAGAGAGAGAGAGAGAGAGAGAGAGAGAGAGAGAGATACGAAAGAGGAAGATGACTATGACGATGACGCTGAAGGAAGGAAGAGAACGAATGGAAATAAAAAATAAGAAATAAAACGAATGATTTTCTATCTAGCGATAAGAATAATGGCAACAAGCTCGGCGATCAAAATTAAATTCGTTCGTATAATAATTCATTCGAACTAAATCATTCGTATTGTTTGCTAGTAATAATAATAATGTTGATGACGATGAGACGATGATGACATTGACGATAACGACTACGACGACTACGACGATGATAATATAATCGTTTATAATTATCATTGGAATTGTTCTCTTATTCAACGTTTATTAACTCTAACCCAGTTAATACTCTCTCACGTTATAGAATAATATCATTAATTAATTATTCCGAGTTGCCAATAATGTCAGTTCGATAATATTTAGAATGAGCGGGCGCGCCTGCCTGCGTGCCACGCAAAGAGAGAAAGAGAAAGAGAGATAGATAGATAGATAGATAGATAGATAGATAGAGAGAGAGAGAGAGAGAGAGAGAGAAAGAGTGTGTTCTTCTCGAATAATAATAAAGAGATTGTGATGTTCTCTCAAGTATGGACCAGAGGTCGACCGTGCCAGTGAAAACGAATGAAAGTGCTATTCTACTTAGGCATACACGCGTAATAACGTCCGACTATATACATACATAAATGCATACATACGTACGTACGTACATACATACCCATATATACATACGTGCATGCATGCATGTATGCATCTCAATACCAAAGGACAGAGTATTTCGTTCCTCGTACCTCACATCGTATAATACGATAATTAATTGCGTCGTTTAGATCAATACATACATACGTACATTACATTACATACATATATACGTACGTTCGTACATTACATACATAAACACGTTACGTGACAATCGAAAAACTTATTTATACAACAATGCAAGCACTCGTAATCGTAAACTCAGGAGAATGATTCTTGGCTTTCTGTTTAAAGAAAAAAAGAGAGAGAGAGAGAGAGAGAGAGATAAATAGAGATAGAGAGATAGAGAGAGATAGAGAGAGAGAGAGAGAGAGAGAGAGAAAAAAAACCGGATATATTATCATAAAAGGGATCTTTTTAAAAAAATAAAAAAGGAATAACAAGATGATGAGGGTGAGGGAGGAAGGAAGGAAGGAAGGAAGGAAGGAGGAAATAGAACTAACACAAAGGTAAAGGAGTAAAAAAGAAAAAAGAAAAATAAAGATTAAAGTAAAATAAGATACGAGGATGAAGGAAGAAAAGATGAGATAATAGGATATACTAACGAGTGAACTAGCACCGTAGTGAGAAAGACGGAATTAGAAGAGAGAGAGACGAACAGACAGAGAGAATAGAGTGGGGAGAAGAAAATAAGATATAGGAGTCGATGAAGAACGAGTGAGTATAGAGACGATGATTATTAAAAAAAAAAAAAAAAAAAAAAAAATAACGAAACAAACAAAAAAAACAAGAAAAGAGGGAGGAAAAAGTGGAAGAGTGAGAAACTAGAAGTGAAATTAGAAGGGGGAAAGTCCGTAAAGGGGATTATTGTAATCTCCGAATAAAATAATATATACTACATACACATAGATTATCATTTGAGGAAGAGGCACTCGATTATTAAAATGAACAAAATAATAATAATAATAATAATAATAATAATAATAATAATAATAATAATAATAATAATAATAATAATAATAATAGTAATAATATTAATATTAATAATAATAATATTAATTAATCATAATAATAATAATAATAATAATAATAATAATAATAATAATAATAATAAAAATAATAATCGACGTTGTTGTTACATGCGTCGAAACGACTTAAGAAAAGAAGAAAAAGAAGAAGAAGAAGAATAAAAAGAATAAGAAGAGGAAGAAGAATAAGAATAAGAATAAGAAGAAGAAGAAGAAGAGAGAGTTACCTCAACGTCCGTTCAATGTGATATTTTGCAATATCCGATAATTAACTAGATGTTGACTAGTCAGACTTTTAAGTATGTACATATATGATTTCATTGATTTTCAACATGAAAACCATCTCCTCTCTCTCTCTCTCTCTCTCTCTCTCTCTCTCTCTCTCTCTCTCTCACACACACACACACACACTCCCATTGTAATGAACCGATTTAATTCGGAGCTAAATGGCGTAAAGAGGGAGGGAAGGGAGCGGGTGACCCCAGTAACATAAGACATTGTGATATAATTCTTCTAACGATATCTAATAAAGTTTTATATTCGTCTAATATCTCTCCTCCGTTTGCTATGTATGTATGATTGGTCACAGCCATATATATATATATATATATATATATATATATATATATATATATATATATATATATATTGTCCTTTCTGAATGTGTTCGACCGGGATAAAGATATACACGTACGTAAATACACACACACACACACACACAGGAATACGTACATGCATACGATATATGTAGATATGTATGTAAAGTTGTCCGTTGATTGGGAGCTGGGTAACGGGAGGAGAAGAGGGAGGGGGAAAGAAACGGGGGTAGGAAACACAGGTTTCTCTTCGTGTCGGCGTTCATTTCACGTTGGGCCGTCGTGCTTCTTCGAGATATACGTATGAGAGAGAGAGAGAGAGAGAGAGAGAGAGAGAGAGAGAGAGAGAGAGAGAGAGAACGATAAAAGTGAGATCGATTGGAGGGTATCGTGTCATTCGAATCGCGACGGTCCTAGTTTTAAGTTCGTTCCGAACTCTCTATTTTCTTCCCCTTCTCCCAACCCCCCCCCCCCCTCCCCCCTCTCTCTCTCTTTCCGTCTCTCTTTCTCTCTCGCGGCGAATTCCGAGAATCAATTAATGGTGACGCGGCGTATGACTTCGCGTCACGTTAGCTCGCGTGACACCCGGTCGTCTTTCAAATCGCAGTCGGTAAAACGTACCTCCCAAATGTGCACGGTGCATAATATATATTCAAGGCGATTGTGACCAACGCGCGCGCGCGCGCGCGCGCGGACTCGCGATTTCGATTACTTTTCGTGTGGTGGTAGGAAAGCGTGCATGCATTATAATACGTGTATAAAGGGTATATACCTAACTGGGGATTTAGGTACCTTGACTAAATCTTTTTACAAAGAGAGAGATAGAGAGAGAGAGAGAGAGAGAGAGAGAGAGAGAGAGAAGTGCAACTTACCGAGAGTAACCTCCACTTGACCCATTCTCTCTCTCTCTCTCTCTCTCTCTCTCTCTCTCTCTTTCTTTCTTTCTCTCTTTCTGTGTGTGTCTTATGGTACCCAAAAATATTTGTCAATTTGTCCCTAAGAACAATTAATTATTATATCACAATTACTTCTCAACTCGAGTTCAAGCGTAAACGGCGATTATATCTCGTACGAGTCCTTATGCTATTATAAATATCTAATTAAATGGATCATTCCGACGAAAAAAAAAAGAAAAAAGAAAAAAAAAAAAATAGGAAGAAAAGAGAAAAACTAAACGAAAAAGGAAAATATCTATAAAGTGTGTACCTAACTATGCGCGAGCGATATTTTTTCATCATTTACCTACATAGATATATGTGTGCCGGCTGTACAAATCTCTCTATGCTGACGTACATACATGCATATGCAACCATACAATAATACCTAACATACACACACGTAAATGCATACGTACGTACGTACGTACGTATCGAATACGCTTACGTACGTACGGATGTATCGAATATGGATTACGTATCTCTACTCGGGCGCGCGCGCGCGCGCGCGTTTATATTTATACGTGTATTTCTCTCTCAAATACAGACACTGATACACACATACAATATTTACGACGATAATATAAAATTTAGATTTACAGATATATATATATATATATATAAATTATATATATTATATATTATATTATATTATATTATATTATATTATATTATATTATATTATATTTACAACCGATCACATCTGTCCTCTCTTTATGGCCTGCGTGTCAAATATAACACGTTCTATCTGCACAGAATAATCGCTAACGCTTGACTCGAGATTCCCGAAATATATTACATACAGCTACGTACCTACTACACGTACGCGATAAAGAATTTTTCTCGCGACAAATAATATATATATATATACATATATATTATTTCCCTTTTCTTTTCTTTTTCCTTTTTTTTGTTTATTTATTTTCTCATTTGTCCAGGGTGAAAGAAAGAATCGATATTAAAGATCCATTTCTATATCTATATATATGTATGTATGTATGTATGTATGTATGTTTGTCGAAGATATTAGGGAAACAATAAAAAAAAATAATAAGAAAGTGAAACAAGGAAAGAGAGAGAGAGAGAGAGAGAGAGAGCCAGAGAGAGAGAGAGAGAGAAAAGAAAAAAGATCACATTTTTTTCGGTTTTACAAACTTTCGCGACGGAGGGAAAGGGGGAAAGTTAATGAATACAAAATACTTAAGAAAAAAAAAAATGACGAGGATATGAAAAATAAGAGCAACGATTTCGGTGGCCGGACATCATGGAATCCCGAATTGGACATTTTAAAAAAGGTCCCACGTTTGAAAAAAAAATGAAGTTACAGTTATCTATACAACACCAAGTAAAATATATATATATATATATATATATATATATATATATATATATTACAATAAATATGTATAAATATATATATATATGTATATGACGATAATATTATATATATATATATATATATATATACATATACATATACACATAAAATATATATTTAATGAATGTTCCTATATTTATACTATAAGTATATGATAAGTGTATTATATTGATATTTGATGGCGATTTCAGGTTTTTACCAAAAATTAAATGTCTGTTTAGATATTAGAGATACAGTCGGATATATATATATATATATATATATATATATATATATATATATATATATATAATAGTCCAAAATGCCGGAAGAGTGAGAGAGAAGGTGGGGTAGGGGGGCGGGGTGTTAATGGAAACAGGAAGAGAAAAAGAGAATAAGACAGAGGGAGATAATTCGCGCGCAAAAACTTGAATATAAAGAGAGAAAAATATTGAGAGATAGAAAGGAAAAAAAGGGAAAAGAGAATTATAGAAAAAGAGATAGAAATATGCGCTATTTCCAATATAGGGATAAAATAAAGGAAAGACATTACTGAGCGAGTTTGCTTTAGGTTTTTGGCGAGGCGAGGGTCTTCCTATACTGACTGAACGATCAGATGTGATATATGAATAAGGATTAACTAATAATTATTTACTCTATTCGTATAAATATAAATATAAATATATATATAAATATATATATATATATATGTAATTAATTATTACTATATTAATACGGTTACAATATACAAACATCTATATATATATATATATATATATGTGTGTGTGTGTATATATATATTTATATATTTATATATATATATATATATATATATATATATATATGAATATATATATTATGTATAGGTAGATAGGAACATATACAATGTTTTTAACTGGTTTATCTATGTTCCAAGAATATAAGATAAGTGCTAAGTCCGCTTTTTCGTGAGCGCGTTTCTGATCGTATCGAATAATGAAAAATAGAGAAAAAGAAAAGGGAAAGAGAGAAAGAGAGAAGGAGGAGAATTTTATTGATTAAACGATATTATTTATCGACTTAGAAAAACTTACGATCTCATATTCGCTCGCACAAAAGCTGACTAAGCGTTAATTAGATAGGAAATTGTGTGAATTAGCCACTCGGCTCGTTAATGTTTGATCGAAAGATAAAGAGATAGTTAGAGAGAGAGAGAGAGAGAGAGAGAGAGAGAGAAAGATAGAGGCCAAATGCGAGAGTAACGACGAGATAAAATTGATATATAAAAAAAAAAAAATTCCTTCGTATATTGCGTACTTCGCACGTAAGAATCGTCGCTATATTTCTCATTACAATTATAATTATAATTATAAATAAATAAATAAATATACATACATACATATATATATATATATATATATACACACACACAGACAGAGAAAGAGAGAGACAGATACACATACATACAGACAAACATGTGTGTGTGTGTGTGTATATATATATATATATATATAAACATAAAAACATAAAAATATATGTATATTTATATTTTACACAAAACGGGCGCGACAACGAAGACACGTTGCGTTACGTTAAACTGCCTCGTATTAATTATATAATACATATATGTATATATATATATATATATATATATATATATATATATATATATATACATATAACGAATATTTAAAAATTTCTCTTTCGATTTATCGATTCGTTATACGATCAATTTTACGTTTCGACCGTGCATTGATTTCGAATGCAAAAAATTTAAATGACAAAATAGAAAGAGAAATAGGTCGGAACGAGTATAAAACGAAGAAAGAAAGAAAGAAAGAAAGAAAGAAAGAAAGAAAGAAAGAAAGAAAAAACAATAATTAACCAACACTACACACACGCGCGCAATACGGTACAAATAAATCGATAAAGTATAGCAAAGTTTTATGGAAAGGGTTTTATGAAAATGGTGAGATGAAATGGGGATGGTGGTAGTAAAGAGGGGAGGGTCGGGTGGGTTGGAGGGAGGGGTTGGAGGGGAGGGTCCAGGGGATGAGATGATAACGAACGAAGGATATTACAGAAGTGTCGTAATTTCTAATCTTTAAGTGTCAAATACGTATTTTCATTCGCCGCCCGATTTTTTACGCTTCGCGGAAACGCGAAAGAGAGATAGATAGATAGATAGAGAGAGAGAGAGAGAGAGAGAGAGAGAGAGAGAGAGAGAGAGAGGATAGAAGAAGAGGAAAAAAAACGAGAAAAGTATAAAGCACAATTATTTATACGCGAATAATTAAAGTTGCGTCGTTATAAAGATTTCAGTCAATGAACAAATTCGCGTTTCCCCCCCCCCCTAATTTTTTACGAATTCGCGACGACGTTCGTGCGAATTTAAGCAAAGGAGGAAGGAATGATAGATTAATATAACGCATTGATAATAAATATTATTAATAATTAATAATAATACTATTTAATAATTTAATAATTAATAATAATAATAATAATAATAATAATAATAATAATAATAATAATAATAATAAAAATAAGAATAATAAACGATGACGACGACGATAAGCGATAATTCCGGGAATGTTTCGAGTTCTAGCGTTCCGTGCAATAAAACGATAGGGGGTGGGACGGGTGGGGGGGGGTTTAAATTAACAAAAAAAAAAAAGGAGGAAGAAAGAAAAAACAAGGGAGAGAGAGAGAGAGAAAAAACATAATGAAGAAAACGAATATGAAGAGAACAATGAACACACAGCACAGTTTGCTCCTTTAAACAAACAAAAAAACAAAAAAAAAAAAATAATCCTATCGGTGTCCGTCGTTCGCGTCCGTCTAAAAAAGAACGACCCTCTGGCTACGTAGATTTAAACTGAAAGGTTGCGGAACAAAACAGAAAAAAGAGAGAGAGAGAGAGAGAGAGAGAGAAGGAAAAGATAAAGCACGCAAGAAGAGCGTGGATCGACGAGTAAAGAAGGAGGAAAAAAAATTTACGTGAAAACGATAAAAAAAGGAAGAAACAAAAAAAAAAGAAAGATTCAATAAAAAATACGCGCGATGGTAGAAATCGAAAAATGATATAAAATTTGTCGGGGTGGGGGGAACAAAAAAAAAAAGAAAAATTACCACTTATAGGACGCTCTCTTCTCGTTAAATGTAGGCAAAACTTTTTCGAAACTACAAAAAAAAAAAAAAAAAAAAAAAAGAAAAAAAGAAAAAAAAATAGCTGTGAATGGAAACTTTAATCTCCTTTTTCGAACCTTTCTTCGGGTCTCTCGATGTCTTTGGTGTCTATTCTAAATGGGATATTATGCAAAAAATAAAATGAAATAAAAATGAAAAAAAAAAATTATAACAAAAATATTTAACGAAAAAAAAAAAAAATAATAAACAAACGAATAAAAATGCAAAACGAACGAACAAACGAACGAACGAACGAACGAACGAACGAAAGAACGAACGAACGAACGAACGAACGAACGAACGAACGAACGAACGAACTAACAAATAATAATTATAAATAATTATAATTATAATTATACTAATAATAATAATAATAATAATAATAATAATAATAATAATAATAATAATAATAGTAATAATAATAATAATAATAATAATAATAATAATAATAATAATAATTAAAAGGAAAAGAACGGAAAAAGAAGCAGAGAAAAGAGAGAGAGAGAGAGGGAGAGAGAGAAGAATATGCAGAGAAAATGTTTAAACTTTTAGCCTCCTCGTCTATTTAACAGCAGCGTGGAAAAGTCCCGAGTTAATTAATAACGATAAAATTCAATTTGTTCAAGTCGAAAATTCCGACAAAAGGAAAAAAAAAAAAGAGAGAGAGAGAGAGAAAATTAAAAAGGTTTAGTACACGGGGCGGGCGGAAAAAAAAAATTTCCGGAGTGATTCTAAAAATCGATTACTCGTTCGCGCGACGCTTTCGGGCTAACTCTTTTTTTTTTTTTTTTTTTTTTTTTTTAAATACAACCGTAAAACCGCAAGAGGCCGGTCGGCTCGTAAATTTTCCAATCTGAAGAAATTGGCCAGCCGCTCGTCAAGGTGGGTCTCGAGAAAAAAATATTGATCGATTTTCGAGATCATCCGGGAACTTTTGGCCCTACCTAGAAACATTCGCGACCCGCCCTGTATCACTGGTTTTCTTTTCTTTTTGTTTCTTTGTTTTTTTTTTTTGTTTTTTTCTTTTTCTCGTTCGTTTCTTCGTTTTCCCCAATAACAATAATATTCTTCGACGAAAGCCAATTCGAAGATTCACGATATATATCGGTTGATATTATTCCACGCTTTCGGCCTCTTCCACGTATGCCGCGAAAATTTCATTCTCTTAGATATCGTCTAACGGAAGGAAAGGAAAAGAAAAAATGAAGAAAAAAAAAAAAAGAAAAAAGAAAAAAAAATGACAGGAAGAAAAAGCCATAATGTGTACCTCGAATTAACAGACCTCGTATGCGCGAAAAAGGATACGCGATATCTATACGTTGTCTTTCGTACGACCAACGATTTGAAACGTAGGCAAAAATTAGAACCAATTATGAGAGAAAGACAGAGAGAGAGAGAGAGAGAGAGAGAGAGAGAGAGAGAGAGAGAGAGAGAAGATGATCATCGTTTCGATAAAAATCGTTTCGTCCTTTCGCAATCTCCTTTCTGTGTATTTCAAAGATATAATACTTCAAGAATTCTTGCCAATTATACGCCTAAAAGTATTATATATATATATATATATATATACATATGTGTGTGTGTATAGATAATGATCTGATAGTATACATACCATACACCGAAAGGAGAAAGTGATGTCGCGCGAAGAAACAACAGTAGTAAAACTCGACGATAAAGTTGGCTCACGGGTCTTTCTAAAACGCCATATTAAAAAGTAAATAATATATATATATATATATACATATGAAGGATACGAGTTGTATATGGAGAAACAATAGAAAAAGAAAAAACGAAACATGAATAGAAAAGAAGAAGAGGAAAAAGAAAGAAACGGAAGAGAAAGTGCAAGAGAGAGAGAGAGAGAGAGAGAGAGGGTGAAAAAAAATATATCGAATTTGAAATCCTTCCTCAACCAATAAACGAGATTCTCTCGAGGTGTACGGTATTTATAATAATAATCGATTGAATAAACGAAAAGACGAGACGATAAGGGGGAACGAAAAAGGAAAGAGGAGGACTCGTGGGTGGGGTGGGGGTGGGGTGGGGGGGGGGGTAAGGAAGAAAAAACAAAAGATGATAATAAATTGGTAGCACATGCGCGCAAAGCAAAAATAAAATAATGAAAAATTTATCG